>JACEII010000018.1:7307995-7338574 GCA_014332785.1 Antheraea mylitta
TTTACTCCTATAATATTTTTAGTTTTATTTTAAGTTTTATTTAGTTTAAATTACTAAATTTTAAAAATTATCTTGATCATGTGAATAAAGGCTACATAAACGATTAATAATTATAATATCTGATAAACCTTTTTTTTTGCGTATTTATTTGTACACTATTTATGTCAGAATATTGTATCACCATACTAAATAGTTATCTAGTATTTTTTTCATTAATTAAATGTTCTAATTACACTTACTACAGTTATATATTTGTATGTTATACCACTAATTAACTTGAACAATATATCCCATAGTATTATGATTATTAGTATGCAAATTATAAAATGTAAACCAACTGATATAAACTTATCTAAGACACACAAAACTATCAGAATACTTAAAAATATTTGTTTAATAATAATTGAGTATAATAATGAAAATCTATCAGTAACAATATCTTCAGGTAATTTCAGGCAATAGCCAATATGTTGTAAAAATTCAACACCTTGATAATCTTCATATGTATCGTATCGTATAAGATGAATAAATAAAAAAGATTATGAAATAGCTAATGGTAATTACAAAACTATCATTGATTATGTTTTCTAATGAAGATGAATATTTCTACAAAAAATAGATACTGTGAAGCTTCACACCATCCCATTCTCCATGATTTGTAATGTTACTACTAAACACCAACAGCACATTAACGTAATTGCAAACCCAGTAATCTGCCTTCCCTCCCTTTAAATAATACACTTTTAACAATAATAAGCTTTTAAGAAGAAAACCTTGAAATTGAATTGAATTGAACAGTGAGGACACCTTTATTGGCATATTTTGAAGTTTTCAAATCTTTGACTAGAACTTATTCAAGGACATTTTAATGTTGAAGAAGGGTCAGAAATGATACTCCAGAATATACACTAAATTAACATTTATTAATTTGTAAAAAGACTCCTTTGCGTTAACAACGATAATGACTGTTTTAAAGGTGGGTGCTAGGGAAAAATGCGTAGTATTTTTCAATACACAAATTATTGCGTCAGCATTAACACCACGAATTCAAAATTATGATCCTGATTTAGTCGTCTAAGAGGATGATTAATGGACCACTAACCTTGGATGTGTAATGTATCTAGCTAGGCTCGTGTCTCTCGACGTGATTTTTACGTAATATATTTTTTACTGATGTAAAATTTATACACTCCATGAATTTAGGAATACCATAAAGTACTTTCAGAATTTCCCCATAATCGGTTAAGAATAAAACAAATAATATATACATATTTTCAAATCGCCTCTTTTTTAAACTTCAAAAATATTGTTGACAAATCTTATTCATTCTTGTAGCCGTCTTTTAATTATATAAATTGATACAGACAGGCAGACATATGGAACCGCGAGAACTATACAATGAATAACTTACCACGCCTTATATAATTTAGAATTCATTTTTACTTCCCAAGTATATACGCTTCATATGTTGGTTGTATATACTACGGTATATAAATTCATTAAATCCGTTTTTATCGACATGCAACTTTAGGGGTGAACTCGATTAATCACACCACCCTTCAAGTTGAAAAGTAATAAAGTTTAGTTGCAACGTTTACTCGCCCATTTCAATGCAATCATAACAAATAGGGTAAAATTAAATATGTTATGAAAAAAACATGACTCATCATGTATACAGAAAAAGATATTCCTTTCGTTGATTTAATATTTAGATTGTGAAGGATGAAATACGCTACTTTTGGAATAATATTATTTATTGAAAATATAATAAAGCAAAATATACAAGTAAAGTGAATTCGTCGTGCAATATAATATTTTTAAAATGGTTTGTATTTACCCCGCAAGCCGCAGTATATTTACGCAAATAGCAACTATATGTACCAAAAAGAAAACTAACAGCAAAACTTTGAAAATTGGGTGAATGAAACTTTGCCTGCAAGAACCGAGAAACATAAATAGCTTTTAAGAAATAATTAAGAAAATGAGTTCACGTTAATATTAACACTTTTAAATGAAAAGAAATTTGTTACACAAGTCTTAAAAATATTTTTGTATATAAGTAGTTGTATCAAATTACTAATTTAACTCATTTCCGTCAAAAAATATTTGCCATATTTTCAGGTACGCTAGCAACAATGTCAATAAAAATATATAAGAAGTTGTCTTTACACTTTAATAGTATTAGTTTAATAAATTGATTAATTAACGTAACGACAATATTACCACATCGTATTAAATATTTTTAACCAAGTTCACTTAAAGTTAATAAATCAGTACCAACGGGTAACTTTTTTGATATATACCGCACTAGTAATTTTGTGCTAATGATGGATGCACCCTTCCGAGCAAGGGGTTGGCGGACCGCCGGCCGCGAGCCACCCTCCGAGTCTTACGTCATTACACACTCATTAGTTTTTAAACAATTTTTATTTGTTTCTTCCTGAAACTCTGGCGCCGTCACTTAAGAGAACCGATTAAAAAATATTCCAAGACGTGTTTACCATTTCACTCGATAAGATTTATGAAAACCTTTTGATACCTTGTCAATATGTAGCTAGGAACAATTTTCAGGAGAGAACCAATTAGAAAGTGTGCTTTTCTCGGTAGAATTGAGAAGAAGACGGTAATACGTATACGGGTTCTAAACTGTTGTTGTTTTGCTAAGCGTTGGTTATTATTGGTACATATTTTAAATTGTAATCTAAACACGATAATTAGCAATCTATGCTATTAATTGCCCCTTTCGAAATACGTAGGTGGAAGCTTGAATATTGCATAGTAATTTAGAGCTGGCTACTGTACGGAAGAAATGTAAGTCTTGTAAAAGTACTGCTAACTAAAACGTAGAGTATTAATATTATATGTTTAGGATCATAAAGGAAAACAATCATAAGACACAATCCAGCTAAAATAAATTTGTATATGATACATTTTTCAAATTTTTTTTCGAACTGACTACGCTACTGACCTCTCAGGGTCTTAACAGCTTAATCGGACTACCAGGCGAGCGCTTAAGGAACTCAGCCGATTTTATTTGGGCAACTAGCTCAACGGTGCACGGCACACTTTGGCTTGGGCTGTTACCTGATACATCCAATTCGTGACCTATCTGAGCTAAACTAAGCTAAGCTACATATTCATACTTATAAAAGTTATTGAGACATATATGTGTACCAACCATACATACCTCGACAACTCCTATATTTATTTTGTGTCATATCATTTTTCTAAACTATTTCAGTTCAATAATGGAAAGAATAAATCCCTTCCACTTTCATGTGTACACATGTGTGCGTGCACGTATGTGGAGGTGATATTTGTAATGTTGTCGCAGTGTTGTAAGATTTTGTGTCAATGTATCGTGCGAGCTGTGTAGTCAAGGGCTCCATGCCGAGGGAACAGACTTTAATATTAATAATGAAATTAAGGCAATAGACAAAGAGCTTGTATTATATATAATATGTAAGTAGTTTAAGACCATATATATTGAATACTTCGTATATATAACAGTATTAATAAAATTAGTTCAAACTTAAATATTTATTTACTGAACTTTTTTTTTCTTATTGTAGCACGACAAAGTGACTGCACTATGCCTGATGGTAAGCATAGTACAATCCAAAAACAGTGGCGACCACCGAGAGACAGATCATCCATCGTCGGTCGCCGCTGTCATGCCGGCCATAATGACGAAAGTCACCTGGTACTGGATATGCACAGGCTGATCCCGAAACGCGACACGCAAAAGCGAGTCACTATGACGGGCTTTTTCGCCATGTACATGGTGGTTGCGACCCAGTCGGGCTGTAAAACCCTACCACCCCGCTATCGCCATTGCCTCGTTCGTTGATCAGCAGGGTGCACCACGTGTAGGTGAGGTTGGCTTGGGTGTCTCAAGTCTTAAGATGTTCCTCGACACCCCTTACACCCCAAAACTGAAATGAAACATACGACAAGTTGTACATTTCTCAAAGATGAACTAATAAAAACCTTATCAATCTAAGTTCATATCATATATTGCAATAAATTAATTGTTTATTATATAAATAAAAATGATATTACAATATTTCGTCTGTAAGAAATTCACTTACACATTGCTTTATCTCTTATACGCCTCAAGCAAATGTGTCTGCCATTTAATTTCGGCTCTCCGATTGTGTGCCGATCGAGACCTTTGGCCTTACGCGTGTGAGCTGCAATATTTATAGTCAACATGAGATATAAAAACGATATTCATATTAAATATTGAAATCTTCCTAAGAAAAATAATTACAACTTGACTTAAAATGTATTTCGGAGGTTTATTTTTTTATGTTATAAGAAAAAGTTGCGTACGATGTTTTACGATGTCTTAACAGACCTTGCTGGGTCAATAGCGTAGACATTTCGAAAAAAAAAAACCTAACGCTAACACAGAGCGGAAGCTCTCAGAAGTAAAAAATACTATTTTGAAACATTCTTCATTAATACTCCGTTCCTAAATGTCCTAGCGTGATGATATATAACCTATAGCCTTCTTTGATAAAGAAACTATCTAATACTGAAAGAATTTTTAAAATCAAACCGATAGTTCCTGAGGTACTTACTAGCTTTCAAACTACTAAACAAACAACCCCCCAGCTTTATAATATTACTATAGCTTACTACTCTTCTCTCGTACTTAACTCCAATCGTTATTCAAATTACAATAACTTTCGATAGAGTGGACCAATTTTAATAAAACAAAAAAATATTTACTCCTGAGGATATGCTTTATAATTTTCTGTAGTATATAGTATTTTCTGTTTTATTGTTACCTCAGCACTTTAGCAGTGATGCGTGGTCATACAAACAGACAGGCAGATACACATTTCTAGTAATGATTGAAATGTATTCTATTACTTATTTTTAGACACTTGCAACATTTTTTTCTCAAAAATCGTTCTCTTATCATAATTTCAGAAATAAAAAAAATCTCGAAAATCGAAATTTACAGACACGTTGGATTTACTTTCTTATTATATGTATAGATAAAGAATTGAAAATATTTTCATTACATATTTAGGGGTTTAGCAACTTTATTGTTTAGAATTACAATTAATTTTGATTATAAGCAGAATTATATATTTGCATGTCATATTATATATATATGGTTTTTATGACGATGTAGTTGTTCACTATAGATTAAACTATTTAACATATTTAAGTCTTGTTAATTCATTGTTCTGATAATAATTAATAACCGTTCGACCGACGCGGACGCGTTGCTCGTGACCACCGAAGGGTGTCGTGATTGCGGCGTCTCTGACCCGACGCAGATTGAGATATCAAAATTCGCAATTTCAATCCCACGGTTGGTACACACATTTGTTTTAAAGTTATCATTTACCTTGTAGTTGCCTTAGGCAGTACTTATATTTGTATATTTATTTACGAAATATATATACACGCTTCTTATTTCCTACACAGGACGAGGAATACAAGTTCTGAATACCGTCAGGTGACAAGTAATAACATCTTCGAAACTTATTTATAAAAAAAAAAACAGGAAGTGTCGTAAGACACACGATAGAACTTTGGTACTACAAGGAAACGTTATAATCATTTATCAATCACTTTTCTATAGAATAGATTGTGTTCAATGATCAACATGACGGCTGAACGCAGTACATGTAGCCGCAGACAAAGAGAAGGACTGAAGGCGAGCAAAGCATATGTCCTACTGTTCTCCAATACCCAAAGGCTAGCGAGACACTGTTCCCACTCTATCCGACACAGTATTTACTCCTCCACTTTTCGTCACACAAAAAGGTTGCAGATTAGAATTGCAAAGCAATCCGATAACAAGTTTAATTTTAAAAAAATACTCATATTCTAGTTTTGAAATGTTTAAAAGTAATATTTCCAGATGTACTACATTTTAGAAATTTAATATCTGACTCTGCTTCCACAATATCTTATTTAAAAATAATCATTTCATTCTTACTGTTTTCATTATTGTAACATAGTAATAAGTCTAGTTACGTTTTCTAATAATGTGATCCTAGATATGGTCTCTTTTTTTTAGATGATTTTCTTGTTACCCAATAAATAAAAAATATATATTTCATTCATTGTTTAATATACCTGTCTCCATAACAAAAACTTAGAAAAACTAGATTTAGTAAAAGTTTGGCACGATTTTTACATTAAAATATTTATTAAGTGGTTATTTCTCATTTCAATTTTAGTAAGACCAATAACATTTTTTGGTAATAGGATCAGGTTCTACAACGGAGTTCCAAAACACATCATCGATTTGCTGAGTAGCAATTCCAAGAGCCATGTCAAGCATGTTCCGATATCTATAGGATGGATCAATATCGAAACAATTGGAACCATAATACTATATTACAAAAATATTTACATAAAAAATTAAACCAGATCGAATTCCTTATCAATTTTTCTTGTAAGCTGGTTGGTTTTGTGAATAGATGGTAATTTTTACAACTGTATTTGCCTTCACAGGACCTAAATTGAATAAAAAAAATTGATTTCGATTACAACATTAGGATGGTCTTAGGATAAATTATGATGGTGTCTATGATACTAAACTAATTTTAGTAAGAAGGTGGCTTTTAATTTTGTCACTGCCAGAGTGTTTTTTTTTTCAAATATTTGGCAAAAACAAACTTGTCTGATGTTTAATTACGATGGTCTAAAGATGGCAAACACGCTTAACCTAGAGAGGTAATGGCTCTCCTGTACATCTGTTGGAACACACTAATAGGCATTTTGTGACAAATTGACAGCTTGATGATTTGGAAAAGCCCTAACTCCATACCCGCTCCTCAGCAGCTCAAGTCTAGGTCCGTTCCCTCGGCGTGGAGCCCTTGCGTACACTGCACGCGCGATACAGTGACACCAAATCTTACAACACTGCAACAACATTACAGATATTATCTCCACACACGTGCAAGCACGCATGGTTACACATGAAAGTGGAAGGGTTTTATTTTTCCGTTATCGAACTGAAATAGTTTAGAAAAATTATCCGATACAATATGCATATAAGAATTGTCGAGGTATGTATGCTTGGTACATATATATATTTCAATAACTCACATAAGTATAAATATGTAGCTTAGCTTAGGTTAGCTCAGATAGGTCGCGAATTGCATGAACCAGGCAACAGCCCAAACCGAGGTGTGCCGTGCAGCGTTGAGCTAGTTATCTAAATAAAATCCGCTGAGTGCCTTAAGTACTCCCCTTAGTAGTCCGGTGAAGCTGTTAAAAATTTGCTAGGTCAATAGCGTTGTTAGTTCGAAAAAAAACTCCATACTATGTTTTCAACTTGATCAAGAGCTCCAACTCAGTAACAAGGATTCTAACCTACATCATTCAACATGGTATCCGAACATACTACGTACTAAGCCTTCATACTTCTATAGATGCCTGGAGACATATTTTCAATTTAAGCAAGTGGACCTAAAAGATATCCCACTACTATGTTCATCACGCATTTTTCCTTTATCAAAGATTTTGCTATAGTATACGAAATTTTGTTTATCGTACCAGTATCTAAACCCACCACTACTTAGCTAATATTGCTTCAAACCTTACTTTTATGTTTATTCCATAGCAACTGCAATATCAAAAATCTTGTTCTGTTATAATTACATCAATTTGTTTGAGGAATAACAAATGCTTTCATAGCTTATTAAACATTCATGTTCTTATTAAACTTGATGGCTTCACAAAATAATCATCAATAAATACCAATGTAACAGGTTGTTCCGAGGTGATTCTATTTGCACTTTGCTCAATAGCGTCTCTTATCTACAATCAACGTTATAGTGAGTGCTACAAAGGGGCTAATTGTTTTTTGCTCGCAAACGATTGTATCCATTGCACAAAGCTCACGATGGGCTGGCTCCTTTGATAGATGCTCTGATTTATAATTTAGTACATTGAGATTAATCAACACCTGAAGCGATCTTTGTGAATGTTCTTTTCCAGAATATAACACATCCTAATCATAAATCAAAAATATGAGTCATATTCAGAACTTTTCAATCAAAAAATAGGTAGAACTTATGGAGATGTTCTTATAAGCCACATAGATTATTTTTCACGAAAGAGTTCTTGGAATATTTGCATAAGTATAGTAATAAAAAACTTCAAATAAATATTGCATACGTTACGAAATGCAATGTAAACATTATAATAGGTCTTTTACCCACAATTTCGACCCATAGAAATTAGCAAAGAAAACTTTTCTTCAGTATGGAAAAGGTGCGTGTGGGGCGTGTATCTTTATTATACTATATTTCAGCGAAACCCTATCTTTTATCCTAAAATATAACTAATTAATCTATGTTACTTCTTATAATCAGCTACTTGCCAGTGAGAGCCCCGTCAAAATCGATCTAACCGTTTCGGAGATTAACAACACACAGACACACATTTGTTTATTGTTTAAGTACCGTGTATACTTTCATATTTATTTGCTAAAAGTTATTATTTTATTCTAACAAAGAGAAGAGAAGTACTTTACGTGTATAGGTATATATTTCTTTATTTTTGCTAATAAATTAATTTTAAGTAGATGAAATCTTCAAGTTACCTGATCGTTCCAATAATCAATCTTGTAACTGAATGTTAGAGTAATTGTAAAGTAACTGATGGTCAAAGTAATAACTACGTTTGTATTCAATATACCCTCGAGCTGGAATTGAGCCATTTCAATTTATAAGAGAAATCTAGATAAAGAACTCTGGCTCGATGTTTATGTTTCAATGTTATAGACAAACCATATTGTTCATAAGAAGTTTAAAGTTTTATTTTATTGACATCGCATCCTTCACTCATAACGTGAAGAGCCATTTGTGGAGACCAGCATGATGATGAAGACCGTCAATATATTACTTGATTTCTCGAAGGTTGAACTTCAAATTAAAGAATTCTATCGGTGCTATTACAAACAGTTAAATACGTATTAAATACTTGCTTTAAAGAGGACTCGCTCCGTCGTCCAGCGCGCGAGGACGTCTCACCCGAGCTCCGCGACTCCGCCTGTCCTGCGCGACGATGCGCCGCTCAAGAAAAACCTCTTCCCGACCGGCGGCGGCAATGGGGGAAATCAAGAAAGTTCCTTTTCAGGGCCAAACTGACGCCTCTACGTCATCAAGACGTATTAGCACTAGCCTGCCCACGAAATCTGCCGCCTCAAGAATGAAGACCACCGCAACTCACACTGGACTCCGCACTGCCGATGCCGCGCAATCGCCGCAACAGCAGTCGCCTACGCCGCCACTGCAACCACCCGTGGTGCTTCCGGTGCCGTCCGGCGGTTCGTCCCTGCAGACAGAGGCATACGAGAGTGACCTGCGCACTCTCGCCGAGTTGATTACAACCGGGGTCCTGACTGTAGGGATGACGCGCTGGATGGCGCTGTACCTGCGCCTTCAGGAGGCCGCATTAAACGGCGAAGAACCCGCCGCCGCGGATGCAGCCACGCTCGCTAGCGCCGCCTGCGGCTCACTCGAGATTCCCCTGATTTCCGAGAGTCAGGCCAGCCCGCTCGCTCGAGCGCAGCGCCGGAAGCGCAGCGATCCCGATGCAGGGCCCGTCGCGTATCCCGACGAGATCGCCGCGCAATTATCACCCGAGACCCGGTCGCCAGACTCGAAGAAGCCGCGAACGGTTGAGCCTACGCTAGTGCTCCCGCCCCGCGCAGAACACCCAGCGGCGCAGGCACCCGTAGCACCCGTGCCAGCTCCGCCGCGAAAGGCCGCCCTGGTGCAGGCCCCCGGCGCAATCGATTCACCCACGCGTTCGTCGCGTTGCTACGAAGAAACGCCTGAAGAGCTTACGGCTTCACCCGCCGAGAGCCGGAGGGCGCCACCAGCGCAACAACAGAGACTGCCTACGGAACCCCAATCCGAGATGACGGCTATACCCGCCGTGAGCCCCGTGGTGCCACTGTCGCCTGCACCCGCGCCATCTGAGAAAACCTACGCCGCGGCAGTGACGTCACCGTTCACACTGAAAGCCCAACTGGGAACAAACGATTCCGTTCCAAGCCAAGCCAGCCGGCGACGCTGCCCGCCGATCATCGCAGAGGGCCCCGTCAAATGGCCGGAAGTCCTCGGAAGACTGGCGGACAAGCTGGGGCGTGGGCCGAATGTCTTCGCATATGGCAATGGAGTGCGCTTCCTCCCAGTCGATTCGGAAGAGTACGCCACCACCTACGAGTTCTTAAGACAGATAGAGGGCGTGAGCTGATTCGCCTACTCACCGCCCACGGAGATAAGCCTGAAGGTCGCAATTCGCAGCCTACCACTTCAGACTGACCCAGCTTTGATCACCGAGGCCCTTCGCGAGAAGGGCATCGATCCAGAATTCGCCTGCATAATCAAAGGAAGAGGAGGAAGAACAGGGTGCGTCTTCCACGTCTCCCTAAGAAGATCTCCTGGCCTCACACCGGCCATTTATGAGATGAGCGAGCTCCTTCACATGTAGGTCCAAACTGAAGCCTGGCGGGGGAGGAGGGGGCCGGCTCAGTGTCATCGATGCCAACAGTTCCAGTACTCCTCCTTGCACTGCCATCGTGAGATAGCCTGCGTAAGGTGCGGGGGAGCGCACTTTGCTAAAGATTGTGACCGCCCACGCGAAGAACCGGCAACCTGCGCTAACTGCGGGGGGCCGCACACCGCAAATGACGCCTGCAACTGCCCTGTTTTCTGACGGGAGAAGCGCAACCGCCGAGCGGGAACCGCGGTCCGGTCTGGTGACGCCGGACTCAAGGCGGATCGCAGAACAGCTGTGACACAGATGGTCGAAGAGTCGGCGGGCGCGAGCCTCATGGCCCCCGCCAACGATCACATCACGAGAGGCCACAAAAACAAAAACCGCCCTAAGACGACCCATGAAGGCCCAGAAGCTTCCCAGCAGCCGATATACATGCAATTCGCGACCTATCTGAGCTGACCTAAGCTAACTATTCATACATATATGAGTTGTTGAAGCGTCTATGTCTACCAAGCATACATACCTCAACAACTCTTATATATATTTCGTATCGGATTCACTTTGGTTAGGTTAGGTTAAACTTGCGATAAAGGATAACGCGAACTTGTCTCATGCTAGCGCGGTGCATTTAGTACGAAACCGTTTTAAAACAAGTATTTATTACGTATTTAATATTTTTGTATTAACACCGTATAAGTTTCTAATAGTCATCAAAATAAAATCGATAGGCTTGACATTCTCCATTCTTTGTTTTTAAGTAGGAGCAAAAGAATCCCATTGTGGCTTAGAGACAAAACTGCCCATAATGTAAAAATAATTAATATTTAATTAAATCTAAATTAAATTATTTGTACTGTTTGTCAGGTTAATTAATTAACTGTACGTGGGAAACTTTGTATTAAGTAATAACAAATTTTATATTTCAATTGATTTGTGTCGGGTTATTTACGCAAATAACACAGTATGTGTCATTTAATTTATTGCGATCAAATAAAAATCCTTCAACAATTTACCTGCCATATGAGGTTGAATTAGTGTTTTTTTAAGATACACGCAAATATTAAAATTCATGAGCACTGCCAAAGACGTGTCATTTGTAACAATGTTCGTTGGATATTTTGTTTCCTGCATTAAAGGTCTTTTTTCGTATTGTCATTTATTTTTAAGTATCTTTTATTCTTCGCCTTTTGTTAATAAACATGACATTATTAAAAAAACAAACAATCTTATAGATTATAATGTCTTGGATTTCAAAACACTGTTATTCTTTTGTTAGTTTCAATATACTAACATCTAGAACATTTGACCTTTTTTTAGGATTTTATAGATTACTAACCTTTGCCCTCGACTTCGTTTGCGTAGAATAGATACTTTGGGCTAATACTAATACACAGCGGAAGCTGTCAAGAAAAAAAAAACCCGATTTTTTACCATTCCTCATTGGCGCTCCACTCTTATTGGTTTTTATTTTTTCGGACTGACTACGCTATTGACGTAGCAAGGTCTTAACAGCTTCACCGGACTACTAAGGCGAGCAAATAAGGCACTCAGCCGATTTTATTTGACAACTAGCTCAAGGGTGCACGGCACACCTCGACCTGGCGATCCACTTCTATTGGTCTTAGCGTGATGTTATATAGCTTATAACCATCCTCGATATATGAGCTATATAAAATTGAAAGAATTTTTCAAATCGGGCCAATAATTCCTGAGATTACCGCCTACAACTTCACAAACTTTACCTTTTTATAATATTAGTATAGGTTTATTAAGGTAGGTTATAGGTTATGTAATAGTACACTATTGCCCTCGGAAGTGAAATAATGTCTATATAAAATGTAGGTAAAAAGTTAGGTGAAGCGAGAAAGAAACAATGGTATATCTGGTCTATGTAGTGCGGCTCAGAACTTCGGGAGAGATAAGTATGTTTTTTTCTCGAACTGACTACGCTATTGACCTGGCAAGGTCTTTACAGCTTCACCGGACTACTAAGGCGAGCGCTTAAGGCACTCAGCCGATATTATTTTTGGTAACTAGCTCAAGGGTGCTCGGCACACCTCGGCTACAATTTGCGTTGTCTTTGGTAGTTGGACAATACTTTAGTGAGTTATTGTACTGTTGTTGCTTCTAACAAGATACGTCATATATATTTTTGATAAATATTATCTTCTTATCTAATGAACTGTCCAATGTTTAATAATTTCACTGGTTTAATTAACTGTGCTCCAGTTTCTATGGCTAAATGTAAAGCTGGCTTATTACAGTTACATCATACGTGCTTTTAATTGAAACGAAGAGTAATTAAAAATCTTTCATTTATAGTTTTAAACGGCCGATCAGTGAGCGACCATAGTTCTATTATTCATTATTGCGACAGTGTAATTGTTGTTATAAACATTTATAATCCTATTACTTTACTCATAAAATTCAAAATTGTTTGACAATTTATATATTTGTGTATATTACCTTCTTAAAGAATATATTGTATTCATTTTCTTGTGTTATCTTGAACTATATCATTGTTATTTTGATAATTATTGTGTACGCGTAATTTATATAACTTGATTTACGTTTTTTAATTAATGTAATATTATTTACCATTATAATATATTTCATACATAATTTCTAATAGCATGAGATAACTTTAAATATCCTTCTTCTAATTAGGAACAAATAGGAAATTCTTAAAGTGTAAGCATAAATTAAATAATACATTAACATCGAACATATTAGAACTACTTCAACGTTGCTATTATTTCTCTATATATCTAGATAAATTACATATCACACACACACCCAATGAAAAGGATGATGATGTAGTGGTTAATATGCTCAGTCAGCACCATGAACCATGTAAGTTCGAATCCTTGTTAATGAACTGGAAGCTTCGTTGGAGGAATATATTGTGGTGAAACCATCACGGTAGTACTTTTCTAAATTTGTCTAGCATCAAATCCAAGGTGAAATCAGTCACTAAGCACGTATATGACTATTCTAGTAGCTGCCGTTAAAAACCATTTCTCCACTAGGATACGCGTGTTTACGCGTCTTTTTTTTCTCGATCTGACTACGCTATTGTCCTAACAAGGTCTTAACACCTTCACCGGATTTCTAAGGCGAGCGCTTACGGCACTCAGCCAATGTTAACCGTCTTAGACATAACGGTCTAATTACAGGAGAAATTGTGATCAAACACTAAAACCCATGAAGTATAAAATATTCAAAAACCTATGAGACTCAAGGAAGACCAATGGTTTTACCAGTGGAATATCAATCCGAAGCCTGTAGATTCCAACCTCGGCATATACCAACGAATTTTTCAAAATTCGCTTACGTTTACTAATAGCAATTGGTGAAACAGTCGGCTGACGGTGAAGAAAAAAATCGGGAACCTGAACCTAAGAAATGCTCTTATAGTACAATATAGAACTGTGGATTTCTCAGAGCTTAAAATCGTCATTACTTCATAGCCTGGCGCGGTGATTATTCCCATAATTTCTTTCGTGAAGAGACCTATGGCCTTACAGTGGGTCTCTTACGGACTGTTAAATACGATGTAGAAAAGTACTATTATTTACATACCACTCATTCGTAATTGAATAGATATGCAAAGAGTCACAGAAACTTTTAAAATTACATTACAGTTTAGATTCTATAATAAAACTCAAAAGGTCAATAAGCAATTTAAATACTGTATGTCAAACGGTAAAACACAATTTTATTAATCTAAATCTGGAAACAACTGTTTCGCAGTTCAACGTGTTACTGCGTTTACGATATCACATAAATACTTTATATGTAAAACTCATAAAGAGAATAATTTGTAGTGGTACAATGGTATGGGCTAAATATTCAAGACAGCTCATTTAGAACCGTTGCCCGCACCCAGAGGCAGCTGTGTCCCCACTAAGCATGTATTATTGGGTACTCTTGCATAAATACGATGTCGACCCATAAAACCAATCACGTAGAGAGCCAATTTTTGAAATTAACTTGTCGCGAACCTCGGAAGCCCTTATAAATTGTCTGATGGAAAAAAATGAGTCCATCATACTCGCAATTGCAAGAAGATTCTCTTCCGAGTATTTTCCATTAAATTTGGCTTCAATATTATAATAATAACTGATAGTTGTTAATAAATTCGTGTAACAGTTTTCATTGCCTATGTAAAAATACTTATTGATGAAAATGTTCCTTATAATAAAATACACACCAAGTGTGTATGAAATAAGAAACACGCTTGCAATTATGTTTTTATTATACATATAAGATAATAGTTTAAGTATAGATCATGTTTCCGTAGAGCATTTAGTTTCAAAATTTGAAGGAATTTATTACTAATATTATAAAAAAAACTTATATCTCTGATTTAATTCAAGGATTTTATGATTATTTACAGTTCTTGTATGCCATAACCTATATTAATTTGTCGAAATTTCTTTTAATATCTATACCCAAATCCGCTAAACGGGTATCGAAATAGTTGCATGTCACATATACAGGTATACTTTATTTAATTAAAAAATAGATACTATAGTTGTGAAAAATATATCCAAATCTGCTTGATAGTTGTTGACGCAATCATACCTACGTAATCGTGCCTACTACTGATGACTTTGCCTCCTAGAGCAATGATAAAATAATCCATTTGCAACATTTATGCACAAAAACCCAAGATGCACATTTAACGTCTCACAGCCGGCACATAAGAATGAGTGCATAATTTTGGATTATGCAGTCATTTCAAATAGTTTCGCGTCGCTTGCGTCCTTGTAAAAACAACTGTAATGCCTTCAGGTAAGGTTGAATTTGCAAAATCATAAGTTTATCGCATAACTATAACCACATATGTGTATTGGGGAGTTTTTGCGGCCGGTTTTGAGCGCTACTTTTATTAGAGATAGCGCGTCTTGGGTTTTTATATGTTAATGATATGCATTGACTAATTTAAAAAAAAATCATACGAATTTTCGTTTCTCTAGGCCTAACTATTGCTGTTGGTCTCACGGTTCTTTGCAGTTTCGCCGAATCTTTCAGGCGAGTACTTAAAAGATTCAGCCGTATAACAGTACACCGTTATCGCTTTGTCATGCTTTTTGTATTATTTAAGTAGTGAGACTTGCTTGAAATTTAGTTTTTATTGCCGGTTATTTAAGTTTTTCTCGTGACAATATCGAACAAAATGTATAAAGTATATTTCGATCAAAAAATTAATCAGATTATAAGGTTGTATCTATTTTAGGGCTCCATGGCTCAAGGTGAAGAAATGTGAAGAAAAAAGAGATTCTATCCTTTGTTTTCTCTCTGTTAATCTATCTGTCCGTGTGGATTGATATTTTTTATTGTTAAATCAATTCAAAATGTTTATCTTTATTTGTATTTTATTAATAATTGTCATTACAAGATCTATTAAACTACAGTGTCAACTCTTTATGACGTCGTTTGTTACAACGAAAAACTTTATATAACAGAGAAATTTGTACATTTTGGCTGATATCCACAAAACCATTTATTTGTTCTTTTCGCTCCGTATATCCACAGTATAAATATGAGAAACAGTACGGAAACTACGTACAAACGCTCGAAAACGGCACACTCACACAAACATGCGCTTCGACGAGAGGTTTTGAAAGGAATTCTATGGATAGCATTACGAAAACCACTTAGACACACACACAGGCACTTAGACAGACTTTGTGTGAGTGTGCCGGTACGAGCATTTATAGGTAGTTTCCATACTGTCTGTTATATGTGTACTGTCGTATAAAGAAAACTCTTAATAATGAAAAAAATCATGGTCTCTTTAAACAAGCAATTCTTGTATATGTCTAAATTGTTATATATTCAGGATCTCGGAAATGGCGTCAGTAATTTCAATCATAGAAACCTTTTTTATCTAAGTTTTCAGGCAATGAAAAAATATAACTAGAATATGAATGTAAATTTTGTCGTCGCTGTCAACACAAAAATAGCTCAAATGAAAATTGGCTGCTTCGAAAATCCGTCTAACCCCAGTTTGAATCCGAGTGACAGCAAAAAAGATATCTTTCTTTAATATTTTTTTAATACTAATTTTGTGAGGCAAACCTAATAGCTTATTTTAATTTAAAAATGTCTTTCATAGAACCGAGCTGGGCTCGTTCGTCCAGGTTCTTAGTCATAAAGAGTTGAGTTACTATACATTTCAATTCACGTCATGGATGATATATATAACTTAATATCAATTTACTTTCTGACAACGCAACTACGACTCAAAATGAATACCAATACCTATTGTTAGAGTATGGTTTGTTACCCGCTATAACAATACCCACTAGGAAAAAGGCTTGTTTGGATCACATATTCATTAAGGGCCAAAAGGCGGCGGTCGGTGGCGTTGTCAAATGCACTATAACTGACCACGATATCGTAGTTGCTGGAATAACTACTACATTAATGACTCAAAACAATAAAAACAAAAAAGTATACATCAATCATACCGCCATTGACTCAGATTTAAAGCATGAGAACAGGTCCAGCGTACTACGAGAAACAGATGTAAACAAAGCAGTTGGCGCGTTCAATAACATTTTAAACGCAGTCATTACCAAACATACTAAGATTAAAATATTTGCGAAAAAGGAATACAACCGGAAGCCCTGGATATCTCCTGGACTAATTAAATGTATGCGCATACGAGACAACCTTCATATGCAAGTCAAACGCAACCCCAATAACACAGTACTGGGAATCACCTACAAGAGATATAGAAATTACTTCATTGCACTGCTACGCAAAATTAAGAGAAACCATGACAACAAGAGACTCACCGAAAACAAAGACAATCCTAAAAGTCTATGGTCTGTTATAAAAGACATTTGTGAAATTCCTCGAAATAATATTAAAACTCTAGAACTGCTGGAAGTGAACTGTCCACAAGGTTCCGTAAACTCTTGTAATAGTTATTTCGCATCGATTGGAAGGTGTTTATTGAACGCAATTCTGTGTGAATTAGACACATCAGAGCAAAATCTCTGTTCCCTTGTATCGAAACGGACCATGGGATATGACTCTCTATTTCTACATGCAACGAATGAATTCGAAGTGTACAATAATATAGGTATGCTAAAAAAAGACAGTGCTCCAGGTCTTGATGGTTTTAAGTGCGGTTTAGTTAAAGACATTAGAGATAACATCCTCAAACCACTGACCCATATATTCAATCTGAGCATGGCTACTGACACTTTTCCTGATTGCTGGAAACTAGCAGTAATAACTCCTATTCACAAAAATGGAGCCAAAGACCGTCCAGAAAATTACAGACCAATATCACTACTTAGTGTCTTCTCAAAACTGCTAGAGAAAATAGTAAATAAGAGATTATTAAATTATCTAGAAAAATACTCTCTATTATCTGAACGACAATACGGGTTTAGACCTGGCAAATCTACGGAACAAGGAATGGAACTCTTAATAGACTTGATATCACAAAATCTAGATACAGGTAAGCGTTGTGTAGGTGTATTCCTCGATCTTGCCAAGGCATTTGACACAATCTCTACGCCTATCTTAATAACAAAATTAGAAACAATCGGTATTAGAGGGCTTGCGTTGGACTGGTTTCTCAGTTATCTTACTGACCGTCGCCAATGTGTCAGAGTTGGTGATTACACAAGCAATCCCATAACTATCTGTTTTGGCGTGCCTCAGGGTAGTATTCTGGGGCCGACACTCTTTACTATATATATGGACAATATACTCAGAACTGACATCCCGAATGCTGAACTTATTTGCTATGCTGATGACACAGCAGTTATATTCAAAGGCCGGGATTGGAACGAAGCCTTGATCTCAGCGAATGAAGGTCTGAGTGCTTTGGCTACTTGGTTGAACACGAATCTCTTGACGCTTAACGCACAAAAAACAAAATACATAATCTTTAGCAAGTCACATTTAAGAAACCCACCAGACAAAGGTATTCAGATAAGAGGTCCCCATTGTGATCCTTCAAAACATAGCAACACTGATTGTAGCTGCGGTCATATCGAGCGTGTTGAGCATACAAAATATCTTGGCGTTACTATAGATCAAAATCTAAACTTTCATCAACACATTTCAAATCTATCAAAACGAGTACGAAAATTTATATATACATTAAAGTTACTTCGAGACAGCGCGCCATTCGAGACACTAAAACTGGTCTATGTATCTCTTTGCCAGTCAATTCTCTAATACTGTATCGGCATCTGGGGTGGAGCTCATTTAACACACATGTTAGAACTCGAGCGAGCGCAACGTGCCGTTTTAAAAGTAATGTTAAAGAAACCTTACAGGTACTCGACACAGTGCCTGTATGAAGAAGCTTCGGTCTTAAGCGTTCGTAAGCTATTTATTCTAAAAGTCACTATTACGATGCACACGCGGATACCTAAAGTAAGTAATCTCAGCACACTGCTACAAAAACGAATCTTTAACATGCCCATTCCAGCTGCCAATTCATCCTTTGCTCAAAGAAAGCCTAGATTTCTAAGTCCATATGTGTACAATAAAGTTTCGAAGATTGTGGACGACTACAACTTCATACGTTGCTCACGCTACCATGTAAAAACTGCCACCAAACGATGGCTTCACAGTATATCATATGAACAGACAGAAAATTTACTCGAAATACTCTATTAGCATTCCAAAAATCATACACATCTATCATACGAGCACAGATATACACTCACTCACTTTTACACTCACACTCAGCACAACCACATACACAATTCACCCATTTCACACTTTTTATTAACATACACTCACAATCATTAATTTTTTGTTTTTTATATTTATATTATCTGTTTCTTCTTTGCCTTAACTTTATTCTTAAAATGTAATTCCTTTAAATATAACAAGCACAAGATGCGCCACTATAACTTAAAGGCAATTTCATTCAGGCATTAAGGCTTCCATGAGACAGGCAGTGCCTAGTTTGGGGCCATAGTTAAGGCTATACCATGTAAATATTCTGGAAATAAAGATATTCTGGGAAATTCTGGAACTTTATCATTTTCTTTACATTACATTATAATTATAGCAGCTTTATCATGTACATATTTATAACGAATAAAATTATTTCTGAAATTTCTGAAATAACAAATAGGCCAGTGACTTGCTTCATAGCATTTTTGATTTCTTTTTTACTACAAGCACGTAAATTAACAACACGATTATAATAATATGCCTATAATAACGAATGGTATATAGACCAACTTTATTTATTGCCGTCCAAATAAAATTATTTGTTTACTCGTTAGAATTCGAATAAAGAAAGCAAGTTTCTTGAATTTTTGCCTCAAAACGACGATGAAACATTAAGTATCTAGTCGTTAATTAAAAGGGCGCAGGTGTATACGCCATTACATGCATATGACAGCTAAGCCCTATCTTTGGATCATAATTTATGAAATAATCGCGATCGTTGCATCTATGAATATCAATTACAGTGACTTTTATTATCTTTTTCGCCATCTAAGCAAGTGATTTTTATAATCTAATAATTTTATTATACATTATCATAATATAAAATGATATACCCAGTGATTGATTTATTATACTTTCTAGGAAATTGTCTTTAAAATCGAGCGAGGGACACTTTTTTCATAATATATATTAATAACTGTACGTGCACATGTCTTTCAGAAGTGTCACTAATCTAATATTGCAAATATTACGCCTTTTTTATAACATAGGAGGGAAACGAACAGGTCGGTCGCTTGATGTTAAGTGATCACCGTCGTCCATAGACACTAGCAACACTAGGGGAGTCGGAAGTGCGTTACCATCCTGTATTCGGAAGGAAACGGGAAGGGGGAGAGGAGCAAGGATGAGAGGGAAGGTGGACCTACGACACACTCTCTTACCGAACGAAATGCAACAATGCAAGCACTGTTACTTCATGTCGGTGTTTCTATGGGTCGGTTGTTACTACCCCGGGCGAGCCGACCCATTCATGCTGAAACCAATAATAGCTTCAGCGTGGCTCTACCACCAACACTACTAGCTGTGCCCGCGATTACATTCGCATAAAATTTCAATTATAAACACAGTAATTAATCAAATCATAGGATTGTAGTGTGGAATAAAACTCGACATCGTTCATTTTTCTTTATGATCCATTTTGATTTTCTTCTCCGAGACGCAGTATGGCGCTATAGCATCTAGTTGTACACCTATTATTAAGTTTGTGAGGTTGTACGAGGTACCGTAATATCTATATCTACTACACCGATTTTGAAAATGAAACAAATACATTTATAAATAGAAAGCCACGTTATATGTGAACGTCATAATGTATATATTAACCCTAAAAAAGAAAAGGCTTTTTTTGTGGTAGTCGGATGTGCAGAGTAAGTTGGAGAAATAACGATCAAGCGAAAACGTACGATGCTTTAACGATAAAAGATATAAGATTGATTATTTCTGGAGAAAACATGTAGAGCTTGATAATTCCCACAAAAAAGAAAGCGACAGTATGTATCTATTTAAGCCACAAAAAGTAGTTAATTTAATAAAAAAAAAATTATTAAGTGATTTTTATTGGTGATATTATTAACAGCAATTATAAATTTTTATCAAAATAGCACTCAGTACTAACAGAATCACATAAAAATGCTTACCGCCCAACTAAGCGGGCACGGGTCATATATAAATGAACGATGCCTTAATGTTTTTGAAATATATACTATATACACTTAGCCTTTTATTATATGTATAAATATTTACAAATTATTACGTGATCTAGCTCCTATATGATACTAATATGTTGCCGCAACTTAACACGTTCTGTACGAAATGAAACGTCTCGTGCACCATCTATTGTACATTCAAATACCCTTACCAATATGCACATATACACGGATTCCTTTGCAGTAGGACGTCCTACTTTTATAGGAATACAAAAGGGACTGACAAAGTAGCATTATTTCTGTTATATAAACAAATACAAATACTATTAGAATTATAATTACAAATTCAAATACTCTTAATACGAAACTATTTTAATTATAAGATTAGCAACTCTAACTAGATATATATCGGAAAACTATAAACGCATCTGTTGAAATGTAGGAAAAAAAGGCGTGTATGTACTTATGTACACGAGTTAAAAGTTATACTTCTTTGGCGTAACAAGATAAAAATCTTTGATTCAAAACTTTTATCTTTCACCTTATTCAACGTTTGTAGAAAAAATTACACTAACAATATAAAAAGGTATTTAATACATTGAAAATTTTAATACAAAGAAATACAAGCAACAAATACAAAGAAACAAAACGTAGGCTATAGCAAACTTTAGAGTGTCGATTTTTCGTGACGGTGTGCGCGCACATCGTAAAATTTACTCTCATCATTTTTCCCTAACGCGCCAGAAAAAGTATAACTTCAAAAAAGTTGTAATTTTTTTTATTCGACATACTACATAGATACGATACCTTATGATAAGTACCTACAGAGTAATCAAGAATCAACGGTAACCACCGAGAGCCATAGAATACGTCGGCAATCATCCCTATCATAGCCCTCTGCAAGCGTCTCCACAGCTGGATACCTATTGGCTAATCTCGAAATACAACAAATAAGGTAGAATCAGTATAACGGGTTTATCACCATGTGTATTGCAGTAGCTATCCAGTGGGCTACATACACTTTACTCTCTGATTTGCAAAATGGATAATACTTAATTCACGTTAGGTTGTGAGAAGGCGTTTATGAATGTCAATAGTACCACCGATTCGAAAAACAACTCGGTCGTCGAGAACAACCAGCAAGTTTGTGAATATTCAAATTTACGAACTGAAAAATCAATAAAACTAATCGAATAATTTAATCCGATTATTAAATTGAATATTCGAACAACAGAATTTGAATTATTCAAACAATTCAAATTCTTCAATAATTAGAAAAAAATTAAAATAAATTTCACATTACAATAGACTAATCTATTGGGATTATCTGAATTATTCCAGTAGATCGATTCTTTGAACCAGTTTGAATACTGAAATATACATTCGTATCGAATACCACTATTCGATTTCATTAGAAAATTATTTGCATATCCCTAATTTCCATCTGCCTAAAAGAATATTAAATAGTAAGATATAGGTTCATCAGATCAGCATGTAGAAGGCTCTGTAGGGTCATATGGTTGGTAATAAAGTCATTTCGTCATATGGAAGATATCGGCATAATGACCACGCCAGCCTCCGACTTATTGGTGATTTCAAGTCCGAGAAAATAAAATTAAATGAATGAGAAATTAAAATAACTAGTGGGCGCCCAGTAGTCGAACTTCGACCATAGTTAATTGATTTTTTAAAGTTTAAACTTTATTAGAGTTCTTTTGTAAAAGGTCAATACTTCTATAATCAAAGGTTTTCATCATGGCTACTCAGTTATTTGCCATTTGCCATGATCTTTATTATATAATCATTTAAAAAAATCTATGTGTAAATGAAAATTGAAATTAATTATAAATTTGGAACAAATACCACGTGGTAAAGCTAAAATTTTAACCAAATATAACTTTACGAAAATAAAGAAATTTATCGCAACCCATGACACAATTTTCAGTTAATTTTACACTTTTACAATTAAATGTAGTCTGTTCATTATGAGAAATAATGATATGCCCAGTATCATCGTTTGAAAAAGTAATTGATGCACAATACAATCAAATGGTGAATCCAAGACAAAGACGTTTTTAATACTACCATTAGCTTTTGAAAATAAATTCTTTTTTGTTGATACATGAGGTTGAATTGCAACGTTGTAAACGCGGAGGTCTAAGTCATGGATTATTTTTATGAACAAAGTTCTTATTTTGATTGTACAAAGTATTATTTGTCTCATTTTTTTATTAATTCATTATTTGAAGTGAACACACTTCATAAAAAATAATAAACATTACAATAATAGTTATATTTTATAATATCATTGTTGAATGTAGGATGAAAAATGGTAATTAGAACGTAAGAGTTAAAAAATACATACAGTCGAGCATAGCAACCTCCTTCTTTTACAACCTTTTTTGAAATTCGTATTTATTGATGGCTGTCAAAACGTCTTTTTTATTTACATGTGTGTACATGTTGTGTAAAATTCGAGTAGTAGTGTGAGTAGTGCATATTTTAATTATTTTAATGTACTTCTAATGCATTTTATATAAAATAAACAGCTTTCTGTACTTATCCGCCATATAAACTTTAACTATGCCAAATTTCAAGTTCACTCGTTGACGGCAAGTAGGTTAAAAAGGGGTACAATTTTTTTGCTTCACGTATTAATATATAGATAAATGTATGTGAATTCTAAATTGTTATCCGAATTGTTCATTTTATAGCACCAACTCTCCAGTTATAGCTGTAGTACTGTATAGCTAAGTAGGTGGTAGAGCCACGCTAAAGCTATTAATGGTTATAGCATGAATGCGTCGGCTCGTCCGGGGTAGTACCACCCGACTCCCAGAAAACCGACGAGAAGTAACAGTGCTTTCATTGTTGCGTTTCGTTCGGTCATGATAGCGCTGGAGGCCCACCTCTCCTTTTCCCCTCTCCTCTTCCTCCTACCTTTTTTTTTCTCCCGCCTTCCGCTATTGTTGGGGTGACACGAGATCTCATTGGACCTCATCGTGTCGCCCCAAGCGGTTAGCCTAGCGTAACAGGGCACTACGCTAGACCTCCTCCTTGGAAGGAGACGGTCCTGTGATTAACGGTCGTCTCCTCCATCCGCCGGACCGGTGCAAGGGAAGATGAGCCCTCCCAACCGACCCATCTTCCTTCGGGCCGACTACGATAGCGGGAGGGACTGGACAAATTGCCGCCTCCTCCTACTGGTTCTTTGTTGGCGGAGACGGTCACTTAGAGGGTTGTCTTTGCAGACCCTCTCCACCGCCCCCTTCTGTGAGACGACTTCCTCACAGAAGGAGGCTACCATATTCCATACAGACTCGCTGCCAAGCATGGCTTTCATGACGCTCGGCAGTGAGAGATCCTCGCCTATCACCGAAGCCAGAGTGCGACGCTGTTCCTCCCACGCAGCACACTCAGGCAGGGTGTGCTGCGCGGTGTCCGGGTCAACGCCGCACTGATGGCATACAGCGGTGGGCTCCTTGCGCGCTATTCCGTGCAGGTACCAACCGAAGCACCCGGGCCAATGCAATTTCGATTTTTCTGATGTTACAAGTGTCTATGGACGATGGTGATCACTTAACATCAGGTCATCCACCTGTTCCTTTACCTCCTAATAAAAAAAAAAACAATCTTATGGCATTTAATTTACCTTATGGAAAAAAATATTATATAAGATTTAATCAATTCAACGATTTCATGAAAATCTCTTGTGGATTAGTAGATTTTAATTACTCTCATTTATCATTATGATAGCGAATATTTTTCAACGAAAGAATTTATTACAGATATTATGATTAAAAGTACATTTATATCTACATCACTGTTTGAAATTTCAATTGTAAAAAATTGTACTATATACTTTATTAGTTGCGTATCTTTGGATTTCAGAACACGACGATTCTTTCTTTATTTTTAATTACCAATGAAATTTATAATGAGGCTTCTATATTTATATGAATAATCAATATTCATTTTATTCAAATTTTATAGCTCGCGTGACCGCAACAAGGTTGACGTAATAAAACTGTATATAGCAGGTGCATCGATTAACTAACATCAGATCTTAAACATGAACTTGTCATATATGTTTTAAATAGGTAAGCTGTCAAATCAAAGTAGACCGCATGAAATGCCAATAACAAAACAATTATATATGTACATACTTAAATAATAGTACCTGGGCGACCGAGCATAGCTCGATTCTTTAAAAAACATTTTTAAATTAAAATAAACTTTTAGGATTGCCTCACAAAATTATTTTTTTATCAAAAAAGAATGTTTAAAAAAAGATATCTATTTTGCTGTCACTCGGATTCGAACTGCGGTTACACAGATTTTCGAAGCAGCCGATTTCTATCTGAGCTATTTTTGTTTTGACAGCGTCGGCGAAATTTACCTTTATATTCTAGCTACATTTTTTCATTCCCTGAAAACTCAGATAAAAATTTTCTAGGAATTAAATCTAGCTAGATTGATTTATCGTCCCCGAAACCACCTACATATTAAGTTTTAAGAAAATCGCACACGCCGTTTCCAAGATCCTGAATATATAACAATATAAAAATATACAAGAATTGCTCGTTTAAAGGTATTAGATAGATTTGTGTTTGTTATAATTAAAGCTGCTATCCTGAAATTGAAGGTGCTATCCTAAACACATTTCCCGTCACTGACAACCAGAGAATCATTCAATTTTTAACTTTTTATTTAAACGCCTCAAAGAACGGTCTGTTGAAAATCCTTCCTTATTTTTAACTTATATTTTGAAATCTCTCGACCAAAATGTCATGCTTGGAAAGTTATTGGCTATAATCCTGAACATTTTTCATGAGTAGAAGATATTACCGTATAAAATAAATAGAGAAATACGACCCAAAAATAGTATGTTTTAAGGTAGATTTCATATCAAGATAAGTTCGTTTTTCGATATATTTTCCTAGGAAAACTGTGGAGTATTTTATTAATATTCTTTTGTACTTTGTTACGCATAAATCTTTACATATATCTTCCTTCTCAATAATAATCTTCTAATCTTCCTTTGCCTGTCTTTCTGTTTGTGTATTTATTACTCGAAAACCACCCAATCGATTTATATGATTATTTTTTGTAATTAAAAATCTCCATAAATGAATATAATGACATTATAAAAAGACCTTAACAACATTATTGTAATTAAGGTAATTGTCGTCGCGAGTAATAGTTTGTGATTTTAGTCAAATGTGAGCGTGTAACAATCTACATGCTACAGATTTCAAAAAAGTATGTTAAACAAAATATAAAGCAAACAGATATAAGCGCTTACATACAAACAGTTGTATGAGCTTTTGTGTCATTTGTTATAACTAACATTTTTTTTTCGACTGGCCCAGTAAGGCCTTAACAGCTTCACCGGCACATATCACCCCCACACACGTGCACGCATACACGCTTACACATGAAAGTGGAAGGATTTAGTTTATTTCCCTTATCTAACTGAAATAGTTTAGAAAATTATCCGATACGAAATATACATAAGAATTGTTGAAGTATGTATACTTGGTACACATATATGTTCCAATAACTCATATACGTATGAATAGTTAGCTTAGGTCAGCTTAGGTCGCGAATTGCACGTATCAGACAATATCCCAAGCCGAGATGTGCCGTGCGCCCTTGAGCTAGTTGTCAAATAAAGTCCGCTGAGTTCCCTAAGCGCTCGCCTTAACAGTTCGGTAAAGCTATTAAGTCCTTGCTAGGTCAATAACGTGGTTCAAGAAAAAAAAAGCTTCACCGGACTACACTACAATTATAGTCATACTGTGATTTAAGATATCTCTTAAAGCAAATCTGTATCTGTTATCATCAATGTAAATATATAATATATAAACTTATTGTATTAAAAAAAAAAAAATTAATACACATATAGACCTATACCTATACCTGTAACCTGCATACATGTGCCAACACGACAAATAAAAAAAAACTAATCACTAAATGCTTATAAAATAATTTTATAATATCATAACGAGTCCAAAGTTTTTCTTGTTGTATTTGCAGTCAGCCGACGACTTTAGCAGGTGCTGCCCGGGCGCACACTTCTTTCATTAAAATTAATACCAATGTCGCGTGTGCACATTCTTACTTGATAACGCCTCGACGTAATTAAGGTACTTCACATAACACATAAATATTACAGATGCATCAAATAATATTTTGCCTCTTTTAAACAGTTATAACTTTTGGTAGGCTGTAATTTATTTTTGAGTTCACGATAGAGTTTATTTTTGTTTACTATATAGTTGATTAAAGAAATTTTGGTGGATGATATTGTATTATAAATATTAAGGCTTCTGTATAAAATGTGCTGTGTGGTACAACTTAAGCGATCATGTCGAAAACAGAAGACAGGCGCGCGCCCGCCACGCGCCCAACGGTACTTCACAAACTCTTAACAAGAATTCGGATTCCATTAATACATTTCGCGTATGGTATCAGATTAATATGTCCAGCAGTACAGCGGGAGGCTAAATGGAGCTTATTAATTTTTACTTTAATAAGCCTAATTGAGGCTTTCCTGCATTTTAATTTTGCAAAAAAGCTTTTGCTTTTAATTTTTTAATAACTGCTATCATTCAATTTTGTTTTCTTCTTTCCTTACCTAAGACCGAATAATAACGTAACGTGCCAGATAATATTTAATTTCTATTTGAGTGGTACTGCAAAGGTCTTATAATGGATAGTCTTAAGGTTTATGTTATGAGACTGTATGATGTAATTACTAAGCAATCGAGTAAAATGAGGTAATCTCGGGCGCTTTTATTTGAGTGACATTAACGTTTTACTGTCGCTGAATTTAACGTGTGAAAAGAAGATTATAAGGAACCGACACTAGCCAATGTCACGACCTAGGGAAAAACACAGTTGCATATGAAATTGGTTCTTATCTGAATTCAATGCGTATTAGCCGTTATCCTTATATTTGGTGGTCAGCTAATGCTGTTGTATTGTACTTAATGAAGTTTACTAAAGTTTACCTTTCAGCGTTCTGCAGCAGTGTGTATACCGCTTTCGGAAGTTTGCCTTGTATACGACGATAAGCGAAAACGTTTGTTACTTTCTAACATAGAGAAATTGGTATTTATTCATCATAATTTGGTCTTAGTTGCAGTATGTGTTTTATTTTTTGTTCAGTTACTAAAAATCCATAAATCTCTGTGTTAAATAAAGTACCTTCAATCTATATGTCATATTTATTTGAAAACCGGTATCCGGCCGGATACTCTTTTTTTTATAGCAGCACGACATAGTGACTGCACTAAGCCTGATGTTAAGCATAGTACAATCCAAAAACATCGGCAACCACCGAGAGACAGATTATCAATCGCCGGTCGCCGCTGTCATGCCGGCCATAATGACGAAAGTCGCCCGGTACTGGATATGCACAGGCTGATCCCGAAACGCGACGCGCAGAAGCGAGTCAGTATGACGGGCTTTTTCGCCATATGCATGGTGGTTGCGACCCAGTCGGGCTGTAAAACCCTACCACCCCGCTATCGCCATAGCCTCGTTCGTTGATCAGCAGGGTGCACCACGTGCAGGTGAGGTTGGCTTGGGTGTCTCAAGTCTTAAGATGTTATTCGACACACCTTACACACCAACTCATTTCTTATCCGGTTATCGGCCAGATTTAAAATTTGAGCCGGATAAGCCGATTTCTGGATAGTTGACGAATATTCGTTTCATCTCTTATCTATATCTCAATTTCATCGAAAATCTTGACCTAATCATCTCATAATATTTTGCGATAGCTATTCTTGAAACCTTACCCCATCCTAGGTTTAGTATGATCATCTTATCTCACACTACTTTTTCCCCACGGCTTCGTTTGCGTTAATGTATAATATAGCTTATCCATCGAGAACTTTACTGTTTTGTGGATGAATTCCCTGTATCCTTTATTGTACTTCTGAAAATATGTATGCAAAATTTAATAAATACATTGTGGGTATTTATGAAAGTGTAACAGATAAACAAACAAATTCGCATTCATAATATTAGTTAAGATTGTTATATGAGTGAAATAGTACTATCCCAAACCCTAAGGTAGAGCCGATAACGTATTAATATGAAACAAAATAACAAGAATAATACGTTTTACTGTAAGTTATTGTTATAACTACAATTTTTATTTAAGAAATAAATTAAAAAAAGTATGTGTGTACTTATGTATACGCGTTAGAAGTTATACTTCTCTAGCTTAACAAGATAAAAATCTTTTCAAAATTTTATCTTTCGCCTTATTCTACGTTTGTAGAAAAAACGACACTAACAATAGAAATAAGGTATTTAATGCATTGAAAGTTTTAATGCAAACAACAAATACAAATAAACAAAATGTTGACTATAGCTAACTTCAGGGTGTCGGTTTTTCGTGACGTTGTGCGCGCGCATCTTAAAAATGTACTTTCATCATTTTTCCATAACGTACCAAAAGAAGTATAACTTCAAAAATAAATATTATTTTCCTTCTGCGCAGTTGAGTAAAAATATTTACTATTTAAACTTTATGACTACTTAAAAAAAAACTAAAGATGATTGCAATATATCAGACACAGTTAACCGCCGAGAAATATAGAACATTTAACACATACGAAGTTTGTTTATTGGCAATCAGCACACAGTCTTTTATTTATGTGATCATGCATCACCTGTTAACGCTCTGGGGTTGATGGTTATCTCGGGCGTCACTGTTACTCCTCTCAAATCAATAAAACTAATAGTAAAAAATATTTCACGATCAGAACTTATATGACAAAACAATACTAATTATCTATTTAAGGGTATCTTATCGCCGTTGCTAACGAGGTATCATAAAACTATAAATGTATCCAACAAGCCTTGTTTGTCGGCAAGTGGCCTGAATTTCCTTCGCTAGGATTATTTATAACATTTTTTTGGGGTTGATACTTGAAATATAACGTACTAAATGATACAAGCGTACTCGTTATCACAACGTTTGGCATGTTCTTCTAAAACGGAATAGTTCGTTATACAATTATATATTAATACAATGTAATAAATTAATTAACAATCGGTTAGTTTCTCCATATAACATACAATATATTTGTACAATAACATCACTAATCATTTAAACAGTAAAGTAATTAAAGGCATTAATACCCGACATTGAGATAATAGCAAAAGGAAAGATTAAACATATCTATACATTAGAGTGGCCCAAAAAAACCGACTATTTTTTTTTTTGAGACTCGGGTGAAAATATGTTCGTTTTTGATGTTTTAAGAGCCCTCTCCAAAAGACAGCTCGAAAAAAAAATTTTTAAGAGGTCACTCCAAATTTTATAAAATTTCCAAAATCGTCAAAAATCGTTTTTTTTTTATTCTTTTTCGCATTATTTTACTTTTTTCTACAAGAAAAATGATAAAGATCCTGAAAA
>JACEII010000018.1:7338974-7372602 GCA_014332785.1 Antheraea mylitta
TTTTCAGGATCTTTATCATTTTTCTTGTAGAAAAAAGTAAAATAATGAGAAAAATAATTAAAAAAAAAAAAACGATTTTTGACGATTTTGGAAATTTAAAAAAATTTGGAGTGACCTCTTAAAAATTTTTTTTTGAGCTGTCTTTTGGAGAGGGCTCTTAAAACATTAAAAACGAACATATTTTCACCCGAGACTCAAAAAAAAAATAGTCGGTTTTTTTGGGCCACCCTACTATACATATAAATAGAATTTAAATATTTGTTAAAGCAGGCCGGTGAAGCTGTTATTAAATTAGCCTTTCTAGGCCAATAGCGTATTCAGTTCGAGAAAAAAAAGAAATATTTATTGTTTGTTCAAGCTAATATCCGAGACGACTGGACTGATTTTAATCAGATTTTTTCCGATAAATAGAGAAATCTTCAAAACACCTATTATACAGACATATATTATATTATTTTTTCCTTTAGGATTAAATAGTAGTGATATAAAAATAAGTAAAAAGACGTATACGAACAAATTAAATATGCACCAAGTGTGTAAAAATATACAATAATTTAGAATAACACTGATATTAATACTAATTAACTATTCGATTTTACCGAATCAATATAATAATATAAACATACAACATTAATCATACCTTTGAAAACTGTATCACACATAGTAACGCTCTCTGTTTAGTTTATATATACATATACTGTTTAATATATCTACTCTTTTTGTACTTAGTTATAGATTACCATGATATGTGCACGTTATGAGAAGAGAATTCATGTAACTAAATTTTTTTTATCATGTAGGCAACCGGATATAAGAGTTAGGAAGACCAAAAAAATTTGAATGGATTGTTTGAAGAATTAGATGAGTAAAAACTGATTATTTAGATGATATCTGACAAGAGACAGTGGAAAAAGAAAACATGTTGTGTTGACCCTATTTAGGGTGAATAAGGGTAAGAAGATGATGAGTGAAACATATCATGTAGGTACCAATGCATTATCCCTTAGGATGAATATTAAAAGCGCACGCACGTAGTTGTCTACGTCTGGCTATGCTGTGTAACCCGTATAGAACATGTAAACTTATGTGTAGAAGTGTATACAGGATAATACGGAAACCCTAACTCTACATTAAATAAGTATAAGCCAATATATTTGAAATGTCTCACAAAAATGATTAATCAAAATTATTTATATAATAATATTGTATATTACAAAGTAGAAAAAATTTAATAACTTTTGAAACTCAGGTTTTAGAATTTTATTTCAGAATGTCGCAAAAAAATAAATATTACATGCATTTCAACTCAATAAAATTGTTTATTTTTTAATAATGCTCCATAATAAGAGAAGATGTCAGCATAAATTAAAAATAAAATTTCCTTACTCTATAACTCAATCAGCTGTTGATTCCCAGATATTATCAGAAATTCGACTGTCGTGTAATCCCGATGTCCACTTGACGCTATACAAAATCGAAACAGTTAAATCGTATCTCGACTGAAATCGGTGTCGGCGAGTCGGACGCGTTTCGACGCCGCCACGTCGCATCCGACCGACCGACCGCGACATCCGACGTCACGCATCGACGTCACTGTTGTCGGTAGCTGGTGACATTACACGATAGTAAGCCGTGATATCCTTCTGCTTTACAAGCTCCGAGACACGATATTTGCATTTGGTTACCGTGGATTTAACACACACACACACGCTACATTACATACGAATTTGAGAAAGAGATTTTGAAAACATCCAAAGTTATTTCAAAGATTATTAATATTATCCACACACTAACATAAATTAGTATTTCTGATCTCTATTTTTTGACAGAAGAGAATGTTATACAACTGCGTAAAGAGAGGTAACCTCTATACGTTCTTTAGCCTACACGGGTTTTAACACATGAGATGTCTTCAAATTCGTCTTAAAGGTATGATGTAAGTAAATTTACTCTTGATTCGTCAATGCCAAAACAATAAAAAAAACTTTTTATCTTCTTTTCTTTATAAGCCTTATAAATAATTTTATGGTATCACAATTTAAGCAAACTCCAAGTATTCAATGATAATAAAAATATATGGGCAGTGAATCGTAAAAGATACAGATAATTTTAAACCAGGCTAGCGACTAGCAGTGAAAATAAGAAAGCAAACGAAGGAAGTTATGTACTTAATTAATAAACTCCGACTTAAATATATTATAAATACAAACTGAATAAACATCAACGCATGTGCAAATAGAATGAAAGCGCGGATCATCTACAAACATGGCCCTCTGTAGAAAGATTTACGGTCCATTGTAAAGGAAACACGCTTTAGAGACGTAACACTTTATTAATATTTAATATGATCACCCTTTGATTTTTATGAATAGGAGTCACTCAACAGGTCGTTAATCAAATGATTTTGGATAGGAATCAGGTAGTTCCTTTGTGTGATCGATGGCGGTGAGCTTTAATTCCTGATTAATAAGACTAAATTATTTTTGAATGTAACTCCATAACTTCTCGCTGATGCACGTTCAATAGCGACAGAACTGGAAGCCACTATAGCAAGTTATTCCGACTAATATATTCCTATTTAGTATACATAATTGTACTTACATAATTTATTATCTAATAATGTTAATCGCGTACACGATAACGCCTTTAAATAGTAACATTAATCTTCGATTATTCATTAATATATAAATATTCTGCCCGGATAAATGAAAATATGTAACATCTCATCAAAATTCAATTTAGTAGCATTCTTACGAGTTTTACAACTAACAAAAACCAGATCGGTTTCGTTAGCCGGGAAATATTCAATAGATAATCCAAAATCCATTAATGTAACCATGTTAACTTTTAATTTAATACTAGGTACGTGTCGCAATTTATTGAAGCTCGAAGGCAATATCATATTTTTATTTCCTTTTACCGCACTGGTCTTTATCAACAGACATTCAAACTCGAGTTTTAATATTCAATAATATTTTTTTTTGTTTCACGAATTATTACAGCATTAATAATGTTTATTTTTATTTATTTCTAAAACTTATTAAAAAATGTTAATTTTGCTAACGATGATTTCCATATAAAATTTATGTTTTTTAGATAGCTAACCCAAATTTTTGTATAACATGATTACATAGTATAAAACAAAGACCCTACTGCGTCTGGCTGGCTGTCTCTTTAAAATTATTAAATAGATTTGCATGTGGTTTTCACCAGTAGATAAAATGATTAATGAGGAAGGTTTTGGTATATAATTTGCTAAGCGTTTTTTTTATATTGAGGGTGGGACAACGACTGCCGTGCCCGCTAGTATGAGAATACAAACAGCTACCAATAATAATAAGAGTACCCTAACAGTTATGCAACCATCGCACTAAAAACAAATGTGGATATAAGTGTCTGTGTGTATGGCTGCGTATGTGGTTATGTATGCATGTGTATATGGTTTAGGAGTCTGCCTTTTTTTAACTTTATTTTTGGCAATCAATCTTTCAGATTATTACTGCCATTGTCGAGTAATCAATAATATTACAAGCGTCGTACGATCATTACAATATCAAGCGTCGTGTCAATCAATATTCTAACAAGATGGTGGATCTCTTGTTAGAACCCTCCAGGGAGTTTTTGTGGCACCTCAGAATTTCATCCTCCGTGGTATTATTTTCCATTTACTTCACTTATGCACAATAAACTAACCATATTACATAAAACACCACAAACTTTACACAATATAGAGTCAAGTAACACAAGATTATGAATAAAATATAAAATCCACTACATGACAGACTGAAATCCCGCCAAATTTTTTCTTTCTTTCTTTCATTTCTGGCAAATAATCTGCTAGATTATTACTGCCATTATCAAGTACGTAATAATAAGTGTGTTGTGATCAAATAAATATTCTGACAGGATGGTGGCTCCTAAGTTGAACTTTGGATAGAACATTATTAGAACTTTTCATTGAGTTTTTGTGGTACAGAGTTCATGCTCCGTGGTATTATTCCCGTCCACTTCACTTGTGCACGATAACCGAATTATATTGCGTAAATCACCACCAACGATACAAAATATAGAGTCAAAAAATACAAGTAGGTATATAAATACAATATAAATTGCAGCATATGACAGATTAATATCCCACCAAAAGTTCCTAAATGATGATGGTATTAACAATGTTTAGATTATTTTACGTTTTTGAATATTTGGCATTAAGTTTAAAACGTGTATTTGTCACACTTGACATTGGCGAAATGCCAAAACAGAGGCTACACCGAAAGAAAAAACTTTCTATGACCTTTTCCTTAAAGAATCCACTACATTCACGAAAAATACCTTATAATATAACGTACATTTTGAATTACTTAATCGTGTAAAAACACATACATTATTATGTAACGTTTACAAAAAATTATATTAATACATATTATTCAGAATTTTAGAACATTAAAATATATTGTTTATTGGTTATTGGGTTTTAATATTAATCTTGTAGTCTATCATTAGTTAACTACTAACTGAAAATACAAATACAGAACGTTAAGCTATAAAATAAACAACTAGAGATAATTAAATAAAATAGTGAACAATGTTAAAGATATTCTACTTCTATAATAACTTTTAATTTTACTTATACGTACATTTCACTTTACTCCATAATTTCTCTTTGAATTTTGCATATATATTTTTCTATTAATTATAAGAAGGGCTATGGAGATAAGCTCATTTAATAGTATGTGACAATATGGCCTAACATAGTAAACCATAGATAGATACTATATGTGTAAAGTAGCTTTATTAACACACTTATAAGTACTTGATTATCACCGTAGAATGTGTTAGTTCATTTATTTATTTATTTTCATTTATGTATTCATAAAAAAATTAACAGTTAATAAATTAAAATTTGTGCATATAATATTAGTTTAACTAAGGGACTCGCATCGTATAATGATTACAATAGATATACATACCTAACAATGTGTCACTTATGGCTTTTTGTAACTTTTGAGCATACGTCGGTTGATGTTGCGTCCAAAAACATTACTGCTGAAGTATCAGTCAGCATTTAAACGTTTATGCAAATTACATTCTCTTAAAAATAGACGAACTTTATAAATGCAACGAAATAATACAATTTTGTGCAATTATGTTTGATCCCACACCAGTCAAGCGTGTCATGACTATTTCAGATGACAGAGTTCACATAATCATCACGCTGTTAAACATCCTCTGAATCCCACGCTTACCTGCGTATCTGTCATTTGTTTTGCTTAATTGTTTTATTCTGTGGCAATTGTCATTAGATTTTTGGCGGGATTTTAGTCTGTCATGTAGTTGATTTTATATTTTATTCATGATCTTGTGTTATATGACTCTATATTTTGTAAATTTAGTGGTGTTTTACGTAATATAGTTAGTTTATCGTGCATAAGTGAAGTGAATGGAAAACAATACCACGGAGGATGAAATTTGAGAAGCCACAAAAACTTCCTGGATGCTTGTAACAAGGGAGCCACCATCTTGTTAGAATATTGAAATATTCACACGACGCTTGCAATATTATTAGCTACCTGACAATAGCAATAATAATCTGAAAGATTGGTTGCCAAAAAAAAAGAAACTATTGAAAATTAACAAATTTTCGTTACAACTTTAGCAGTTCACTTACTTGTATACACAAACTAGATCTTGCACGCAGCATAGCTCGTGTTAATGTAAACTTAACCCTCGAAAATAGTACTTTTTTCTGAATAAAATGTACTCTATGTCTTTTTCTGTACCCCTGGGAATGGGTGTGCGAAATTTAATGGTAATCGGTTGAGTAGTGAAAATATGAGCGTAACAGACTGACATACACACACACCTTTCGCATTTATAACTAATATTAAGATGTACTAAATAACTTGACAGTGTTATGTTGTTTCTTAAAATTCATTAAATATTACATATTTTGTGTAACATTAAAAATGGCAAAATTAGAATCAAAATATATTACATTAGCAGGGTTTTCACGAAATTCAATGCATAATTGTATTTCAAATCTATATTTATTTACAAACACAAAATATATACACAGAACAACTAAGACCGGCATCCTCTCCCTATATGTATATCTATGGAGTTATATTATTTTTTTAGTATAATTATCTACACTTAGACGCAACGATGTGAGAATTAATTCAACAAAAGCACATTAAAAATATAGTGGCATAAACACTTACTACACTTGTATCAAAATTATGTCAGTCAATGAAATTGTTTATAAAAATGTTAACTATAAATTGTTTACTATAATTATCTATCGTGTCGTGCCGTGTTGTGACAGCTTTGGGATGGGGAAACATCTCATCAATGTCATTTAAAACACTGTAAAATAACAAATGAAAGAAAGAGTAAATAGTAAAAGTAATTGTATTCCTAGAACATCGTGTTTATTTCTAATTATAATGATCTAATTGGTACTTAATTTTGACGTGAAATTAAATAAAAACTATATTTAAATACTATAAAATCCTAGTCCTTATTTTACATAAATAACTATTAAATATTTAAAAAACTTGATAGATGTTAGTAGTATTTCATTTACAATACATATGTCATTAAAAAAAATAAACACTTAATAAAAAAAAGTATAATTAAATTGCATATAGCGCTTAATAGCGACAAGTAAGTACAAGGAACAATAAAGACAATCAAATAAAAAATACTCTATTGTTTATACATATACATTTTGCATTAGTAAGGGTCATCCACACGTTATTATATTATTTCATTTAATCCTATAATAAATAATCTAACCCTAACGGTGCGCTTTCGACGATGAAAAGTAATCATAATATTGGAAAAAACAAAATATTCTATCCATGAGTTCAGTCACTATCCTCGTTGGAAACAACTATCGAAACACACAAATAAAAAGTACAATTCACAGTGTGCATGTAACGACTCTAATTGATGTTACTGTGTAGACTCTGGCACTGTCACCCACGGCGGCGTCTCTCACACGGCCCGTACGATCATTAACATATTTCAGTGGGCATAAAAATTGCCTAAACATATTCGAAAAAAGTTTAAAAACTGTACGACACGCTTTTAAATTAGTCGATAGTTATGTGAAATATTTTTACAAACATAAATGTTGACAACTTATATGTAATTATTAATAAACGGGAATTTTGATCTAGCGGGCCTGGCGGACGTTGTCCCGCCGTGGTAAAAAAACTTAAACAAATTATATCTAAATCTTCCTCATAAATCGCTTCATTTACTCGTAAAAACCGCATAAAAATCCGTTGAGTAGTTTTTGAGTTTGTTGTGAATAGACAGAAATGGTAGAGAACTTTCTTTTGTAATTAATATATTGTGACAATATAACTGTTTTGACGAGTCAAATTAAAACAGAAAGTTATAAGTAGCTGGCAAGGTGTAATTATGAATCTATATTTGTTGGTACCTATCTAAAAACGTGTTCCCAAAATATGTCATAATTTTAAGTTTGACTTCTAATTAATTAATTAATTAGAACTAATTTATAGGTGGTAGAGCCACGCTGAAGCTATTACTGGTTTCAACATGAATGTCGAGTCGTCCGGAGTAGTACCACTCTCTCTCAGAAGCCGACGTGATAACAGTGCTTGCATTGTTGCGTTTCGTTCGGACAATGAGAGCGCCGGAGGCCCACTTCTCCTCACCTTCACCCTCTTCTTTTCCCTTCCTCCCCTCGCCACCCCCAGTGCACTTGCAACTCCCCTGGTGTTGTGTCTATGGACGGTGATGATCACTTAACATCAGGTGAACCACCTGTTCGTTTGTTCCCTATGATGTAAAAAAATAATTAAATAGCCGATAATGCCGTATTAGGGAACCTACAAAAGTTTTACAACAATATGATTTTAATTATCTAGAACACACTACAAAGGTACATTAAATTACTCAGTTTTATAATGTAAAAGCGACTGTTCGCAGCTTCACTCTCGTTAACGTAAATTTAACCTTCTCTTCAGAACAGTCTTTTTTTTCTGGATGATGCAAAATGGTAGGTACCCTATGTCCTTCTCTGTATCCCTGGAAATGTGTATGAAACTGCATAATGATGGTTGTGTAATTAACCTCTTAAAGCGTAACAACGAAACGTATATTGCCATTTATGCCAACAGTTGATTGAAGAAGGCGTTACTTTGCGGAAATCCATAATTAAATATTATAGTGGACGCTACTTTGCACTTCCGCTAGGAATTGATTGACCACCACTACGTGTAAAATATGTTGTGTAATCGATTTTCGAGATTACACGTCAATCTACAATATATTTCAATTAATTTATTAATAATTATTACATTTATATTAATTATATTTTGTATAATTAATATATACGAAATATATATTTATTGATTAATGGTATTTCTTTTTGTTGTACTTAGACGTAGTGGTGGTCAATCAATTCCTAGCGGAAGTGCAAAGTAGCGTCCACTATAATATTTTATTTATGCCAACATCATAATGTAATTTTGTATAAAACAAAACTGATCATTGTAATGAAAGAAATATATGCATATTTTTGCATATAACATATAAAGGGATATTGTATAACCAATTAACCATACCTATGAAAAATGTATTAAAACATTGGCAAAATAATAAAAAAAATATTTTGAGAGATGATACACAAATTCAAATAATTCCGATGTTCTTTATTATATTACGTTAACAGCTTAAACTCATAATTTCCAAAGTTTCGGGTATCAGTTTCATTAACGAAAATGTCAGTGTATTTTATCGATAAACTCGCGATAAACGACTCTGCGACTTTTTAAGCAGCGGTTACGATTGCCTTTATGAGAAAATACTTAGGCTCGAGCATTTAAAATGATTAAAAAGATAACTCACGACGGATTCTTGAGACGATTGATTTACGATTATTTAAAATATGTCGAAATTGATACGGCAATTATGCGACATTATCTTATCATATTATATAGAATTATTTTTCTATATTTTAATGAACGTTTTAATCGGAATGCGTATGATCATACTATGACTATAAATAACAAAGGATTACGTTTAACGAATAAAGTGTTTGATCTGATAGGTTACGAGTCGTTGATAGCTGCTTAAACACATAGTTCCTTATACTACAATAAATACTATGGGAATAGCTTTTGGTTAGTTGGATATTCAAGAGGTACATATGTATATTTCGTTTGTATATGTATTAATATGTAGCTGAGCGTACATTGGTTCGATTTGCGATTTTGCGTAACCTAGAAAACAGGTCAAGTCGAAATTTTTTTTTCGATTTGACTACGCTATTGATCTAGCAAGGTCTTAACAGCTTCACCGGACGACTTAGGCGAGCGCTTAAGGCACTCAGCCGATATTATTGACAACTGGCTCATGGGTGCACGGCACACCTCGGTTTGGGCTGTTGCCTGACACATGCAATTCGCGACCTATCTAAGCTAACCTAACTAAGCTAACTATTCATATATAGAATTGTTAAAACATAAATGTGTACAAAGCATACTTACCTCAACAACTCATATATATATATTTCGTATCGGATAATTATCAAGCCGAAGTGTGCTGTGCATCTTTGAGATATAGGCCCCCGCCAGCGACCCCACTCCTAGAGACGGGCTAAAGAAGGTAACCCGGTCTTGAGGCTTTTTTTTCGAACTGACTACGCTATTGACCTAGCACGATCTTAACAGCTTCACCGGAATACTCGGCCGTGAGGCCTGTCAAGTCACCACAACAATAAACACATAAACGTGTGCCAAATACCGACCCGTGTTCACGGGTCGCGCTGGACTGGCCACTGAAATACTCACTCGTTCTATACAAAAGGGGTAGGTTAAGACGACCTCTGTACCCTTGAGATGGTTGCTAAAAAAATAGGCCTTGCTAGGCCAACAGCGTAGTCTGTTGGAAAAAAAAAATGTAAATTCAAACCTAAAGTAAATATTTAAAAAGACCTTACAGAGAATACGATGCTTAGACAAAATACAGTACTACCCCTTTTACTCTTATATATATTACAAAGAACTGCCTGAGTCTGCGGCCGTATGCTTATTTGGCCTAGTGCCACCTATTAGCAGGTTTAGTGAACAGGGTAACTTAAAATCCTTCTCCGGGAAAAACACTCAAATCGACTTCCATGGGGGGATAGTAAGTCAAAGTGTACTTTAAGTATATGACATCATCTATTTATATATACTAGTTATACAGGCAGCTTCATGTGCGTTTGTTATTATTTGGTGTTATTATTATTTATTGTAATAACTCTTGATTTTAATAAATAACTGAGGCATCGCAAAATAGATTTATATAAATATTCTCTGAGTACAGACGATGATATGCTGAAACACCACCAAATAAAAGTTATAGTAAAACTAGCTTTTGCCTGCGACTACGCTTGCGATAATTTAAGTTTTTTTTCTGATTAATTTTTTTTATAACAAAGGAAGCAAACTAACTGGCGGATCACCTGATAGTAAGAGATCACCGTCATCCAAACACTACCAACACCAGGGAAGTCGTAAGTTCACTGTCGACTTTTTAAAGAGGCGGGCCTACGTCGCTCTTGCTGACTGAACGAAATCCAACAATGCAAGCTTTACACAAACAATACTTCACGTTTGTTCTTAATGAGAGTGTAGTAAGTACTACTCCGGGTAAGCTGACCCATGCACACTGAAACCAGTAATATCTTCAATGTGGTTCTACCACCTATAACATAGGTATCCTATGTCCTTCTCTTGTACCCCTGACAACGTGTATTCAAAATTTCACGATGATCAGTAGTTACAGCATAAAAAAAAACAATAAACAAATAACAAACTGAAATTTGCAATTACAGTATTAGTTAGGATTCGTTAAGATATTTAACATAATAGCATCATCTCCAGAAACTACATAGGCGTGTCAATTTTGACGGTGATCCGACAAACATTATCATATATGAACAAATTCTGTAATTTTGAGAAATAATTATGACAACAGGAGATATTCAGTATTTTATTTTGTACCCATTATAGTACAATATTTCAAAAGGTATATGACCTTTCACTCAATAGGCCACCTATCTTGTGCATTCACATACATATATACAACTGCATAGAGCATAGATTCATTTGCTCACATTAGCGCTTGGTTAGCTCATCTATACAAAAATTGTTGCAGGTGTCTAGACATAAATAATAAAATACATTTCAATCATTTTTAGAAATGTTTGTTTGTTTGTCCGATGTTAATACCACAAATGATTTCTAAAGTACTGAATTCACAATATAATCTCAGCAAGAAAATCATAAAGCATATCCTCAGGAGTAATTAATTTTGCTTCATTAAAATCGGTCGACTCTATCAGTTCTCATATATCTCAGTTATTATAATTTGAATGATGACTGGAATTAAGTACGAGAGAAGAGTAGTGATCTTCTATACTAATATAAAGCTGGAGGGGTTGTATGTTTAGTAGGCTGAACGCGCTAACCTTAGGAACTATTGGTCCGATTTTAAAAAGTCTTTCACTATTAGGTAGCTCATTTATCAAAGAAGGCTATCACACTGAGACTAATAGGAACGGAGCACCAATTAAGAATGTTTCAAAATCGTTTTTTTTTTCTTCTGAGAGTTTCCGCTGCATGTAAGCGTTAGCCTAAAGTAGCCTATTCCACGCAAACAAAGTCGCGGGCAGAAACTAGTTTCTTCTTTAATTGTCGTTGAGCTAATTCGTACCGTAATGACTACATATGCACCTACTAAAATATAAATTCAAACATATTTCAATTAAAATAAAGTCTAAATAACTCTATAAACGATGTATATAACATAAACCACAACCGTGCATAGCCTATGTTCATTAGTTGAACCAAATTATTCATCAGTTAAGGCTTTATTACAATCGGGCCGGTGTTTCCGGCCTTTTTAATAAGACCTGATTCTTGGTGATTATTGCTCGTTTGAAATGAAACTGCTTTATGGAATTTATTGCATTTTGGTTCACGATACCTATTAATACACAAGTTTAAATATATGCGCTTTGAATATCATACAGAATCAAGAGTTACTGTAAGTTTAAACTTATTGGAAAAAGGCACAAAAACAATAATAAGGATAAATCTGTGCGAAAGTAAATTCAGAATAAACCAGTTTTCACCAGCTATGAACTCCTATTTGATAAAAGATATATATTTAACATAATATACAATAACAAAGAATGCGAATGTACCATAAAATATTTATTCTTAAGACATACCCTTCAATAAAAACTTCAATGTAGACAAGTATCAGTGTATAATACCGTATTTAAGATATAAATAAAAGTAAAGGGAATTTATACTTGAGAAGTAATAGATAGCATGGTTCGCAAATAAGCAGTTGTCGTACGTCTCTAGGTATGCTATTAATTCTACAACCATGTTAGCATTCAGCGGTTATCAGAAAAAACTGGGCACGCGTTAGCCACTCTTTCCCCGCACGTTTCCCCGATTCCCCTAACCACTACGCCAGGTACGAACCCGCACGTACAGGGGGAAGGGATGATCGAAAATAATAGGGGAAGAGAATTTTAAAATTTATATTTTTTGCAGCCGGCGCAGGTGATATAACGCGAGCGCGTGCGCCGGCGGCTCACTTGTACGTGAAGCTTCACTGACGCCGCCCGCGCTTACATTTTCGCTCTAAAGCTCCCAAGAAACCTTCCCCAACCGCGCAGTGCTTTCCCAATAGCCGCGTCGATCGCACGTGCGCCTGTTTCAACAGGAACACTCGCGTAAATACGTAAACATGCTGCAGGAAATTCAACTCGTCCAAGGTCAAAATAACTACTTAGTAGTCTCGCCTGGATATACGTCAACAGCATTGAAAACGTCTGTTGAAAAAAGAAATATACCTATTGCTCCGGCTCCTGAGAAAAATTACGTCACGCATGATACACCACCGAGCCTTCAGTACAGGAAAAAGGTGCATTTTAAAACTAACCCTTACACCGGACCTCAAGCCGCGTCCATCGCAAGGCGTAACGCCCGCGAGCGTAATCGTGTGAAGCAAGTGAATGATGGATTTAACGCGTTACGAAGACATCTGCCTGCGTCCGTAGTCGCTGCTTTATCAGGAGGTGCCAGAAGAGGATCGGGCAAAAAGTTAAGCAAAGTTGACACATTAAGGATGGTCGTTGAATACATTCGATATTTGCAACAACTGTTAGATGAAAGTGATGCCGCTTTAGGTATTACGAGAGATCAGGAAAATAGAGAAAATATTCCAAATAGTAATAACCTTCAACCAATGACATCAATGGAGATGGATGATGGATTTTTCTACGGTAGCGCTTCACCTTGTTCCGAAAAAGCTGATTCTCCGGCGCCTTCTGAGTGCTCATCTGGAGTTTCTTCAGCATATTCCGCAGTCGATCGTTATGAAGTTACGACCCAGCAACATTTGGGTCCAATGGATGAAGACGAGCTCCTAGACGTAATTTCGTGGTGGCAACAGAAATAGTTAATAAAGTAAGTGGTTTAATTTTAGTTTAATTAATCATCCAATTTCATTTTCTTTTAATTATATTTAATTTTATATCTTCAATAATCTTACAATTTATCAAAAATTAATTAATGAGTTTTATATTTTATATACATTTTTATTCACCGTATGATAATTCCTTTATGATTATGATTATTTCTTTAGTAGTGTATGTTTAGTTGAATGAATTAAAATTAAAATGTCTTTTTCTTTTGTTCACAGGTGAAATGAAAAGGACAAAACCCTCCGAGTATATGTGAATAAATACGAAAAGACTCTTGTATATCTAGTCAAATCAATAGTGAAATAACTTTAGCATTAATCTATAGCAATAATAGTGTTCGAAGACCTAACATAGATTATTACCAATAGGGTATAATGGTCGTCTTTAAAATTATACGCACTGAATGTTGTAATAAGAATATTTTAAAAGTGTTTAAATTCGAATGAATGAAAATGTACTATTATTTGTAACTTCGTTTTTGAACTGCCTTATTACGTAATACGTGACTTGTTTTATAGCCCGTTATGTAGGTATTTAATTAAAAATTAAACTAAAAAAGAAGTGAACATTTTTTCGTTCGCTCTTTTTGTTATTGTTACAAAATCACATCAATTCGATTTGGTTTAAATTAATAATTGGTTAAATATTAGGTATCTATGTATATTTAAATAAATATGAATTAATATAAAATAGGTTGTGACTTGTAATAGACGTACATTGTTACCTAGTGATGAATATTACCGAGGCTTTGTAATTAATGCGCTTCTTATAGGATCTGTCGATAATTGTAAATATAATTAATTTTAAGTAGCTAATACGTATAATTAAAAACTATTTATTGAATTTCATAAAGTGTAACATGAAAAACTATTTGTTTGTTTTATTATTCATATTGGTCGGTGATCATTTCACATGGTATGTGAAAATTCTGAATACATTTGTCTGAGACAGACTACTATTGATGTATTAAATACTCACTATATATAACCTTACTATTGCATTTTCTTTCCTGTAATAAATAGTTTACAAGTTGATTATTCACTTCAAGCTTTTTTGATTTATTTTAATTTTTGGGGGTTTTTATTCTACCGAACATATCTTCCTCATTGTTCCCTAATCTTTATAATCACCATCAGGAGTGTCGCTGATGAGGCATCATTACCAAGTCATACAGCATCTTAACTTCACGCTAACTGATCTTAGCCTGTGACATGCGTTCACTTTAAGTTTTAAGCATCAGCTTGTTTGATAATTATAATTCACCTGATGTGAAGAGATTGTTCTAGAACAAGATAAACCTAAGTATTACATTTACATTTTTTTATTTAATTTCTATATAAATGGGCCAAGATAAACCAGTTCAGCATATTTTGCTTGGGTCCAAAATGGTTCCTAGTTTGATAAAGCAGTTGAATTAGTTGATTAGTAATAATAGAAAATTCCGTGACATCTAATTAGTTTTAGTAAAGAGTAAATTTCTTACAGAATTTCTGTAGAGTACGTGAAACTGTTAGGTTTGTACCTGTAATTATATATCTAAGCGATGACATAATATAAATCCATAATATAATTATCAGACCTGAAAAAAATCTGAAAAATTAAAGTCAGTAACAGTCGCTTAGTGGTCGAAATTCGACTTTAATTCAAAAATTTTTTTTCTCGAACTAACTACGCTATAGACCTAGCAAGGCCTTAACAGCTTCACCGGACTACGGTTTATATTATATTTTTAGTTAGTTAGTATTATAACAAGGAAAGACAAACGATTTATTAACGATTGACTATACTCAAGCTTACAAGACACCAGAGAGAAAAAAATAAATACAGAAAATCAGGTGAGCAACGGAGGTAGACGATCTCCTTAAATGTTTTGCCTCTGTTTACTTACGTATAGACAATATAAAAATTAATCAATAAAATAAAAAGAAAGACAATTTCTTATATCAAATCTAACTCGTGCAAAAAGTTTATTTATACTTAAAATTATAAAGATGCAGATTATGTTTGCTTGAACGCGGTAATCTCTGTATTTACGGCTCCAATTTGAAAAATTCTTTCAGTGTTAGATAGCTCATTCATCGAAGAAGGCTATATTATCACGCTAAAACAAATAGAAGCGGAACACCAATGAAGATAGTGTAAAAATCAGTGTTTTTCCTCTTGAGAGCTTCCGCTGCGTGTTAAGCGTTAGTCCAAAATAATTATTCCACGTGGAATGTGTCGCGGGCAGAAGCTAGTAATATATAAATGTACAGCTTGGTTATTTTCAGTTGAAAGATGTGTATATACCCTATATAATAACAAAATCAAATTAAGTCATTATTAAAATACAATTATTATTCACATATTCAATAGCGGTCCGTCCACGATGAACCTTATGTAAAGAACTGTGATTAATAAAGTCACTTGAATGTATATTAAGTCCATTTACTTTTCTCGTGTAATTACGCCAAGTCATCATTAAAATTACAATAACTTTTTATAGAGTGGATCGACATTGATGAAAGAAAGACTAAGTATTTCTCGTAGATATGCTTGATGATTTTTCTGGTCGAGTTTTATTGTAAACCCAGTACTTTAACAATGATGCGAATTCATACAAACAGACAGATAGACATTTCTAAAAATGATTGATATGTATTTTATTACTCATTCCTAGATACCTGTCATTATTTTTTTTACGAAAATCGAAACAGTACAGACACGTTAGATTTACATTCTTATTATAGATTAAAGACACAAATATCGTAGATAGAACAAAAATTATATAAATAAACGTAAAGCCAACTTTGTCAACCTATCATTACCCTTTTCTGATCATAAATCATCATTTGCCCAGATGTAGAGAGTGAACGGGACGATGCGACCGTGAGGAAATATTTCCTTAAAAAACAATAAAAAAATACCTCACACGAACCCAATCAACCATTATTATGACACAAGGATAAGGGCAGATTCTATTAATTTATAACCAATGTGGGTGGATAAACCGACATTATTTTTAACGGTCGCAGAAAACGTGAATGTTTTGAATAACTGAACTGTTATTTAATATTTTTTATTTCGATATCGGTCAACTAAATCAACGTGGATACGGGTTAAAGACAAAGTTAATGTTTTTTAGACGTTTTTATTATAATACTAGCTTTATCCACGATTTTGCTTGCACTAATATAAATTGATTCATCTCTCAGGAACAACACTTTTTTATGAATAATTAGGGCATGAAAGCGTAACAAACGAACTAGGAAAGATAAAAAGGCAAAAATAAAGGCAAGAAATATTTCACAGCAAAACATCGTTTGTTGCTTTATAATGTGCAAATCCGCTCATACATAGAATACTGTTCACACCTTTGAGCTTAAGCCTACACTTCTTTAAAAGGCCTACAACATACATTGCTAGTATCTATGGATAGTGATCAGATCAGATGACGCAAATGTTCGTATGCCTCCAAAAAAGAAAAAAAAGAAGGAAAAAAATAAAATAAAGATATATATATATATGTAATATGTATATATTTGTAATATTTCTTAGGATTCAAATTTGTATATACCTGCATAATTGAATGCAATTTCATTAAAAAAATACGATGGACCTTTTTTGAAGTGACATGATTGCTTACGTTCAATTTTTAATACAGCAGAACTTAAGAGAAACTACAGACAAGCAACAATTAATAGTTACATACATTTATGTTACTTAAATAGTTTTGTAAATTTAAAAAAAAGAAGAATTTTGACTAACTTTGCAGTCCAATTCCATATTCATAGTAAAGTGATAATATAAAACGCTAAATATTGCTTCAAAATGACCAAACCCAATTAAATATCAGTATAACGTGAACTAAATTTTGTACTGTCCTTTATAGACTTACACGTCAACGTTCATCTTACGTACATAGTTATAATACCATCAATATTTTACTAAGGTTTAATTACATCTAGTATATAAACTGAATTTGCCATTTTCAAAGTAATATTTAGCAATTTCTGTTATCGCGTTGCTATCATAAAATACTTAACAAAGATGTTGATTGAATTTTTTGCCAGGTCTTCTCCTTATTGGAGACGTTTTCTAAAATGGTGGCACTCTTTAGACTTTTATTAGTTCCATATATCTTAAATATTATTAATTTGAATTTCGACAATAAAGAAGCAATCATTGAACATTTATAGTAGTTCCATTTTTAGAATGTCAGTGAATGATTTAGAGTACGGTGTTTCTACGATAAATAAACCATTACAATAAAATCAAGGGTATAAGTCAATAGCCCAGTATTTATTTGGTTAATTGCTACCTTCAAGTAATTATTACCTAGTTTTCGCTTGCGTTAGTGTGTATTTGAATCATCTGTCGGGCCCGGTACTATTTTTTTGGTTGAAAGGTGCTTAATGCCCTGTTCTGTAGTCCTCACATGTATGCAGAATTTTATATTGATCGGTTGAGTAATTAAGACGTGGGTACTGAGATGTGAGAAAAATAAAGTTACATTCGCATTAATAATACTAGTAAGAATGTATATAAGAACACATTTCACTTCTTCAAAGTGCAAAAATAGCAAGATATACTTGTAACAACAAGCTTACACAAAAAGCAACAAATAGTAAAAATTCGCCAAATCAAGCAAAAGAGATGAAACTTTATTGAAATTAAAATGAAACAGTACTAAGCTAGGCGCTGACCCCAGTTTCGCATGGTTTGATGAAATTAAGAGCACAGAAAGAACTCACAAGGCAAATCTTCCCTTTTACAATTAATTTTGTCAATGTTTTTAAGACATCTCTACTTACTTCCGTTTAACTCACTTTTTATATAAAGATTTTTTGACTAATATTTTTCACTTCCCACTGCAGGTTACTAGTATTTTCCGTCATGTCATACCTTGCCCTGACAATTAGACCGTTGATTGTATATTTTGTGATATACTCGCATTTGACCGCTGTATACCCTTTTTACTTGATACCTGTAAAAATTTTTTGTAATTTAAAACAGTATTAAGGTCCGAGTTGGTAATGATTCGATTTTTATATCATCTTTAAAGAGAGACAGTTTCCTAATTTATACGTCCACGTAAATAAAGGAAGATTTGATTCGATCGTTAGATCGTCACTTGCTATTTGTCTTGTCGTGTGAAATCGCCCGTGTTACCCGCTGTCTATAAAAACGTTATTGTTTTGATAAAAAATGACATGCCACACAAACATCTGATAATAGCCGTGGGCGGGGTTGTAACAAAAGAGAATTGGTTAGCACCAAACCAACACAATGCGGGATGAAGTTTGATTCGGGTGGTAAATTAAGTTTTCTATTCGGTTCCCTTTTGTTTATTTTTTCATGTCACACATATTGTACAATACAAAAATATGTTTGTTTTATTGATGGTTGAAATGATCCGAAATTACTGTTTCCTTTTATGCGTCAAAATGATTGTTACAAAACGAGATATTAATTTGACAACACGTAAAACTTCGTTATACAAATCCGTGGGTAAAATATACCATTTTTTATTTTTGATGATGTCTTGGCTACTACATTAAAGTTTATTATTGAACATACAAATATGTTGATGTTTGCATTTACAAGGTTATTTTTGGGAATATTACTATAATGTTTGTAAAAAACGGATTTACCGCGAGCTTAGCTAAAGACAATACATATAAACCCACAAATATTTTAATGTGATTGTTTTGGTAATAGAATCTTTTTTAAGAAATGGTTTCACCGGCTTCTGTTTACGACATATTTTCAATTCATCAAATATGTCAGAAACCGATATATAGTCATAAAATCTTGAGTAGGAAATTAATAACTATTATATTGTATGTGAGACACCAGGAAGTAGAGGTAATTCAAAAAGATGTGTATGAATAAAATATATATTAATTTGTCGGTAGTAAATTATTTGAGAGAAAAGAATGCTGCTTTATGAAACAGTATATGCAGAAAAAAGTATGTGCCCGTAGAGACCTGAGAAAGTGGTTTAACAGGCCTTAAATTAAAAAAAAGCAATTACGTTTTATGACAGATATTCTTTTATTGTTTGACCTGTTACTATTTCAGTACTGTTATAAAGAGTTGAGTCTGTGAAGATGTCAACAAGAAGATTTCGAAAACTACTGATTTGATTCTAAAAATAGTTTCACTGATACGAAACATTGTTAAAATGTTTATGATTATAAGCTAAACTAAATTCTTATCAAAATTCATATTATAATCGACACCATCGAAGCCACGGGAATTTGCCATCGATTTATGTAAATTAATTAGCGTCCGTGAAAATACGTCGTTAGACACACAATTAATTAATATAGTAATCATCAAATTGTCTCTTGTTATAGATTTAAAAATATTATATCAGACTTAAGTATATTCTCATTACAAACAATATTAATCAAAAACTTCTCAATGGAGATTGATCAATAAGCTTGCATATCTATGCAGCTTCCTGCGTTCCCGGCCTTATAAAAGTCAATTTTAGGGTATTTATCTTGCTAATGATGTTTTACGATGTTGCCTCGTTCTGCTTATCTCGAGACGACGCCTACCAGTAGTCAAAGGATGCTGTTATCACCTACTTCAAAATTCTTCTTTATAAATGGAATTATAAGGCTCCTTTATTGTGAGCACGTTGGTTATAGCAAATAGTAGACCGTATTGTGCTGTATATCTGTTCACCTTTCATATTTATCTTGAAGGTGAGTTAATTAACTGAAGGGTTGCGGTAGCTGTAACGTTTTACTTTGAGTGGAACATCAGAAGTCTTTTGTCGGGGGATTTATCTTTGGTGATAACTCGGGTTTAGAGTGTCATAGAGAGATTTTTCGAACCTATAAATATCAGTTGATAAGGGTATATTGTAGTAACGATTAAAACACCGAGGACAGATGTCCGCTACGAATTAAAGAAGATACTTTTCCCAAGTGGTTAGTAATTTGTTTAATAATTTGATTTTTACTAGCATCCGTTTTATCAATTTCACACTTGTCGCGAGAGAATTAATTAATAATCTCGAGAAGTAGTTAAATTTAATCGAGTATAACCACGAAGAATAAGATAAATAAAATAGCACGGGTTCATCAAATGGTAGAGTGCGATCCGGATACGGACCGCCAGTCTAAGTCGTTCGGACCTAAGAATAACAATATATACATTTTTTTGTTATTTATTTTAATAATTGAATAAACAGGAATTAACCCTTTACGTTTTTTTATGAAGACTAGTATTCTTATCATCCTGTTAAAAAGAATTACTGTACAAGAATGAATCAGCACAGTAAATTTAACAGTTTATAACAAAAAAAGTAATTTTGTGTTACGATATCCCTGATATTTTATCATATACGTATTTGATACTACCATCATGAAAAAAAAAGTTTATTTCATTTGTACTATTTTACTTAGGCCGTTACAGACTTTCATATTTTTAAATCAGAATACTTATTAAATAAACTGGTAATTTGTGCTGGAGTAAATAAAATGTTCCATACAAAATATGCTATCACTATCTATATCAGTCATAGAGATCTCCTGTTTTAACATTATAGCATTAAATTTAAAGAAAAAAAAACTAAGTTACCAAATGGATTACAAAATAACATACTGGAAATTCATAATCAAGGTATATAAATTAAAGTTCATAATTAATAATCTTTTTGTGTGGTGATAATTGGAGGAGGTAAACTCTGTGTCGGGTAGAATGTTGGAAACACTTTTTTTTCTCATACTGACTACGCTATTGACGTAGCAAGGTCTTAACAGCTTCACCGGACTACATTGAAAACACCGGTTCTTATCCGATCAACGAAGTTAAGAAAGGTCGGAAGCGATCAAGCAGTACTTAGATGGGTGTAGTCCGTTGAAGCTGTTTAAGACTTTCTTAGGTCAATAGCGTAGTCAGTTCTTGAAAAAAAAAACTTAAATTGGTGACCGCCTGGGAAACTCGTGTGACATTGGTTTTTTGTTGCATTTGTTTAGTTAAAATATTTTTGTCTGTAATACTGTAATTTATTCCACCGTCTATGATTCATAGCTTTTATTTATGAGTCTTTCTCGTACATCTTGATCACCTCTACTAATCTACGGTTTTAAATTTATACTTTGCCAAAAAAAATCAATAATATTGAAACTTAAAAAGATATGATTTTTCGTTGAATTTTAACTACTGAACTAACACTAGTACCAATAAAATATACATGACAGTTTACTTAAAAATTACTTTGACATTCTGACAAAACGATGTTTTAGAATACATGCATATAAAAACACTTTTTTGAAAAAAAAAACCAACAGACACGACAACGCGTCGTCGAGTTTCAGTGGTGGTTAATAAGTGTTGTATGTAAAGTATGTTCGAACATAACACCCAATAATCAGTGTTATAGGCGGTATTTTCAAGTAGTCAAGATGTTAACGTTACAGCTTGTTATCTCGTAATAGATTTTTAAAGGCTCAATATAATGAACGAAATAACCCAATTGAATTTCGGTCGTGGGGAACAAAAGCCGGCAGTAAGGCTGTCGGCCGCATTACCGGCCTACCACAATAAATCCAGGAGGTCCGTCGCCATGGGGCTAATTACTCTGAATATCGGTTGATATACTGTCTACTTAGGAACGGTGATGTATGGATATGCTCAAAGGATTCGACGCCGCACCGCCCCCGGCGAAAATACGTTGCTACGATTATAAATAAGCACATTTAGGATAACGACTGTCGAAAGCGTTGTTATAGTTTCATTTGCTTATTTTTAAACACTCTCATTTTCAATAAAATAAATCAAATATACTCCGATGCATATACTCTGAAATAAATATCAAAATTACTCCTGAAATATGTAGGTTTTAAATAAAGTGGTATATTTATATATTTGAGAGTTATATAAATTACATATACCAAAAGTTTTTCATGAATAATGTCTTATGGTAGGTATTCAATTTTCCATAATTCGCAGCTAGTAGGGACTAAAACAGAACCACTTCTATATCGTAACATTTCTGTGAATCTTTTGTATTTGTATATATCTTTATAATATATCTTTTAGAGCACAAATTTTTTTTTTTACGTGTGGAAATCCCTTATGGATGCCCACCCTCCCAGGGGAGAGGATGGGTTATGTCCGACTCGCACGGACTAAAACCCCACGGTGTACCGACAGACCGTGATGTTGGGACGGCAAGGGATCGTTCTCTGCTATTCCCCTTGAATAGCCGCCCCAACGGTCCACCCGGCGGAAGGTTGCCGCCAGGCTCCTACCTATAGACAGCTGGGTACATGCCAGCTAGCCCCCTCGTCCGCCGAACCTGTGCAATGAAGGGATGAGCCCCCCGACTACATCCCCTCGGGTCCGACTACGGTGGCAGGAGAAGTTGGGCAAATCGCCGCCTCCTCCTGCCGGTCCTCTGTCTGTGAAGACGGCCACTCAGGGAGTCCGCCTCGCGGGCCCTCTCCGCCGCCTCCTTTTGCGAGATGACTTCCTCACAAAAGGAGGCCACTGCTCGCCATGCCTGCTCGCTGCCGAGCATGGACGAGACCACGCTCGGCAGCGACAAATCCTCTCCTACCACCGCCGCCAGAATGCGGCGCTCCACCTCCCACGCAGCACACTCAGAGAGAGTGTGCTGCGCGATATCTTCCTCAGCGCCGCACTCATGGCAGGCAGCGGTTGGCTCCCTGCGAGCGATCCAGTACAGGTACCAACCGAAACAACCGTGTCCGGTCAGCACCTGCACCAGCCTGAACGACAAGGAGCCCCATCTCCTCCCAATCCACTCCCGCAGGACCGGGCGGACGGCGTCGACGGTGTGCCTCCCGAAGCGCGCGTCCGCCAGGTCCTGCATCCACCTCCCTATAGCCCCGTCCCGCAACTCCCGCCTTTTAACTTCTATCTCCCTGGGAGCCTCCGGCTCCCCACTACGCCTCCTCGCCGCCATGAATTCGTACACGGCGGTGAGCACCCCAGCTTCCAGCTCCCAGGGAAGGGAACCGGCGTGCGTAAAGGCCGCCGCCGATGACACCGTCCGGTATGCCCGGATTGCCCTCAGTGCCACCGTACGCTGCGTACTGCGCAGCGCGCGCACGTTAGTGGCACCGAGGGCATCAGCCCAGACCGGTGCCCCGTAAGCGGCCATCGCCCACACGACTCCCATAAAGAGTCGACGGCACCCGGCACCTGGCCCCCCAATATTGGGGAGCAACCGACCGAGTGCCGCCGCCGCCCTAGCAACTCGCGGCCCGAGCCCCGCAAAGTGGGGCTCGAACCGCCAGCGCCCGTCCAGGGTGAGGCCCAAGTATCTCATGTGGGCACCCACCCTGATTCGGGCGCCCTCCACCATAATGTGGGCCCCAGGTGGTGGCCCCTGCCGAGGCCCATGAAAGAGTATGGCCTCGATCTTCTCGAGGGCCACCCTGAGGCCCAACCTTCTTATGCGCCTGACCACGAGGGTTGTGGCCATCGTGGCCAGGCGCTCTACCTCTCTCCAGTCCTCCCCCCGGGCTACGACTAGGGTGTCATCCGCGTAGCTCTCACTGACCGAACGAAATGCAACGATGCAACCAAGCACTTCACGTCGATTTTCTGTGTGAGGATGGTACTAACTACCCCGGACGAGCCGACCCATTCGTGCTGGAACCGTTGCATAGATTCAACGTGGCTCTACCACCTACAAAAAAATATTTATTATTAATTATTTATTTATTTAACGGTTGTAAACATTAGTGTAGAAATCTTTGAGCATTTTCTAATTTATCAGACCTTGCTTCTAGTGATTTTTATTCATTTTGAATGTTAAAATAGTATCTGTGAAGAATTTAAGTACGTTGAAGCAGAAGTCACATCAGTCAAAGAACTTCTAAGCACTTGGTTAAGATAAACAGTTTTTGACAAAAGCAATCCGATTAGGCCTCCCACGGCAGCGTCTCAAGCCTAGGTTCGATCCCTCGGTAGGGAGCCCTTGAGTGCGTTGCTTGCGCGGTACGGTGACACACAAATATACATCACCGCTACAACACTACACGATCACCCCCACACAAGTGCACGCCTACACGCTTACACATGAAAGTGGAAGGGTTTACTTTTTCCCTCATCGAACTGAAAAACTATTAATTTTCCGATAATAAATAAATGGAGGAGTTGTTGAGGCGTGTATGCTTGGTACACATATACGTTTCAACAACTCATACATATATGAATAGTTAGCTAGGTTAGCTAAGATAGGTCACGATTTTGCATGTAACAGGCAACAGCCAAGCCGAAGTTTGTCGTGCACCCTTGAGCTGGTTGCCAAAATAAAGTCGGCTGAGTGCCTTAAGCGCTCGCCTTAGTAGTCCAGTGAAGCTGTTAAGATCTTGCTAGGTCAATAGCGTAGTCATTTCGAAAAAAAAAAATCAAAAGCAATTTTAAGAACAACGAAAAGGTATTGCACTGTTGTTACAGGTTTATTACACCAGAATGATACTATTTCGATAAATGTGCTAATTTGTAATAAAAATTAGCGACACCTATTCTGGTTCTTATTATACACCTCTTGTAATATAACAACACATGGCATACAATACACAGCATAGTTTTAATAAAATTTGGTTCAGCGAATTAATTTGAAAAACTAAATGACTTAAAAGTATAATTAATAGATTAAATTTGAATTACAAATTAGGATACCGAGTTAATCAATAATATATATGTATGTATAATACATTTGTGTATACGTATATATTTTAGGCTGGATAACATTGTAATGTATTATTGTGATTAAACGCTAACAAACAGATAAAAAATGAATATTAAGTTATTAGAAGAAAGTCTCAACTAAGCTTAATTATTTTTCAACGGAAATAAAATAACTAAGAAAGAAAAATTGTTAAATTTATTATATGTAAGACATACACTAATTTACGTACAAAAGATACAATCAAAATAAGGTATTACAATTTTAAAAATTTCTTTATCAATCTAATCTAATCGTTCAATATATCCAGAATGTATCTTTGTAATCGAATGTAGCAAACGTCTACATAATCTACGTTTCTTTTGAGTACTGTATCAACAAAGGGTTATTTGTACCTTTTATCTCCAAATGTGCATGCACATAATGGGACAAAAATTGTAGTATTTTTAATACCCGCATTGGATTCAGTCACTTTAGAATACTTCAAATTAGTGATGACCTTTTTATATTTGAATTATATACGCCTGCAACATATATGTGCTGGGATTTAAAAATATATCATTATTGTTATGTTATAAGGCTACACTAACAAATAAAAATACTTCACTTTTCATAACATGTAAGGATATATGGTGATTTTGCATATAATAATATCAGTAAAGATATATAACTGTTTCAATATGAAATTTATCAAAAGAGTAAAGAACTCGTTGCTATATTTATTTCTAAACATTAGTGCGCTCACCAAATAAAGTTACGTCACTTTAACTACAGTTATGTGTGCAGCTATTTTAATTATTACATTTTTTAATTGTATTCGAAGTAGTTTTAAAAAAACGAACAATAAAACAAACCAATAAGTTATATGCCATAGGAAAACATAAATATTTGTTGAAAATTTCAGAACAATTACAACACGATTATCTTTACACCTACAAATAAGGGAATACACATAAGATAAAATCTCCGTACCCGATACAAACACGAGTAACCAAACTCAATTACTTCAAAGAATAAAACTGTCAATGTGGTTAAAAGTAATCTGTATGCAAAGTTAGCCACAATAGGGCATCGATAAGATCAAACTCTGGCTCCGATGGACAAATTGTTCGTATTCAGAACCTGTTAAAACCAGTAGGAATGTTTACAAAACATGTCATTTATACAGGCAGTGCTGTCGGCCGTAAAATTAAGATTTCCATACAATTTTATAAAAAAAAAGAATTTTAAACTATCACTCAAAATGTAAACTATCACTCAAAATTCAAACACTCCTCAACAGAGAACTTAAATAATTGTATAATAATAAGTTATGGTTTTTATGAATTCACTAGACTCTGCCCGCGACTTCGTTCGCATGGAATAGTTACTTTGGACTAACGCTAACATGCAGCGGAAGCTCTCAAGATTTGTAGTCCGGTGAAGCTGTTAAGACCTTGCTGGGTCAATAGCGTAGACATTTCGAAAAAAAAAAGCTCTCAAGACGAATAACATCCTGATTTTTAAACTTTCTCCATTGGTGTTCCGCTCCTATTAGTCTTAGCGTGATGATATATAGCCTATACCTATCCTCGATAAATGAGCTATATAGCATTGAAAGAATTTTTCAAATCGTACTAGTAGTTCGTGAGATTACCCCCTACAACGTCACAAAATCCCAGAATTTAAATCTTTATAATATTAGTATAGATAAATTATATAATGTACAATCTTTTCTTTTTTAAACTGGTTCGGCAAAATGACTGCACGGTACCTGAGGGAAAGTACAGTGCAATTTATAAATAACGGTGACTGTCAGTTTACCCGATTAAGCCTCTCACGGCAGTGGCTCAAGCCTAGGTTCGATCCCTCGGTAGGGAGCCCTTGAGTGCGTTGCTTGCGCGATACGGTGACACACAAATATACATCACTGCTACAACACTACACGATCACCCCCAAACACGTGCACGCCTACACGCTTACACATGAAAGTGGAAGGGTTTACTTTTTCCCTCATCGAACTGAAAAACTATTAATTTTCCGATAATAAATATATGGAGGAATTGTTGAGGCGTGTATGCTTGGTACACATATACGTTTCAACAACTCATACATATATGAATAGTTAGCTAGGTTAGCTAAGATAGGTCGCGATTTTGCATGCAACAGGTAACAGCTAAGCCGAGGTGTGCCGTGCACCGTTGATCTGGTTGCCAAAATAAAATCGGCTGAGTGCCTTAAGCGCTCGCCTTAGTAGTCCGGTGAAGCTGTTAAGACGTAGCTGGGTCAATAGCGTAGACATTTAGAAAAAAAAAAGGTGACTGTCAGTTTTGAATAGCAACGGCAGTGATCGCTATCATGCCGACCTGAAAAACTATATAAATCTAACCTCGAAAAGTTGAAAAGCCTTTTGTTCCTTCACCTTCAAGCATGAATACTATCAATACTTGAAACCGGTGAAAATAATCAGGTTAAAATAAGTGATATTTATTTTTCTATTCTCTATAAGGAAATTAGGTAGGTAGCAGTTAAGTAGTAGGACAATAGGTGGTACAGCCACGCTGAAGTTATTATTGGTTTCCGCATGAATAGGTCGATTCGCCCGGGGTACCACCCGACCCACAGAAACACCGACGTGAAATAACAGTGCTTGAATTGTTGCGTTTCTTCGGTCAGTGAGAACGATAGGGGGACCACCTCTCCTTCTCTCCCACGCTTCCTTTCTCCTCCCCCAAACACAGGCTGGCAACGTATTTGCAACTCCCCTTATGTTGCTAGTGGTTATCACTTAACATTAGGTCACTCTCCTGTTAATTTGCCTCGTATTGTAAAATGCTTGTTATGTTTTATAAGTTGTACCGTTTCACCACATCATGATGTGGGTGAAGATGATAATCATGCTAAAACTATAAGAGTATTGGCTCTTAAACACAGCTGCCAAATACACCAACAGATGCTTAGCGAAATATTCTCAACATAAGGCTGGGAATTAACCAAACAGTCTTAGAAAAACCCCTACTATCATATTATGACTTCATTACGATGTATGTCCGACTCAGTAGCAATGATTTAAACCAATGTCGTTCGATGCGGTGTACCAAAACGTTATCAATTATCTATCATCCATTTAAAATCAATAGCCTTTATGGCAACAAGGAAAAGCAAGTAGTATCTTAGGAATATTATGGACTATTTGTAGATTTTTTTTTATCGTAGGTGGCAAACGAACTAGTGGATCACATGTTATTAAGTGATCACCACCGTCCATAGATACTTGCACACCAGGGGAGTCGCAAGTGCGTTGCCAGCCTGTGTTGGGGGGGGGGCAGTGAAGAGGAGAGGCGGAAGATGAGGAGAGGTTGGCCTGCGGCTCTCTCATTGACCGAACGAAACGCAACATTGCAAACACTGTTACTTCACGTCGATTTCTGTAAGTCGGGTGTACTACCCCGGGCGAGCTGATCAATTCAGGCTGAAGCCAGTAATAGCTTCAGCGTGGCTCTACCACCTACAGATACTTTCTTAGACATTATTTTTACTTTAAACATATTCAGGATATAAAGATTTCTTTTTGTTGTTGGCGGACAATGTGACTACACTTTAATTGATGACAGTAAGCTTAGTGCAATCCAAAAATAATTGCGATCAACGAAAAATCTGCAACCATCATGATAACACACCAAATCGTTGCTATCACGTCGGCCTGTAAACCTCTAAGATCTAAGAAACTAAAGATTTTCAGTACCAAGTTTATTACTATGTAAATAGGGGCCGCGACTCAATCAAATACAATTCCTTACTATCGCGCAATGCTTTAACGACCAAAAACATTTCTAGGCCCAAACTATAACTTGAAATTTTTATAATACGATTTTTTTGCATCCTCTTTAAAGTTTAAGTTTTTGCCTATTTACCTCATAATGAACGTGGAATTACACACGAGGTACATCTATTAGATTATATCACAGTTATTAAGATGCATTCCATTCATTAAACTCACAAAATTAATTTAAAGCCAAATCAAAATCGACTTTGATCTCCAATAAAAATATATTAACGTTATATATTAAGTATGTGAAGTAATTTGGTAGTAAATCGATCAAGGTATTAAATTTTCTCGCATAGTGAATAAATACAACAGTAATATCAAAGGGCAGATGTTAACGGATTGCCCGTAGTAGCAAGGTGTCATTCGCTCAGGTGCCGCGTATAGTGAGTGGCACAAGCCACAGCTTTGTCATCAAAATGTTGTATCGCGGTCACATGTGTCCAAGTTGTGTAATATTTATTTTTATTTTTTTAATGTTATGTAAATTAAAACTAGTTTTAACTGTTAAATATTTAAGATTGAATTAATTAAAAGCATATACACTAACAAGTTATCTTCAATGATCTATTAAAACTAGATATAATAGGTTCAGATAGAATCAGACCTTCCTTTCTGCTATGACGTTAGCGTTAGTACTGATGCTAATTACTTTATTTTTAACTCTTCTCCGTTTATTTTAGACTAGCTTTCATTCGCGACTTTGCTCGCGTTAATATTGATTTGATATCCCTCGAGAATATTGCATTTTCTTTTCGGTTCATGTTGCTTGCGGTTTTAAAATATTTTTTAATCATTGTAGGTAATCATTTAATATGTAAGGAGCATATCCATTATAAGGAGTGATACGTTACACTTATTTTTAAATTGTATGAACATTATTAAAACCATGAACATGTAATTTTTTTTTGTCACTGACGATTGCTCTCATATCTTGCAACTGTTAATTTGCCCTCATCTTTAAATATCGAATTCACAAAAGTAATATTAGGCATAATTGAAACCCGTCACAATTGTTAAAATACTTCAGATTTTTACTGCAATATAATAATATTTACCATTACATAGTATAAAACAAAGTCCGCTACCGCGTCTGTCTCTCTGTCTGTCTGTTTGCGATAAACTCAAAATCTACTAATCAGATTTTAATATGGTTTTGCTAGTGGATAAGTTAATCCATGAAGAACGTTTTGGTATATAATTTGTGATGGATCATTTATAATCAAGGCGGGACAACGTCTGCCGGAGCGGCTGGTAAGTCAGAAATGTAACTAAACTTTTCGGAAACATTCCTTAGATAGGTATGTATTATTTCATGTTAACATGGAATTCTATTTCATTTTCTCCAACACCTTTAAGGCACAATAAAAATCTAAAGAATTGCTTAGATCGTCAACGAGAGAGGAAATAAATCGTGGAGATATTCATTCTAACAGTCATGTAATTTTTACCTTACAAAGCGTTTTTTGTATAATTATGAAACAATGTTTCGTAGTGCTTAAAATAGTATGGAATTTTCCAGAAAACATGTCTAATTATAATAAAGAGGATGGCATTGGTACAATTTATTAATCTCAAAAAATGTATATAAGACATTTTTGATTGGGCAGTTATAAAACTTAAACACATACCGTTTTATTAAAAAAAAATGAAGTATATATTAAATACTTGCTTTATAAAAGTTTGGGTACTTACGTATCAAATGCACCGCGCTCGACGAATATTCGACATCTTGCTCTTGTATCTCTGTTTGGTTAGGTTTGGTTAGATATGCGAAAAAGGATAACGTAAACTTGCCGCGGCGGCGGTCGTAGAGCGTGGTGCATTTAATACGTAAGTACCGAAACTTTTTTAAGCAAGGATTCAATAGGTATTTTTTTTTTTGTAATAACACCGTTACTAGTTATTTGAACACTTTTTATATACATAAGTCACCAATTATTTAGGCTACTATTAGGAGTAAAACTAGATTAATATTGAGCGAAGAGTTTTCCAGTATCCACAACAATTTACAGAATCATAAATGTTTCATAAATTTACAATATTTATTGGGTTTTATTCAAATGCCTTTCTCTTATACACCGCTCGAGATTTATGTATGTATACAAAACATTTATAGGAGGGTGGCTCGTTAACACCAATGTAAACGTCTGGTTATAAAATATTTCAATCCAGCATAAGACTGTTCACTTTCGTATCATTGTCATTTAAATTTTGATGGATCTATATGAGCGTGGGACACGCCAACATCAACACTATTTCTCCTATTGGAATGTAATTTTTATTTTAGTGAAAAAAAAAACATAGTATTTACTTTTAAATATCTTCTTTACGTTTGTAGGCTTCTAAACCAAAAATTATATAAAGGAAAATTACGTTAACTGGTTTTATATCATTAATAATTACGCGAGATACGTATAGCAGTCTGTAAAAAAAAATCAGCCGGTTTCATAAGAACGAAGATGCAAACACTCTATCGGTTTTATTACAAAAAAGTTAAACACGTTTTGAACGCTTGCTTTAAAAAGATCTCTCGGTGAATGTTCGCCGTTTTGCTATGTTCCCTCGCTTTGATTAGGTTAGGTTACACTTGCGAAAAAAGGATAACGCGATCTTGCTCCGGGCGAGCGCGGTGCATTTCGTACGAAACCTTTTTTAAACCAAGTATTTAACTTTTTTTTAATAACACCGTATAAGTTTACATTTTTTGTAGGTGGTAAAGCCACGCTGAAGCTATAACTAGTTTCAGCCTAAATGGGTACCACCATTAGTTAGTACCACCCTCTCACAGAAACACCGAAACAACATGAAGTAATAGTGCTTGCATTATTACGATTCGTTCGGTCAGGTCAGTCTCCTCCTCTCTTTTCGCCTTTCCTCACTTCGCACTTACAACTCTTCTGGTGTTCCTACTGTCTACGGACGGTGGTGATCACTTAACATCAGGTAACCCACCTATTCGTTTGGCTCCTATGATATAAAAAAGTATGTTGTTTTCTATGCGATTGCGGACAAACGAACATGCAAATCTTCTCAACGTAATAGAGCATCATCGCCCATTGATACCTGCAACACATAGGGAATCGCAAATGTGTTAGTGAGTCTTGAGGAAAGACTAGGCTTGTTTCTTGAAAGTTTGTAAATTATATTGGTCCGGAAACGTCACCGCTGGGAGATCAATCCAAAGAATCGACGTACGTGGAAACGAAGCACGTGAAAACATGACAGTAGATTACTTCCAACCATCAAAATGACAGATGACATGTAGGGGATTCAATTTGTGGTAAGTTTCGACATGAAATAAACAATAGTTCATTCTATTACACGTAATCCGAAGTGACGATGGAAGAAATTACAATTTTGTATAGCATGTCTGTTTGGCGACTTTCCAAGCTAAATTACCAATTTTCATTGCGATTTCTTATTTATTTTCCCTGTTACTTTTCTTTTATACTTGTACTGAATACCGATAACGAATTCCTGAAACTTGGTCTTTAATGATTCACGATGCCTCAATTACAAATTACTCGCACTGTATTTATGTATGTATTTTTGAAGTAGTAATATGGTGTCTACCTCAGCTGTTGTTCCCCGCAACAAAATATCTTAAGACAAGCTATGAAAGTAAGCGAAGTTGACCAACCTAGCAGTGGCAATAACTGTTAGCTGGCGAATCTTTCGAACTACGAACGCAGTAGAGCTTAATGTTCCCACAATTTCTTTTATACGTAATTTTCAGACAATTTGATTTCCCATAACTTCACAAATTTTATATAAACCCTTACATAATACTTGCATGATACACAAAACAATAGTCATTTCATTATAAAAAAAAAAAAAAAATAACATTTTAATTTTGTAATTCACGTGAACGGAGCCTTGGACAAAGCTAGTAGTATATTACAAAATATATTGTTATAAACAATACACTTTAATAATACTTTGGCGTGTAAGGGGTGTCGAGTAATATCTTAAGACTTGAGACACCCAAGTCAACCTCACGTGGTGCACCTTGCTGAATAACGAATGAGGCAATGGCGAAAGCGGGGTGGTAGGGCTTTACAGCCTGAGTGGGTCACAACCTCCATGTATATGGCGAAAAAGCCCGTAATAGTGACTCGCTTCTGCGCGTCGCGTTTCGGGATCAGCCTGTGCATATCCAGTACCGGGTGACTTTCGTCATTATGGCCGGCATGACAGCGGCGACCGACGATGGATAATCTGTCTCTCGGTGGTTGCCGATGTTTTTGGATTATACTATGCTTAACATCAGGCATAGTGCAGACATTATGTCCTGCTTCAATAAAAAAAAAACATACCTCCGCCATTGATTAATGCAATTATTGGTCGTTGTACATCTAAACATATACTAACACATTCGTGAGAAATAATATACATCTCTTGGATAGGGTTTAAACAAGCATTAAACAAAACTCAAACTTGTATAAATGGCAATTTTACTAAAAATAATAAAAAAAAATCTACACTTGCATACTATCATACCTGTTCCATAATCTAGAAATATATCAACGTTAATGTATTTCGTTAAGTAAAATGTGTATTCACAGCCTCATTACTAATCATAATGTAATGTTTATACGACTTGCAGAGTAATTACAGTATATTACAAAGG
>JACEII010000018.1:7377602-7416364 GCA_014332785.1 Antheraea mylitta
TACTATGACGGCATAATTGTGTGCAAACAGTGCAAATTTAGAAGAAAAACAATTAAGAAAAAATAAGCTTTGTATCCATTTAGTAAAATCACTTCAATATATTATTCTCGCATCAGATAAATATTACGTTAATGGTATTATTTAAAAAGAAACATTGTTTATGACGATGACTAATGGATTTCAATGTAGATTACATCTATGCATATCATAAAAATGTAAATCTAATGTGTGTGTACATTTTAGATTTTTGTGAAAATAGTTGTTGTATGTATTCTTTTATATCAAAGGAGGCAAACGAACTGGTGGGTCACGTGATGTTAAGTGATCACCACCCTCCATAGACACTAGCTACATCAGGGACGTCGCAACTGCGTTGCCAGCCTGTATATGGGAAAAGGGGGAGGGGAAGGAAAGGGAAAGAAGGAAAGAGGAAGGGACGTGGGCCTCCGGCTCTCTCACTGACCGAACGAAACACAACAATGCAAGCACTGTTATTTCACGTCGGTTATCTGTGAGAGGGGTGGTACTACCCCGGAGGAGCCGACCCATTCATGCTGAAACCAAAAATAGCTTCAGCGGGGCTCTACCACCTACAGAACATAAACGGAACATTTTAATCCAGAAACTGAATTCCAAGGCAAAATAATAGTGGTATAATAGAGTATTGAACAGGAACATATCAGATACATTTACACATAAATTCACAGAACTACACAAGAACACTTAACATCCCAGTCACAGTCATACCTTTTACCATTGCATATAGTTACTATATTAAATTGTAATAATTATTACTTTATTATTGGCACCACATGTTTGTAAATGTTAATATTAATTATGTTTTAAATGTGCTGTTAAGTAATATGTATCAAATAAATAAATAAATAAAAATGTGTCTTGGAATCCATACTAATATTATAAAGAGGTAAAGTTTATGAGTTTGTGACGTTGTAGGGGGTAATCTCAGGAATTACTTGATCCGATTTGAGAAATTCTTTCAATGTTATATAGCTTATTTATCGAGGATGATTACATAGGCTATATATCATCATGCTAAGACCAATAGGAGCGGAGCACCAATGAAGAATGTTTGAAAATCGTGCGTGTTAGAAATAAAGAATATATTTATTCCACGCGAACGAAGTCGCGGGCAGAGGCTAGTAAGTTATAAAATACGTTTCAATCATTTTTAGACATGTAAGTCTGTCTGTTTGTTAGCACAGGTATTACTCCTGAAGTTCTATGTACACGAGATAATCATATATCATATGTATATATCATATATGTATACATCATATATCATATGTCATCGAGTATGATTTAGACTTGGTTTCACTAAAATAGGTTGACTCTGTGAAAAGTTATTTTAATTTTAATAACTTCGCGATTTAAGTACGAGAGAAAATAGATAAGTAAATGGACTTAATACAATCAGATGATTTTATTTGTCTCTGTTTTTTTGCAATAGGTTCCACGCGAACGCAGTCACGGGCACAGCTAGTCACTAATAAAAACGATACAGGATTTCACAAAATAATTCCTTGAAACTAACTTTCACTATCAAATTTTCAATAATAATTTACCTCTTAGAAATAATGATAAATTAGCCCCATCAATAGTGAAATCATTTTTAAACAAATACTAAAAGAACCATTAGTATATAATTATATTTTTCTAAGAGATATGGATTCGAAATACAATATCATACATATATATATCATTTTACAAAAGTGTTGTTGCATGAGAGAGACATAAATAACAGGGCTCATTATTAAATAAGTTACATTTATAAATATGTTAGCAATATTTCACACACAGTAATAAACCCTTGAAATATTACGGCAATTATAGAAAGTAAAAAATAAATAAAGACAAAAATCGCTAGCCTCCGGCCTTCGTTGCGGAGGGCCACTGTTCGGTTAAATTTTAGTACATTTTGGGGTTCCATTTGCCAAATGTTTACCTGAACACTTTCATTATCTGTGAAGGTATTTAAAAACAATTCTATGTAGTCCGGTGAAGCTGTTAAGATCTTGCTAGGTCAATAGCGTAGTCAGTTCGAAAATAAAAACAATTTTCTTATTAAGGAACAGTACAACATTATTTTTAAAGCTGTTTTTGTAACAACTTTGAATTGATTATTTAAATTTATTATCTAGTTTTTAGAAATATACTTATTTTTTTAGATTTATTTTTAGACAGTTTAGTAGCGGTAGAGCCACGCTGAAGCTATTATTAGATTCAGCCTGAATGGGTTGGCTCGTCCGGGGTAGCACCACCCTCTCACAGAAAACCGACGTGAAGTAACAGTGCTTACATTGTTGCGTTTCGTTCGGTCAGTAAGAGCACCGGAGACTCATCTCCCCTCCCTCCCCTCTCCTCTTCCTTCCCCTCCCCCTTTCTCTCCATTCCCACGAAGACAGGCTGGCAACGCACTTGCAACTCCTCTGGGGTTGCTAGTGTCTATGGACGGTGGTGATCGCTTAGCAACAGATGACCCGCATATTCGTTTGCCTCCTATAGACATAAAAAAAATACTTGGTTCTTATATGGGTACTAGAGTTTTAAGAAATTACGATTTTTATAAACACTACACGTTAAGCAATGTGCGGACAAGCGATATGGTGCGCATGCTCAGGAGAAGGAAAGTAAACGGATAACATTATTTACAAAGAAATGTATAAGCAAAGTATATTTTTGTTTGTGTTACTCTCATTACATATAATATATTAATAAGATAATGAACAACGTAGGCAAAGTCGCCGGTATCAATTAGTCTGAAATAAAATTTAAGTCCTAAAATAGTTTAGTAAAATTATGTCGGAACAACGGAACCAAAATTTTATATTTATTTTTTGCCGGGCTTTTTGAAAGAACAGATTTTATCCGTGAGATCTTCCTGTGATTTACGGCTTAGAAACGCTTAGACCGCAGTAAGCACCGCTTGTTAGTATTCATGATAGATTTGCATCCAATTAGGATCATTAGATTTTTTTATTTTGTGATATAATATCTTATCGATGGAACGATATTGGATTTTTATTTTTAAACGACTTCAGAAAAAGTGTACAGTCCCTACCAAACTTTTTGACCGCATTGAAACAGTTGCGCCCATATATACGTTATTACTTCAATATTATAAAGAGGTAAAATTTGTGAGTTTGTGAGGTTGTAATTTTGATTATGAAAATTATTTTACTAATAGAAAGCGTTGGTTTTGAGTGTCATAGGCTATATATGAACCCGTAAAATAAAAAGTCTTTTTTGTTGTAGTCGAATTTGCAAGTGAGTCGGAGAAAAATCGGTAGAACAAAATGTTTTTTACGAACCCTACTTTAACGACGAAAGATATGACTGAGTTCTAGAGAAAAGTTGTAGAGCTTGATAATGCCTACAAAATAGTAAGTGACTGCATGTGCCTATTCTATATTTAAGTCACAAAAAGTAGTTTCTTATAATAATAATTTAAATCGTTATTATCAACAACAATTACCAATTTTTTTAAATACATATTTAGCACTAATCGAATTACATAAAATGTTTACCGCCTAACGAAGTAGTCACGGGTCACAATAATAATAATAGCGTTTATTTTCTAAGTGGTTCCAAACTTAATAGATGTACACTAAACTATCTATGCTCGCATTTGTCCTGTTTTTATGCGGTCTCCGATATGTATTCTCAGGCTTATAGTGAGCACTGTGCAGCCAAGATAATGAGCGACTTTTAAGACAGACACATTTTTTACTATTTTGAAAGTTTATTTTTCATTATTATTATTAATTGTTTACATATGATTTCTTTAATATTTTCGTCAACACTTTTTTTTCTCAAACTGACTATGCTATTGACCTAGCAAGGACCGGACCGGACCGGACTACAATCGTCAAGACACTGATTACACGTTCGTAGGTACATTACGTACTGCAACACGTAGCTGAATGTACATATATGTTAGTGTTGGATAAACAATATATATATTTCCTATATTTATCTAGTTGTTTGTAATTGTTTTCAAGCAATAAAAACTTTTTCTTATTTATTCGCGTATAATCTATACTAATATTATAAAGAGGAAAAGTTTGTGACGTTGTGAGGTTGTAGGGGGTAATCTCAGGAACTACTGGTCCGATTTGAATAATTCTTTCAGTGTTATATAGCTCATTCATTGAGAATGGTTATCGGCTACATATCATCACGCTAATGTTTTTTTTCTTTTGGAATTCCTGCGTGTTAGTTAGTGTATCTATTCCACGTAAACGAAGTCGCGGGCAGAGGCTAGTTAGTGATATTTTAGTAGCGAACTTAGAATGAAAACAACGTAAATGGATGTGGCATCTATATAGCATAATTAGGCAAGGATAAAACATACTTCTACTCTATTTGTCAACTGATTTTTAGTTTAGTGGCTATTAACGAACTTTAGTTTTAATAATAAAATTTTGTAAGAAAATTCTGTAGTTTTCTGTACCATAGACGAGTCACGACTCTTATTTACAAATCCCTATTAGTAATACGTCACATTTTTTTCATAAATAATCAGCAATATTAGTACACTGTTTGGCAAAAAACGAAAGTAATATCGAAATAAAATATATATATTGTCGAATTTCGACAACTGATATTCTTATCAGAATATTAACGCATAATAATACCATAAACCTGTAGTAAGTTAAAACTACCCGTAATATACGAGATATAATAACACTTAGGACTTAAAAAATATACGAATGAAAATAAACAGTCAAAAATACACTATACTCTCAATTATTGAAAACATACGAGTATGTAAATGTGTATACAAGTACAGAGTACATGCTTTAAATAACAAAAAAAAATGTACAGCAATCCGCGGATTAACGAATACTGCCACCAATAAATATTACACACGTACGGATAGTTTGGAAAACATATGTAATTTACATAGAAAATAATAACATCATTTTATAAATTATGGGTATAATACCAATAACTATTATTAACAAATTAGGCTGTTGAGGATTTTTTTTTTCTGAATTGGTCAAAATATTAGATCTGTGCCTATGAAATTGCCGTTTTGTATGAAACAATTTAAACGAATTTTTTTCATGTACTTTTTATTTATATTAATCGAAATAATCACCCATGCAATCAATGCATCTTTGCCAACGCAGTGGCAGCTTATTGATACCCTTCTTAAAGAAATCAGCTGGATGGGATGCACAAATTCTTCAAAGGTTTTTTTTCGCTCTGACTACGCTATTGACCTAGCAATGTGTTACAGCTTCACCGGACTACTTAGGCAAGCGCTTAAGGCACTCAGCCGATTTTATTTGACAACTGGCTCAAGGGTGCACGGCATACCTCGGCTTGGGCTGTTGCCTGTTGTATACAATTCACGACCTATCTGAGCCTTTTTTTTTTAACGTGAGAAAATCCATTATGGATACGCACCCTCCCAGGGGAGAGGATGGGTTATATCCGACTCTCACGGACTAAAACCCCACGGTGCACCGACAGACCGTGTTGTTGGGGCGGCAAGAGATCGTTCTAGCTAATCAACCTTGTAGAGCCGCCCCAACGGTCCGCCCGGCAGAAGATGGCCGCCAGACTCCTACCTATAGAGAGGCAGCTGGGTACACACCAGCTTCCTCTCCCTTCCGCCAGACCTGTGCAATGAAGGGAAGAGCCCCCGACTGCATCCCCTCAGGTCCGACTACGATGGCAGGAGGAGTTGGGTAAAGTGGCGCATTCTCCTGCCGGTCCTCTGTTGGCAGAGACGGCCACTTAGAGGATCTACCTCGCGGGCCCTCTCTACCGCTTCCTTTTGCGAGATGACCCTTTCGCAAAAAGAGGCCATTGCTCTCCACGCCTGTTCGCTGCCGAGCATGGCGGAGACCACACTCGGCAGCGACAAATTCCCACCTACCGCCGCCGCCAGAGAGCGGTGCTGTCCCTCCCACGCGACACACTCAGAAAGCGTGTGCTGCGCGGTGTCTTCCTCAGCGCCGTACTCGTGACAGGCGGCAGTCGGCTCCCTGCGAGCGATCCGGTGCAGGTACCACCCGAAACAACCGTGCCCGGTCAGTACCTGCACCAGCCTGAACGTCAGGGAGTCCCAACTCCTCCCTATCCATTCTCGCAGGAGCCGGCAAATTGGCCCATGACAGCCCCAATGGGGCAGAGCTCTGCTGTGACGCCACTACTCGAGCTCCTTGAGCCCTGCCGGCAGCCTTTGTGGGCACTGCATTGACTGCGCCACCGCCTTTCCTCTTGTCCGCTTCTAAGGGTGGGCGAACAGATGCCTCCGGAGGAAGCCGCCTCTCTACGTCCTCCAGGCGTGCGCCCAGCATATTAGTGAGCGATGCCTGGGACTGCTCCATCCGGGAGATCGCCCCGGCAAGGACGTCCTCCTACTGAGTGGGAGGCTCTACCACGCCTGATGCCGGCATAGGGGAAGGGGGTGGAGGCATCTCCTACGACCTATCTGAGCTAATCTAAGCTAAGCGAACTATTCATATATATATGAGTTGTTGAATTATATATGTGTACCAAGCATACATACCTCAACAATTCTGATATATATATAGCATTCAATAAGGGAAATAAACAAAATCCTCCCACTTTCATGTGTTAGCATTTATGCGTGCACGTGTGTGGGGGTGATATGTGTAATGTTGTCGCAGTGATGTAACATTTTGTGTCACTGTATTGCGCGAGCAGCGTACTCAAGGGCTTCACACCGAGGGAATGGACCTAGGCTTGAGTCACTGCCGAGGCGGGCCTAATCTGATATGCGGGAGTGAAATTTACCCCCAGACCACGGCGATGTAATCTGTGGTTACACGGTTTAGCCTGATGGGCTCAAGGTTATTACTACGTCGTGAGGGATCGAAAAGTATCGCGGCACTCTTATCAGGATTAACTTCTATGCGCCATCGACGAAACCATTGTGAAAACGGCCTTTTCGATGCGCTTCCTAAGAAAGTCCAGCTGAAAGTGTAAACTGTATCGTCAACATAACAACCTACCTCGACCCCCAGAGCCTGAGGTAGATCGCTGATGTACAGGTTGAATAGTGAGGGTGCGAGTATGGAGCCCTGTGGCACACCTGAGCGTATAGGGTGGGGTGGAGAAAGATCCCCATCCACTTTAAAACGGAAAGTACTATCAGTGCGATAATCGCGGATAATGTGAATTAACTTATCAGACACGTGAGATTTACATAATTTATGGATGAGCCCTCCGAACCATACCTTATCGAAGGCTTTGAAGACATCAAAGAGTACTGCAATTGTGTGTTTCTACGTTTCGGATCAGCATTAAATTTAGAGAAAATGTACTCCGTGAGGCGGTGTACTTGATTCGTGCAAGAGTGTTCGGCACGAAATCCGAACTGCTCAGGTGGGATTAATTTTAAATTTGTAATCGAAACCTGGAGACGGTTCAGAAGGAGCCACTCGTATAATTTACCTAATGTATCTAACAATCTAATCAGGCGATAGCTATCGGGAAGCGTAGCTTTTTTGCCGGACTTGTGTATGCCTATCACTACGGCCTTCTTTCAGGCGGTTAGAAAGTGGCCCTGGAATATGGCCGCATTAAAGAAACCAATAAAGCTATGATACGATCAGGAAGGAGTCTCAGTATTTCGTTCCTGATCCCATCGGGACCTGGGGACTTCCTAAGCTTTAGACGCTTGATAGCATCCGATACTTCATCTAAAGTGATAGCAGTTAACGTATCAGCCGGCGGGGATGCGAACGCGCGCTCTACCGAGGTCTCGATCAATCCAATATGTTCGGTGAACATTGTTTCTCTAAACTCGCGGCAAGACACTTCGCCTTGTCTATACTAACGAACGCGGGAGGCAACCCGGGGCCTCTATATTCTCGTCTGACTTAAATGTCCGCGCGAGTTTCCAGTACGCCAGGTGGGTTGGCCGGATGTCCTCCAGGAGCCTATCCCATCTGTCAACCCGGATCTCATAAATACGAGTTCTAACCTTCTTTAAGCGATCGCGATTCTCTACAGACGGATAAGTGTCGCGACCTCGAGTCGCGACGTTCTTTTCCGTGATCAACTTTTGTACGTCGTCCGGGAGTAAAAAGCAGCGATCGTTCACTGCTTATACTTCTTTCGAGGTCTCCCTGACAGCGGTCTGAAGATAGTCGACCAGCCCCGCAGGTGACACGGTCATTTCGAATTATATTATAATTCGTGATTCGCGGGCAACACATTTTCGGTTTTAATAATATTTCCTGTACGAGGAAAATATCTATTTGTTTATCACGTAAGAAGGCAGCTACTAGATCACATTGTGTTTAGAGACTCGTAGCATTAAAAAATGAAAGAGATAGACCGGGCGGTTTAACCTTATCCATTACCGCGAACATTGTTAAACCGATTTGTTATAATGAGCACAGACGAGTTCGTTCATTGTCCTAGCAAGAGCCGGGAAACGCGCAAACGCTCTGAGCATATCCTGACTTCTCTTCGTCACGAGAAGCTCGGCAAAAGGTAAGACGTCTACTTCATTGTGCATGACCATTAACTGGCTAATCCAGTCAACGCCGTCGAAAGAAAAGGCGCTTAGGCGGTCGTATTGAATTGGCTTCGCCTGTGGAGGCTGAGCCTGAGGCTTCGGAGCCTAGGGCTGAGATTTGGGAGCCCAGGAGGCCAGAGGGGCCCGCACGGGTTGCGGCGCGTGCGGCACAGAGGGTGGAGTACGCAGGGTCGGTGTGAGCGATGCCGGGGTGCGGGAGGCACCCGGCAGGCCGGGGAAGGCCTCCGCGGACATGAGTGGTGGAGGGCGGATGGCGGTGGCATTCGCTCTGGCCGCCTGTCTCGCTTGGCGAGGGCGTTGCGTGCGAGGGGCGCGGGGACAGCCGCGATAATTCGCGGGATGACCCGCGTTCCCGCACAGAACACAGCTCGGAGGGTCTGCTGAGGTCGGGGTACGCGAGCACTCCTTAGTGGAGTGATCCCCCAGACATTTTACACACCTGAGACGCAGGTGGCAGTTTCTAGCTGAGTGACCATAACTCTGGCAGTTGTGACACTGCGAGAGCGCGTAAGACTTTCGCGGGGGCTCTACGGATACATCCATGAGACCGCACACGGACGTGACGTTAAAAATATCCTTCCGTGGTGCAGTCAAGAATCACTAACACCAAGTTGAATTTGACCTTCGTATGCGGGTGGTATATGCGGTGTACTTACCGGACGGGGAAATATTTGTCCTTAAGGGACTCTAAAACCTCCTCGGTCGAGATCTCGACCTGGATGCATCTGAGTACTACTAGGAGGAGACGCTCCTCCTGTAATGCATACGTAAAATATCCTATTTTCTGCCTACTGAGGAAATCGGTTAGATTACGGTGATGTTCGGTGCTGATTCTTCAAAGGCATTTTGTACTGTCTCTGGGGTATTGAAGTTTTTTCCCGCCAAGGAGTTATCCAAATTCTGGAAAAGGTAGTAGTCTGTAGGCGCAAGGTCTGGTGAGTAGGGCGGATGACGGAGAACTTCCAACACCAGTTCTTACAATTGGAGACCATCTGCTGTGCAGTATGAGGTCAAGCGTTGGCGTGCAGGAGCAGCAGAGACGAGCGATTGACCAATGCTGGTTGGAGATGTGCCAGCTTCGCTATCATTGTGTTCAGTTCTTTTCAGTACACATCTGCAGTAATGCTCACCGCGTTTGGTAAGAAGCTGTGATGAATCACAACGCCACTAGACCACCAAACAGTGACCATCACTTTTCTAGAGGTAAGTTTTCGTTTAGGGCATTGTTTAGGTGTTGAACCAGGATCCAACCAACTTGCTGAGCGATTGCGGTTAGCAAACAGAATTCAGTTTTCATCACAAGTAACACTGCGGTTCAAAATTCCTTCATTTGTGTGTCTGTTGAGCAGTGCAAGGCACGTCTCGATGCGTACTTCGCGCTGGCGATCATTGAGTTCGTGGGGCACCCATTTGTCAACTTTTTTTATCTTGCCAATTTGACGCAAATGGACCAATATTATTTTGACGCTAACGTCGAAAGCTGCTGCTAATTCAGCCGTAGATTGTGTATCATCAGCTTCCACAATCGCCTTTAATTCGTCATTGTCGACCAACCAATCGGACAACCGCAAGGTTCATTTTTCAGGTAAAAATTCCCAGAACGGAAGCGAGCAAACCAGAACAGGTTGTGCGTTGGTTTGGAGTGTTAGCTCCGTAAACGTCGTTGATGTTGCGTGCCGCTTGTGCCGCGTTGCTGCCACAACGGTACTCATATTCCATAATTACTCGAATTTTTAACGTATCCATGATGACAAAAAAGATCGAAATGCGATGAAAATGTAAAACTAATCAATAAACAAATGACCACATTTGGAAAGAGAATTCCATGTTTTTAAAATAAAATTAATTTGAAATTAGAGTTCTTAGCCAAACAAAAATTATTTTGATTTGAAATGGCCAGTACTGCAGAACGGCAATTTCATAGGTATAGGTATAGGTTCTGTTATAACAATATTTGTTGAAAGTGTCGAAAAAGTCATGCAGCCTGGGAGCTTTGTCGGCAAGATTGTCTAATGTATTTACGAAATAATGTAATAAACAGCGCAGACGAATTCGTGGGTATCAGCTAGTAAGCTTAAAATTTTGATTTATTTGAATATCTGGTATCCTGAAACACATTTTTCTTCTCCCTCTGTACAATGTAATTATAGTAGAATAATGTTTTTACGTTCTAAATAAATGAACAAATTAATTTAGTCAACTTCTAAGCATATTATATTAGTAACTTGCCGCGGTTTTGTTCTGGATAATTTAATAGCGATCTATCCCTCGAGTACAGTATAGTTTTTTTAGATAAAAGGTACCCACTGACCTCTTCTATATAACTGAAAGCGTGTATGCAAAGTCTAATGGTGCATTACACATTCGCATTAATCACATTTGTGATATAGGATTGAAACATTCGTGCAAGTAAATTCACTATAACTGTTTATTATATATTATCTTAAATGTACTTTCATATTTAAATATATTTTACTCGTATAAGTGAATACACAAAATTGACTAAGATATAAGCCCGTGTGTCACAAGTATACGCCAGCGGCTGCCGCCAACCGCCCAGGAAGCGTAACTCAACGCGCGAATAAGAAATAAATTCCCTGGCAAGCGTAACAAAGGCAAAGTAAAAAGGAAGCATTCAACCCCTAGGCTACGTAGTGTAAGCCAGAGAGCCTCTGAGATTTATACACGTGCCTTATGATTCAAGAGAAACGAGTAAAAATGGCGTAAAGAAAAATTATTGTAAAAACTCCAATCAAATCTCAAACTGTACAGAGATAAACTTAAGCTATTCCCTTTGTAATAAAATACAGCGTACATTACAATTTTATATCTTTATAAATAAAAATCAATTGCCGAATAAGTAAGCACATAACTTCATAACGGCTGCATCTATTTCGCATAATTATTTTATTATAATGTTTGTAATTGTCAGGACAAGGTTTGTATGAAAGTATGTCTGAAAAATTGCACGGAATCGTGAAATTTTGTGGAATAAAACCTCCTTAAAAATGAGTGAATGAGTAAGACAGAAGACTAATTCTTCTGAATTTAATCAAATAAATCTTTCTGTTGCCATTTTATCTTATTATATGGTCTAACTGTTCATCCTTTTAAGGATGCTTTGGTTTCGTGTTTTGAGATACCACGCTTATCCGAAGCCGAGACAGGAAGTATCAACATTAAAACGAATATTGAAATATCTGAAATCTGTAAACTCGAACACAGTTTCACAAATCAGTAATCAGTAAGTGACTACATTTGTACATTTTACGACCATAATTTAAATTGTTGTTTAAATTTATTAGATTATGAAAGATACTTATCAAAATCCATATTTATATATAACTCAACTATTCTATTACAAAAATAATAATAGGAACGAATAATAAACACGTGTAAAGCCGGAGGGGTAATTGGTATAAAACAATCAAAAAACATCATTTATCTGGGTCACTCATGCTATTTTATATGTGATCGTATATTAAGAATTATGCATGTTTTGTTAACATTTGTTTGAAATATTTTAGTATTTATACTAAGTGTTAAAATTAAACTATTCCTAAACTAATAACGTTAATAATGAATTTGGTGCATAATTCGAAATAAAATTGCGACTGAAGTTTTTTAGTCGTGTTACAAATTCGTCGAAAAGTAGCACATAGGTGCAACAAAAAGTTGCAGTTAACATGGGTTCAATTAAGAGATTCAAATATAAATAACTAACGTTCGTCATCCAGTTACATCGGTTGCAGTGGAAGCAATTTGTCTTACAACTAAGATTAACATCAGCGTCAAACCCATGACCTCAACAAGGATGTGTCTGACACAAATCTTTCCTGTAAGGAAGGGCTACCATCGTGTAGTAAAAGAAAAAAAAAGTTTTTAAACATTTTGATTTAGGTACTGATTACTTTCTGTGTTTCTGTATGGAGGCAAAAAATGAAAGCCTTAAATTTCATATCAAACAAACAGTATATTATAATATATATATATATATGTATGTATATAAACTATATATATTTTTCACATACCTGAACCTGAACCTGCAAAAACTTTTAATGAACACTTTGTTGAAGTAAGTAGTGGCATGTAAAAGGTACCTTTATCATTTTCCTTTATTTAATCACAAACGTCATATTTATACCCTATCATTTGCAAAATAGAGATTAATTTAACAACACATGACATGTAAAAATTCAATGAAACCATGGCTAGGAAATGTAATAAAGAACAAACGTACACGCATTAATACATACATTCGAAAAACATATTACTCCGATAAAAAAATGATAGAAATAATTTTGCATAAAATTACTTCATGTGTATTGTGTGAATATGAGGCGACGACGTAAATATTAATCGACTCAGTCACATGTAATTCGTTAATATATTATATATACATCGTATACCGCTTAAAATACGATGAATACTTCCCAGTAATTTAAAAAAGAAGTGAACAGAGATTATTACAATAAGTCAGTAAAAAGTATCATACTTGTAGAGGGATTTAGTTTCTAATGTTTGTAAACAATTACAGATCAGCGATAAGGTGTAATCTAAACACGATCTACGTCGCGGGAGCACATACATCTTTCATCTTCCTATTCATTCAATCTTTTGTACTCGAGGTGTAAATTTATTTCTTAGATAATCTAGTCCCTTTATGTCCATTGCATTATTACAGTAAACTCTACTTATAGTACAATCTATTTATCAGTTAATATGGAAACAATGTTTCATAAATTTATCCGTATACGCAGGTAAATGAAAAACATGACGGATAAAAAATATATAAAAGAAAAGAAATATATACTGAGTTAATATCTAACGCATAAATATCAAGTTTATGCTTGTTTTGTTTTAAGACAGAAATAAAAAAAATATACTGACGCAAGTGGAAAAGTGAAAGTCACCAATAAAAGAAAACGAATCACACAATAAACACTTAAGTTGAAATTAAACAATTATACAAGAGAATACAAAATTAGTCGTTAAAATTTACTCAATATTTTTTAGGTTACAGGAAAAATAAAGTACTCGGGTTTGATCTAGCACGTCGGAGAGAAGAGTGAGACGTCAGGCTAAGATCGGCTTATATCGGTTTTGTAAAGCGTCCTCTCTATCGCACAGCGTTAATGGCTGCGATAAACCAAGGAAACGAACTTAGCCGATTATGTTTAACGTCTTCCCGACGTACCAAATCAATATCCAGGTACCGCAATATCTTAACTCCATAAAAAAATAATTGTTCTACAAAAATAATATCTTATAATAAAATATACAATTGTATTTAGTTGCGTTAAAAACTGTAACCATTAAAGTCACATACATTAACATCAATGTACATTATTACGTTTAAATATTCAAAGAATTTAGAAAACGTGTTATTCATAAAGTTCTTTAGTATTTTATTGCAGTAAACCGCTATTAAAGCTGGTAGTTAGGGGACGACATGAAATTATTCCTACCAATTAAGTCGCGTCCAGTTCGCGATGACACCCGAAGTTGTCCTTTGGGCACACGCCGACTTGCAAATCGGAATAAAGCATTAAATGGAGGGACCAAGGTTTAAAACATTTTATATGACAGAATTTTAAGTTTACGATGAAGCAAAATTTTATAAAGAAACCAAAACGATATTATGATGGTAAGTCATTTTACTAAATACCTGTCTGGCATTACCGTAAAATTAAAAATCTGTCACCGAGCAAGTATGTTATGCGTTTCATCGTCATTTAAGACTAATTAAGACTGTAGTATAAAACTAACAAGTATTTTAAAAAACTTGTCACTTATATAATGCCTACAATTTACTTAGTTATCCTTGTAAATAATGAGTCTCAAGATTTCTCGTGGCTTTTCAAACAACAATGTGAAAATTTTCATTTACTACAAATATCTGATTGAAACATACAAGTTAGCCTTCTATCCATTTGTTTTCCGAATATATTTATCACCGAACTAAAAGTCTGAATGAACTAGTATTTCTGGTAAATGATAGAAAATATTAAGGTGTACTCATTTTCTTATTTAATTTTGTATTTTTATTATAAGAAACAAAAATAATTTATATCTAGAACACATCATAAATGTGTTAATTTAAATGTCAGACACTTTTTAAGTCTTCTAAGTAAACTATAATCTAAAATAGGGGTGATAAATTAAACCCATATGCTTTCCGCCACGATAACTTTTTATGTCGGCTTTGAATTAATACCATAGCGTGGACAATGTCAGATTTATAATAAAGTTATTATAAAAAATTTACAGCAAATAATAAGTCACTACTCTTACATTTTTATGTTCCAAGCTACCGCACCGTTAGTCTGAGCCTGGGGATACATAGTAATAAGCAGTTAAACACACATGAGACCGCTTCCAATATTTTACATAATTATTTACAAAATTGTTGCACACGCGTTAATGATTGACCGAGCGTACTCTAATCATCGACCTTTCCCTTCAATGACGGCAAAGCACCATCATTTACGATGGCGGAGAAAGTTGGATTGCAAAAAACATAAAAACGCTTTTAAAACGAATCGAAAATAATACAACAAAGTTGCAATAGGAAGTGATGAAAATAATATTTCTGATTTCCTGTTTGGCGAGCGAGGAGCATTTTAAAAGTATAGTGAACTTATGGATCGTGGGAGCCGCTACCTGGCACCCGCGGCGCGGTAATATCTTATAAATCGACATCGAGTGAGATATCCAGAAATGCGGCTCTTTTCCCGCTGCGAGAGAGCGGTGCGCGGGTGACGGTCGCACCACACAATGCATCACAATGGCGCACATGATCTAGATTAGTGACGCGTATTGTATCGCCAAAGGGTTGTGCTCATTGTGCCCGAACAAATGTCGCGTCGGCCGCAAATAATACGCCAATACCATAGATGATGCTGAATTCGCATGAATTCTATGAATTTCTAAAGAAAATAAATATAACTTTTGACAGGCCGTCTACGCATCGATGCCTATCGTTATTTGTCAATTGTGATTTTCATAACACAGATAAGAATGTAACGTAAATGGTCAAACTTTATTAAAAATAATATTTTTTATTTTTCTAACCATTACTATAAACAACTTCTAATGCTATAATAAGAAATATTAATCTTCCGGCTTCACTAATAATTAATTTTATTTGAGGAAATAACCCGCAATCAAACTTTTAGCTAAATTAGCACTTGGATATGACAAGGGAGCATGAATATTAGTTCTATAGAAAATTATGAAATATTATAATGGTTTTTAATAACGTGTTTTGATGAACATTAGACAACTGATAATTAAACCACTTTGAAAGGGTTACAAATGGTTATAATGAATATTTTCGAGGGTGGAATCAAGAACGAAAATTCAAACTGGTTTAACATATAAACACGTATGCGTTTCAAAATATATTGAGCTTTGTATGTATTTCTATTTATATTTTTATACATTATTTAATTTCACAGTCGCTTATCTTTAAAGTATTTAGTTTTATCGACATACATTTCGACTATCGCCATGTAGATATCAGAATTGTATCTCAAGGGACGAAATAATTTATTTAGTACTAGTTCATACCCGTAACTTCATCTTCATAATGTATGATCATACTAATATATCATATGCACAGAAGTAAAGAACATTGTTGGGAAAGCAAGACAAATATAATTATTGAACACTTTATTAGGACCTACATAATACGTGGTACGATTCACATTTCACAGTTCACAATGGACGACTGATGTACCATGAAAACAGTGTTGCCACAATATAAACGTATCATAGATTAACAAACATACTTACAACACCGCTTGCCCCACTACTGCACTACAAGAAAACACTCGTCGTTCAACGCATAAAATTTATGCTAAACGAAGCTGATTATTACAATAATAATTATTATTATAAAGAAATCTGATTATTTATTTAAATACATATTAGGGTATGTAGCTTAAATTAAAAAAAAAAAAGAACGAGATCTATTTTTGGGTAACGTGCACTAACTACATATGTCTATCATTTTCAAATAGATTTATTATTCCCAACACTGTAAAATAACATATAAAGCGACAAACAACATTTTCATTCTGTATTCCTGATACAGGTATAGGTACCTACCTATACCTATATATATATTGTGTATACCTATACACAATTTCAATTTTACTTTAACTGAACTAGTTAGTCCAGTAAACAGTGACAATAACCAATAATAGTAATAACAAAAAATAACAAATGCGTGCAGATATAATGTTATACTAAATTATGTAATAATTATCTTATTTTGCATTTCACAATTCGCTACAAATTATGGAACTGTAATAAGTATGGAGGATTATTCCGTATTACAAATTCTTTATATCTGATTTAAAATACTTATGAGTATGTGAATATAAATACACGGGTTGATTGAAACAGCTTAGAGTTCTTTAACAAATAATATTCTTATTCTAAACATTATACAAAAATATAACTAATAAAAAAGTATTTTAATAGCATTTATTTGAACATAATATTACCATAGTCATTCATACCAGTGAAACATTAAATCTAAGTTATTTGAACTATAAAAAAATATATATAAGTCGCTCACTTATAACAACTAAAAGAGAAGTCAAAATATTTTACGGATGTAAATGTTAACACTTTTGTCAAATGAGATCACCCGCAAGTAACACAAAGGGCCCCGATGTAAATCTTCCCTTTTATACGCCGCTTGACGATTTCGATTCAAACTTATAAAATATAGATATGAACAAAATAGTAAACGCAATAAAAGTGTTCCAACTTTGCTCATTCCTTGGTTAGGATAAAAAACCGAGTTCTGTATTTCGGAAAAACATGGTTGAAGAAGGCATTTTTTACATTCAACCTGACCGCTGTCGTTGTTAATTGTACATCTTCAACGAAAAAATAGATGAATGGGCCCGAATGTTGTACCCTGAGCACCCATACGTTGACATACTTGAAAGCGATTTGTCTTACAAGTTCCGATTTGATCTAAATATTCGATATAGTTTTTTCGCACCTCCTCTAAATTACGCTTCGCATCCATACATTCTGTTATTTTTATGTGGTCACACGATTTTTTTAATCAGACTCAACTAAGTGTTAAAGTAACTTTTATAGTTTTATTACATTTAACGCTATTTCACAGAGATACATAATATCGAGCTTTACATTCAAATAGTACCCTCTTAAATCAACGCCAGTCCATTCATCACGACAACGACACTTCTTGAACGTACTGACACGGTTCACATTAAAGTAAATTATACAAAAAACAACTTTACCGTTTTGATCACAAGGCTGCAAATAGAATGACACTGTCGACTTATTTAAATTAAAAAACTAAACGAACATGCAAGCATTATAGTGTAAGTTGTATCTAATTAGATAGTGTAATTAAATTCACTTCTCGCGTTTGGGTGGTAGAACATTTCGATATTCTTATCAAAGAAAAATACTTAAAGCGGTCTCTGAATTTATCTCGTACGATGATACCGTAAAAATGTTTTGTAATTAATCGTACATAAGACCGAACAACCAGATTTGTAGACTATACATTTGATATGTTAGAACAAGACTAAAAACAGTATAAATAAAGTCAGTTTTTACATAAGTGCAAGGAGAGCAGTGCAATCGAACAAAAAAACGTGCGGAAGAGGATGGGACCTACCAATATTAGTTTTATATCTGACAGAAAAAAGGCAGACACTCGAGAGAACGATTGTCAATCAGAATAACAATAATAATGGGAACCCTTTGAACACGAAGAATTATTTACGAACCCTTTCTTTACTTGGGCACCTGATACGGAAGTTATTCGCACAGTTCGTGAGAATTTTTATCTTATAATATTTGATTAAATTTTACTTGTCGTTACAACCTATATTAGTAGAGCAATTTAATTTGTATAACTACCGTTTTAGAATTAAGCAATTCCCAACTAATATTAGAAATGTAGGTGTGTGATATTTTTTTTTTATCGAAGCACGACAAAGTGTCTGCAATATGCCTGATGGTAAGCATAGTACAATCCAAAAACAGTGGCGACCACCGAGAGACAGATCATCCATCGTCGGTCGCCGCTGTCATGCCGGCCATAATGACGAAAGTCACCCGGTACTGGATATGCACAGGCTGATCCCGAAACGCGACGCGCAAAAGCGAATCACTATGACGGGTTTTTTCGCCATGTACATGGTGGTTGCGACCCAGTCGGGCTGTATAACCCTACCAGCCCGCTATCGCCATTGCCTCGTTCGTTGATCAGCAGGGTGCACCACGTGCAGGTGAGGTTGGCTTGGGCGTCTCAAGTCTTAAGATGTTACTCGACACCCCTTACACCCCGATTTGTTTATTTATTGGCTTTCAAGCTTCAATTACACAGCCTATAATCATTAAATTTTACATACACGTTATCAACGGCACAGAAAATCATATATGATATAATTCAAAAATTGTTGGTTAAGTTAGTTCCTATTTTCTGAATAAAGCCATTCGCTTAGATAACATTTAGACAATTCTATTACTAAGCAAAAATGTTTAATATTCTTATGTGCACCGTGTTGAGTTATGAATGCTATGACAAAGAATGACTTAGTTTCAATGATCTAATTACACACAGATGAGTGGTGATCGTTATTTAAGTAAGCTCTTTAAATAAAAAAAGCAAAATAATCTTATAATTTAATATATATAATTTATTATAATTTTGAAATAACCTAACTATATATCTCATTTCCTATCTGATTTCATTAATATAATAATACTTCAGTCTTAAGATTACGAACAGGTGGGTTATCTGATGCTAAATGATCACCGCCGTCCATAGACTCATGTAACACCAGGGGAGTCGCAAGTGGGTTGCCAACCTGTGTTTGGGGGAGGAGGAGAGGAGGTGGATACGCTCTCACTGACCGAACGAAACGCATCAATACAAGCACTGTTCCTTCAGGTTAGTGTTCTTGCGAGAGGGTGGTATCATCTCGGACGAGCCGGCCCGTTCATGCTGAAATCAATAATAGCTTCAGCGTGGCTCTACCACCAAACGTCTACAAATCACTACTACCTTGTGACCAGTATTCCAACGAATAGTAATAAGTTAATTATTTACTATGCAATACATGAATACAGAATCTTTTAATTATCTTAATTTTTATAATTAAGTGTGAGATTACAACATCATGCAAGCACACTTATCTAGTTTGCACTTTGATGTGTAATACCTGCTAACTGTCCGTCACGTCCTGAATACTGTTAACAATGAACGTTCGACAGTAACATATACCATTAAATAAGAATAGACGAATATGATCCTTATTGGAAATGGCATACGTTTTATGCAAACTAACACCCGCATTCTGTTAAAATACACGCGCCATTGCATTAAAGATAGCATTATCTTTAACACTTGACTCTTAACTTGGTTCGTTTCCTTTGATATTCACGAGTTCACTCTCTTAACTCGTTATGTTATAAGCTTGAGCCTTATAATTTATAATAAATTGTCCTAACATTATCTCATATTACTTTGTCACCTTTATGATTACTCTTAGCGGAAGGAATACTTTTGATAATTTGACTGCTGTCAAAACAGAGGATATTACCCATTTAAGCTTATTTCGCCTAATTGAATCCTAGAGCATTAAGCCTTCCCAACGTATAATCCCTTTTATGAGATTCACGCCGACATTTTTTAAGGATTCACTGACGTCTCTCGAGAAATTGATTTTTTGTCGTTACATTTTTAATAAAGGACAAGGTGGATTATACTGAGACATTATTATGAATAATAATTCTTAAAAAAATTCATAAATCGCGCGAAGTAAATTTCTTGTATATTAAACTAGGGAGATAAACATTTTTATGTGATTCGGTTAGTACTGAATGGTATGAGTATTTTGATAAGAATTCATAATTGTAGTTGATAATGTCACCAATAAACATCATTTAACAATTTAAATTATTTTTGTATTATAAAAAACTACTTTATGTGACTTAAATATAAAAATTAGACATATGCTATCCTCGACTGTTTTGTACGCATTATCAAGCTCTACAACTTTTCTCTAGAACTCAATCATATATTTCTCATCGTTAAGGCAGCTTTCGTAGGAATCCTTTTCGTTCGACCGTTTTTTATCCGACTTACTTCGCATATCTGATTACCACAAAAGTCTTTTCATCTTTCAGGTTAATATATGGCCTATAATACTCACACATAACGATGCTTTCTATCTGTAAAAGAATATTCAAAATCGGTTTAGTAGATCCAGATATTCTACTACCTCACTAACTCACAAACTTTAACTCTTTATAATATTAGTATAGATTTCTATCGAAAATTTCAAAGTAATTCTGTATTGGAGTATAAGTCATGACTTTGTTACTTTTTGCTACGTAAATATTCAATTTTATGTAACATCGAAGAAGCATGCAGTTCATTCGATTTGAAGTGATGGGTGGGTATAGCGACTTATAGTCAAACTCAACAGAATCATAATCCTTGGAATGTCGAATATAGACAAAAACACAGCAAATTTAAACATAATCCAATATGTACTGGTGAATTACAAGTCATCGAACTGATCAACAATCGGAACTCCTGAATTTTTATTACAACAAGAGTACTAAAGATTTCAATACGCGGGTAACTTCTAAAGATATTTTTTGAACAACACCAAAATCTCGAAAAACCACCGGAGTGCGTGATCGTTGCGAAATCGTTCGTAATAATATAAAAACCAGAAAAAAAATCAAATATGTGTCTTCAAGGAGCTGCACGTAACTATTTCTGTAACAAACCACAAAGTGTCGAATGATGCAGAGGAAATATAAAAAAAACTTGACAAGATGAGTGTTAGTTATTTGATGCAGTTCGAGCGGAAATCATTCTTAAATTGCACACCGATTGGTACTCTTATGTTTTTGAAGTTGAGTAAACTTTGGATACTACTAATTACTTGTTACATCTGTTACAAAAAAAATACACCGTGTAACAGACAATACTATTATAATTATTTTTTTATTTATACATTTTTATGAATGGCCTGTAATAACAAATGGTTAAATATGATATCGTATGTCAAAATGTATATTTTGCCCAATTTGTAACTTAAGACTTTATGCTTGCGGTCAAGTGAGTCCTTTTATACTTTTTAATTAAGCTATTCTTTTTTTATTCACAGCCATTACTCGAACGCAGATTTCTTTCAAAGATTCGTAATTTAATATTAGAATTTTCATTGTCTATTGGTTCATTTTTAAATTGTTTATTCAACAAATCACCACATACTATAAAACAATGTCCTCTGCCACGTCTGTCTGTTCGCGATAAGCTCAACTCAACTGATTGGATTTTCGATCGATATTCACCAGTAAATAAAGTGATTCATAAGGAAGGTTTAGTTATGAAATTTGTCAAGTTTTTTGAAGCTATAACTGGTTTCAGCATGAATGGGTCGGCTCGCCCGGGGTAGCACTAACCTCTCATAAGAAACTGATGTGAAGTAACAGTGCTTGCATTGTTGCGTTTCGTTCGGTCAGTGAGAGCACCGGAGGCCCAACTCCCCTTCCTTTCCCTTGCCTTCTTGCCCTTACCCACTCCTTCCCCCTACCAACTCCTTCTTCCCCACCAAAACAGGCTGGCAACGCACGACTCCTCTGGTGTTGCTGGTGTCTATGGAAGGTGGTGATCACCTAACATCAGGTGACCCACCCGTTTGTTTGCCTCCTATGATATAAAAAAAATGTCAGGACTGCTAAACCATCCGCCGGGTTAACTAGTAAATTAAAAAAGTTAAAATTACTATTATTGTATCTACCGGGTAGTTGAAAACAAACTTAAAGAAATGAAATGTTGTAATAAAGAAAACATTAGATATTCGTTACACGCATATAATAAATATACATAATACTAGATAAGCCTATGGTAATATTTTACCAAAACTAAACATATTCATGTAAAACTCAGATAAAACGAGCAGATTATGCAATAAAAGATCTATCACAGCACGAAATATACAGAGACACCACCGATTTTATTTACCCATTTTTCACACAAAGTTGAATAAATTTATGGAATATAAAATAGCTCTGTAGTTACAAATGTACACTAAAATATGTGCATGTTTATTTCCATGTTAATGAAGTTATTTATAATTTATATTTATTACACAACGACTTAAATGGTTTGAGTCTGGATTTACTTGCGTCTGTCAGACCGCGGTTCCCATCGGCGCGGCGAAGGAAGCCAATATCCGACATTCATTTATGAACCTGTCCACCGTTAACCTTGTTTCTTCTTGTTTCAGCTAAAAACCTGTATAAGACTGAGTGTAATAGGATTCAAATATATCTGGTGTCAAATTAGCCCTTGTAGAACTATGTTCAGGTAACGTTGCATTATTCAAGGTGAAATTAGAATATGAAGATGCAGAATAATTTATATAGCCCTAAAACTGCATTTCAGCTCAGTTCATCTATATCTATTCTATACATAATATAATAAAAATGAAGTATCTGTATGTAATATCATTTTTTTTTTCACTTTTGCTTGCGTATCGTCCTTAAAATATATTTTAAAGAGCATTTCTATAATTGTACATAGTCTCAGAATTTCATAATTATTTAATACAATTAAAAATAAATGCGTTCGGAGCTGCGGGTACAGCTAGTAATAAATAACTGTAATGTTGTTTATCTATTAACATAATTTATATTTTTAAATATATATTATCATATATTTAAATTTTCTTATTTATCGTCAAATGACTAGTGGATTTTTTTTCGATCTAACCATAGGCGTTATATACAACTTGCTGTGTACGTAGTTCCACAGGTATTCGATATTATGATATGTCGTAAATACAATCTGTTATGATAAATACTAAAATATAAAAGAAGTACCTTATCTATACTAATACTATAAAGAGAGAGGATTTAATTTCTGCTTGTAATAGGTAAACTTTGAAAATACTTTAACGATAAAAAAATATATTTCACCTATTGGCGGCGTGTAATATGATTTTACTTTCAAATCTATATTCTGCGAAGGAGGGCGCGAGGAAAATTTTGTCTATGTATAGAGAAAGGTGTCAATATATTCACAACATCTTAGCTCGTCAGTAGATAGTACCACAACAGAAGTAAAATAGAAGTATCGTTTTTTTATGTCATAGGAAACAAACGAAGGGACGGATCACCAGATGTTAAATAATCACCGCCGTCCATAGACACTAGCAACACCAGGGGAGTCGCAAGTGCGTTGCTAGTCTGTATTTGGGGGGACTGGAGGAGTTGGTGAGAGGGAGAAGTGAAGGGACGTGGTCCTCCGGCGCTCTCACTAACCGAACGAAATGCAACAATACAAGCACTGTTACTTCACGTCGGTATTTCTGTGGTTTTCTACCGCGGGTGAGCCGACCCATTCATGCTGAAATCAGTAATAGCTTCAGCGTGACTCTACCGCCTGGAATTCGTTCAATTAAGAGTCATAAAAATTGGTATGCAAAGAGAATTTGATCATGGAGAATATTTTCGCGTTATCTAATCTGTTATAACTGAATTTTTTTTTTAAACGAATAATAATTACTAATAGTAATATAAAAAGGCGTGCGAAGTCATGGGCATAGCTAGTATTATATATGATTCATACTATATTGATAGAACTTCACAAATAAATGACAAATTATCACAAATTGAATATTTTAGAAGCGAACAATAAGCGTATTAATAAAAACAATGACAACGAAAGTGAAAGGATAATTAAATTTTTGCAAATGAATGCGCTCATTGATAGATGAGACGGTGAGTCTAATCTTATAATCGTGTTATACGGTTTTGAAAGTGAATTACGTGAAACACAAACAACAGAGACAAAAATAGAAAACGTAATAGAAGATGATACGATCTGCATTGTTCACATGAACGGGTATGGTTAAATTCGGGCAAAACGAAATCTTAATCCAAAACATTATTAATATAACGTGATGTACTATTTTTCAAAGATAAGATCTGATTATATTTTTATTAGATACTAGCTGTGCCCGCGACTCCGTCCGTATAGAACGTTATGTAAAAACGATGATTAATAAAGTTAGCTGAATGTATTAAGTTCATTTACTTATCTATTTTCTCTCGTATTAACGCCGTGTTATAAATTTGTAAATTACAATAACATTTGATAGAGTGTGCCGGTTTTAATGAAGCAAATACTAAATTATTCTTAAAGATATACTTTATGATTTTCCTATGGTTTTATTGTGAATTCAGTACCTTAACAATGATGCATATTCATGCAAACAAACAGACAGACAGATATTTCTAAAGATGATTGAAATGTATTTTATTCCTTATTCCTAGACACCTACAACAATTATATAAAATACAATCAAATATTAAATACAACAAAAGAAACTAGCCTCTGCCAGCAACTTCGTTCTCGTGGAAAAGATACACTAACACGCAGCAATTCTCAAAAGGAAATATCATCCCGATTTTGAAACATTTTTCTTCTGTGCTCCGCTCCTATTGGTCTTGGCGTGATGATATATAGCCTATAACCATTCTCGATTAATGAGTTACATAACACTGACAGAATTATTCAAATCGGTTCAGTAGTTCCTGAGATTACCCCCTACAACGTCACAACGTCACAAACTCACAAACTTTACCTCTTTATAATATTAGTATAGACAGTATAGATGAAATAAAAAATTGTCAAAAAAGTGTAAAAAAAATTGGATACGACACCTTAATCATCTATTGATATGAAATATATTTTACGACGTATTCTCATACCTACCAAATATACATAACAAATTTCATAAAAAACAGTCTAGCAGTTTCGGAGGAGTTCGAACACTAACATCGTGACACGAGATTCTTATATATTAGATTATTTTTGATTTCAAACAAATCATGCTTATTTTAAGATTATCGCTCACTTTCCGCAAAAATCACGAACACAACAAAGCCCACGTGCCTTCGACAAATAGATTTCCGATAAATACCGGAACTAGCTTCATTTTAATGGCTCCCGATTTCGCTAAAATCGTTGTGATATTCTAAAATCCGGTATTACAATGGAACATTTTAAAGTAAAATAGACTATTTAATTTGAACCGAATACATTTTAATCTCTATTTATCAATAGAGGAACACGAAAACTTCATTGTAAGAATCTCGTATATCTCACGTTGATACCGAAGATATTTCATTGCTACTAAATATAACTTCAGTAATTAGGTAAAATATGTGTGAAGTTGTTAAGCTTAATTACAATCAACTGATTTTCTATCAGTATTTTCCATAATCGTAAAGTCCAATCTAGACTTCGGTATAAATCTGTTTATGTTACACACGGTCTCAAAGATACCAAAACAAGTATATTTTATTTGTGCCCTATTGTTGAAATTGTTATAATAGTTATTTTTTAATGTCTACTTGCACATACTAGCATTTATCCGCTATTTTTTTTAATATATAATAGGAGGCAAATGAACAGGTGGGTCACCTGATGTTAAGTGATCACCACCGTCTTTAAACACCAGCAATACCAGAGAAGTCGCAAATGCGTTGTCAGCCTGTGTTGGTAGGGAAGGGGGAAGGGAAGGAAGAGAGAGGGAAGGGCAAGAGAAGAGGTGAGCCTCCGGCGCTTTCACTGACCGAATGAAAGGCAATAATGCAAAAACTGTTACTTCACGTCGGTTTTCTGTGGGTCGGATGGTACTACGCCGGGCGAGCCAACTCACGACCCATTGCTGCTGAATGCTGAAACCACTTATAGCTTCAGCTTAGCTCTACCAACTACAATGGCTAATTCAGTCACGATAAAATATATTTGACCAAATTCTCGGAAACAATACCTTTTCTGGATTAATGACGCTCTATGTCATTTTTTTACCATTGACACCATGTATGCAAAACATCAGGATGAAACGGTTGAGTGGTACTAAATCCTAACAAACAAATAGACTCACACTGGAAAATATTATATTAGTTAATTAAAGAATGTAAGTAAATAGCTAAAAATGATAACCTGAAACATCGTTTGATCGACAGCCGTGAGTGTTGGCATACTTAAATATTTTTTCATGAAAAAATTCTTCTACATTTTATTACTTACCACTCGATACAGATACAGAGCATTAACTTCTATACCATTCTACTGATCAGCTTAATAATTAGCATGTGTAGATATTGGAAGAGAAATAATATTTAATTACTATAATAAATAATAGTAGCAAAAATAATAACAAACACATACGGAAATGCGCTAACAGCTAGTAATTGATATAAAGAATAAATAATGTGCTTCAATATGTTTATTCTCAGGTATAACTTAGTCTTGGTTTCATTAAAATCGGGCCACTCTATCAAAAGTTATTGAAACTTTAATGACGACGCCGCATAAGTACGAGTGAAAAGCTGATAAGTAAAAATTGATTAAATGTCTTCATTCATTCAGACGACTTTATTAATCACTGTTATTTACATAAGGTTCCATGCGGACGAAGTTCCGGGCACAGCTAATCTTTTTATAAAATTTCATTTTGTCTACAATCCAAAAAGTATACCGATTGAAACGGCAGTGTGTATCACTACATAAGTGGCACAATTTTATTCGACGCAAGCATCTTTGTCCCTTTATCAGTGCTTTTTTATTCGCACATGTAAATGCATTTAGCTCCCACCTCCTTATCGTGGCGAACACCATTAATCTTGTATAACAATGAACTGCCGTGGTGTCCGCGCATCGATGGCTTAATCAAGTCCCGAGGATGCAGTATCAGGACCACTTTTTAATTTATAGTGATAACATTATTTTCCATTTAATCGTTGGAATGTCGAAACTCGTTTGTTATTAAAATATTATATATATTTAGTTATTACTTGAAATGAAATTACATATACTTTTAGTAAATAGGAATAATAATTTACTAATTTTATTATGTTTTTCAATACAACAGTTCAAATACATCTCATAATTCAAGTCATGAATAAAGTAAAGGTCAAACGTAAACATTTGTATGCTAATTAAATGTTGTAAAATTTCACAAAACGTACAGCAAGACCAATTTAACATTTGAAAATAGCTCTTTATGAGAAAAAAATATCTATATTTCACTACAAGTAAGCCTAATACTGTGATTAGCAGAACTACACAAAAACTTTTCAAAAGTTTGTACATACATTTTTATAGGTAGTAGAGCCACGCTGAAGCTATTACTGGTTTCAGCATTAATGGGTCAGCTCGTCTAGGGTAGTACCACCCTCTCACAGAAACATCGTCGTGAAGTAACAGTGCTTGCATTGTTGCGTTTCGTTCGGTCAGTGAGAGCGCTGAAAGACTACCTCCCCTCCTCCTCCCTCTCCGCTTCCTTATTCCCTCTTCCCCCGACACAAGTTAGCAGCGCACTTGCGAATCCCCTGGTGTTGCAAGTATTTATGGACGGTGGTGATCACATAAATTCAGGTGACCTACATGTCCATTTGGGTGTTATGACATCAAAAAAATATGATAACAGTGACCTTTATGATCAAAAGTAATAAAAGCCGAAACATAAAGATATATATTCATATTCGAAATAAAAAAAACATAAAGATCTTTCAAGTCTTTTTTATAGAAAGGGTAATTAAAAATAAAACGAGAACTATTATAATATAACTGTCATATAATTTTATATCAATTTTATTTTATTTATTTACAAGATATAGTTATATTTATAAATTCTCTCACAGTCAGAAACGATTACAGTAAATAGTATTTACGTTTTATGTCCACATAAATACATGTTTTATACAATTAATTAAGATGACTAGATGATATGTAACTTCATAAAAATAATTAACTTTCTGTCACCAGTAAATAGAATTTAGTATGTCATCATTTTCTATATGTTTCGTCTCTTCAAACTGGTCTTGGATTCTATAATCTGTTTGCGAATATATTGAAGATGCGGCAGAGGAATATTCAGAACTTGCTGGTGACAATGCTAACTCAGGATACGGTGAATTTCTTCCGAAAATATCATCCATGTTACAGGATGTAACGTTAGAGACTTTTGACACACTGATCCCGAGAGCTTCATCACTTTCTTCAAGAACACTCTGTAAATATTTTATGTATTCCACGACCATTCTCAGTGTGTCCACTTTACTCAATTTCTTTCCGAAACCTCGCCGTGTGTTACCAGATAGCGATGTTATAACAGACGTCGGTAGCCTCTTCCTTAATTCATTAAATCCATCATTCACTTGTTTCACACGGCTTCTTTCCCTTGCATTTCTCCTCGCGATTGAAGCGGATGGATTATAACCACTACTTTTCCAATCATATTTTTTTACTGGTGACACCAGCGATTTTCTTTCTGGTGCTGGAGCGATCGCTATTAATTTTGACATATCGTTGCTATAATAATTTGAATTATATTGAATGTTTGTTAGCATGTTTATACGTTAACATGCAGAGCTATGTGATCGCGTCGTAGTTTTGTCCAGTTTATATTAGAGAGCGTCAAAAATATCGATGTTCTTAAAGTCAGTAGAAAGAATGAACGTTACCTCGGCCTCGGCTGCTTTCTTCTCGCACCTGCTTCTGGTGCGGGGAAACCGTTCAAGGGTTGCCCCTTCTACGGTAGTAATTTTTCGCCGCCCTTGTAAAAGGGCGTGTCTATATGCGGGGGCTGGTAATTAAGCCTCCTGATTGGTTGTCTCAGGCGCGTCCTCTCGCTCTAGCTCGGGTGAGCGAACAAGTGTACGCGCCTGTTTCTTGTCTCGCTTTCTCGGGAGATTTGAATCATCAGGTGGTCGGGCGTGTAACGGAGCGATGTTCCGGAGGTGTGTCCACGCCGATGTGTCTGCCCTTCGAAACATATTCGAGGCGAGGCTGCTTATGAAATCATCTAGGCTCTCTACTTTCAGATCGCGAGCGATCGTCGTGTTTCTCACGTATCGTGGTGCCCCGACAATCGTTCTCAGCGTCTGGCTTTGTTGGGCTCGTAATCTGCGTTTAAGGTATTCTGACACGCAACCGAACCAAGCCGGGGCTGCGTACGTGAGTCGTGACCTCACGTACGTCTTATAGAGGCCTAGTTTGGTGCGATAAGGAAGTCTTGAGGAAAACACCGGATACAGCACTCTCCTCGCCTCCCTCGCTCGTGCGATGTTGCTCTCTATGTGCTGTCTAAAGGTCAGCCCTCGGTCTATTATGACCCCGAGGTATTTCACCTCCGACCTCCACGGAAGTGATTGTCCCTGGAGTGTGAGCGGGGGTACTGGCTTCCTGGCATGTCTGGGCTGAAAGGCTTGAGTTTTCCCGACATTTATGTTCAGCCGCCACTTGCTGAACCAATCGGGTAATACGTCGAGCGTCGGTTGAAGTAACGACGCGGCTCTCTTGCGATTAATGGAGGTCGCCCAGTAGGCCGCGTCATCGGCGAACAACGCTATTTGCGCTTTGCCTATCACGGGGATGTCGTTAGTGAAGGCCGCGTATAATAGCGGCGACAGGCAGCTGCCTTGTGGCACGCCCGCTTTCACCGCTATTTCAGTGGATGTACAGTTTTCTATTTTCACATGTATCCTTCGGTCCTCGAGAAATGAGCGTATCAATTCGAGCAGTCGTGCGGGAATGGTTGTCTGAGTAGCTAGCTTATAGAGTAAGCCCTCATGCCACACTTTGTCGAAGGCTTTCTCTACATCGAGAAGCACCATGGCGGCGTGTTGTGCTCGGTTGTGGCCCTCGACAAAGGTGTTCAGAACTCTAGTCAGCTGCAACGTAGTAGAGTGCTCCTCTCTGAATCCGTGTTGCTCGTCACGGAGATGCACGTGTGGTTTTAACATTCTCAGCACGAGTTTTTCAAAAATCTTTGACAGCGTGCTGAGTAATGTAATGGGTCTGTATCCCTCTGGATTGCTCAGGTTTTTTGCTGGTTTGGGGATCATTATCACAGTCCCCAGTTTCCACCCTCTGGGGTAGTGATTGGTTCGGAGTATGCCATTAAATAGTCGCGTCAGCGCCGCGACGGTTTTGTACGGCGCGTGACGCAACATAGAGTTAGTGACTCCGTCTGGGCCCGGGGCTTTTCTAGGCTTGGATTTCTGTATTGCGCGTTGTACTTCGCGCGGTGTTACAAAGAGCCGATTGGATTCGGGCTCTGTTTCCATCGCTCTCTGGGAGCTCAAGTAGCGCATGATTTCTTGATTGTGTGGGTGGTCCGTGATAGGGTTGGGAATAAATTGTTTTGCTAGATAACTGGCAAAAATCTCTGCCCTATCTTGCGCGGTGAATTTTAAAGAACCGTCTTCCCCTTTGAGTGGGTGCGGTTTTCTCGGTGCCGAGGATAGGGTGCGGCACAAGCGATGTACCGAGGGGGGGTGGTCTCCTATGCTCTCGACATGTGCGTCCCATGATTTGGCCGCGTGGTCGTCTAGTGCGAGCTTAACGCGCGCTATCATCGAGTTGAGTTGTGTTTTCAGACTCGGACAGCGGGTATTCTGCCATTGAACTTGTAGTCTTCTTTTTTCGTCGATGAGGTCTTTGAGACGTCGGGGGAGGGGTGGTCTCCTGGTCCTCTGTCTTATAGCATTCGAGGATGCCTCAATGGCATTTTTGAGGCAACTCGTGATGCTCTGGGTCAGTTTTTCAACGTCATCGACGGTTGTCGTACGGTGTGTGGGCGTTAAGTTCTCGAGTTCTTCCCGATATCGTTCCCAGTGGACCTCACGGCGCGGGGCAGGAAACCCGATTCGCACTGGTGGCGCGCTGAATTCGAGTATTACCGGCCTGTGGTCCGACGGAAGATCGGGAAGAACCGTCTGCGTGGGCGGGTTGCTTAGACCTCTGTACATAACAATGTCTAGCACCTCGCTCGACGTTCTGGTATAGTGTGTGGGCGCATCCGGGCCGACAATCTCGTAGTTATTATCCTCTGAATGTTTGAGAACTCTTCGGCCCAGGAAAGACGTCCGCGTGGAGTTCCAATGTATGTTGGTGAGGTTGAAATCCCCAGCAACAATCGTCGGCTCTCGCGGCGTGACGAGGAGATCTTCCAAATCTGCTTCGAGGGTGTCGGTTCTGATATTTGAAGGAGGTCTATAGGCGGCGAACAGTCTGATTATGCGGCCGGAAAGGTTCACCAGCACCCCTAAGGCATATAGTGACTGGTAATGCTTATGGGGAATGTGCTGGTGAACGATCTTGTTCCTTACAAATATTGCCAGACCCCTATAGGCATAACCGGTCTCGGTTTTCTCGTCTTTTCTGTAGACTGAGTATGAAGGAATTTTGAGGTTTTCTGTTTCCTTAAGAAATGTTTCCGAGATCAGCATGACGTCGATTCGGTGTTCTCGGAGGAATTGTATTAATAATTTCCTTTTCCCCGATAGGGAGTGGGCGTTCCAGTGTGCTACTCTCAGAGGTGTACTATCCATTGACGGCTAGCATGTTGGTTAGACCTCTGAGAGCAGCGAGTTGACTTCCTGCTCCGTCCTGCACGGAGAGAATGCCTTTTATGACGTCTATTGTCTTTGTTAAGACTTCCAGCTGTTGTGAGAGCTGGGTATTTGTTTCGGGTTTCCTTTGTGTTTGAGGTTTTCTCCTTTGCCGTTTTTTGGTAGCGGCTCCCTTTCCGCGTTGCGTTGGTTGATTTGCCGGCGCCATTAGTGACGTCGGTGCCGCCTCGGTGACGTCATTGCGTTCGGGGAGTGACTGACCTTTTCGGCCGGTTCTGGCCACGGTGCTGGCTTTCTTGTTTCGTGCCTCTCTTTTCTTCACCGGACACTGTGAGTGGTTTGCCGGGTGGGGCCCTCCACAGTTTGCGCAGGTGGCCGGTTGGTCGAGGGCGCGGTCGCAATCTGATGCGAAGTGAGGCCCGCCGCAGCGCACACATGCTTGACTGCGGTGGCAGTTGTGGGAGCTGTGCCGAAACTGCTGACATCTGTGGCACTGGGCGGGACCAGTCTTCCCGCGCCAGGCCTCAATTTTGATCCCCTTCATGTTCAGCAGCTCGGTTATGTTGTAAATCGCCGGGATCAGGTCGGGCGTTCGTTTGAGTGCGACGTAAAAAATATTACCGGGGCGGTCGCCTCGCGCCCGGATATTTCTCACGTTTTCGGTTTCGTAGCCTTTGCTTCGTAGGGCTTCTGCGATCTCGTCAGGAGTCGTTTCGCTCAGGAGACCTCTGATGGCGACTCTGACGTTCATCTCAGCGGGCAAGGAGTATGAAAACCATGCAATATTTTCAGATTTTTCCAGGTTGCTGAGGTATTCTTGAATGATTCTGTATTCTTGCTCATCTTCGGGCAGGAATCGCACCCCCGCACCGAAGGGGCGTGCGTTGGGTGCTCGGTTCAATACACTTGCGATATTCGCGATGTGCATTGTCCCGTTGGGGAATCTCTCTACGACCAGGGGCGGATATTTCGCCCTTTTTTGGGGTTCCGCAGTCTGTAGTGTGGATGCGGTGCTCTGATTGGCTGTCTCTGTGGCGGCCGAAGTACCGGGCGCGGCTCTCGTCACGGTAACGCCGTCTTGTGTCTCGCTTCTACGGGACGGTTGTCTCGCTCTCTCAGCGTAGCTTTGCTGCGTTGGTTTGGGCGCAGGTGTCGCTACTGCGAGTGATTTCGGCTGGCTATACTGACTCGAGGACCTCTGTTGATGTTCTATCTCGCTCGCCGGTGCTGCTGTCGCACTAATTTTGCGGGATATTATTTTTGTTGTTGTTCCCGTGGGGGTTGTCCTCTGTGGCGTTGGGGTTGTTCTGGCCGGGGATCTCGAAATTGTTCTCCGGGCAGGTGCGGGGGCGGTCATGGTTCTCGGTGGCAGCGGTTTTGTAATTTTCGGCGCTTTGAGGTTGTCTTTCTCTTTGCTTGTTAGGGATTCTGTGCGTGGGCGGACGTTTCTTTCCTCAGGGGGGTCGTCTTCGTCCTCATCTCTGCCTCGTCGGGTGGCCCTTCCGAGCGGGCTAATGTCGAGGGCGGGTCTCAGGATGTCAGGGGGGCTTAGAAAGCCATTCTTGGCAAGTTCTAATGCCCTCTGGTCCCTCAGTGCGGGGGCGGCTTGCTGAAATTGGGCTTCTTGGATTCTCAGATAAAGAGTCATCCACCTCTTCAGTTTATCCGAGAAGGAGTCGGTAAGTAGGTGCAGTGCAATCGTCTTAAGGTCACGCTCGTATTCCTCCAGCAGGGTGGAGTCGACTGTCGCTTCAGTCGCGCTCGGGACTTCTGCGGTTGTCTGGCTCCTTGCGGGGGCGGGCGTTGGTGTCGCTGCGTCTTCCGGTGATGCTGGCGGCGAGTGGTACTCGACGCGGGAAGGTCCGGTAGGCGTTGCGGGGGTCGTCAGGTTGGCGGGTTCGTGGGTCGTGGGCGTAGGCCGGGTCGTCAGGTGAGCGGGATCGGTGTCCGTTTGCGTGCTTGGGGTCTTCGGTTGGCCCTGAAAAGGGCCTTTGTGCTTCTTGTCACCAGCGTTGCTCAGCATGGTGACTCGATGCCTTCAGTGGTAATACGCCGCGGTGCAATCCTGAGTGCGCCGAAGCGACACCCGGATTTCTCGTACTTAGGATGTCTAAGTGACGTTGGTCGCTGGACAGGTACGACCAACGCGAGCGCGGACTAAGGATTCGTGCACTACGAAGGCGGCGTAGGCGAATCCGAACGTTACCGGCAACTCCTGCGAGTTATATAGGCGCACCTTTATCCGAAAAAGTTGGATAGGGAAACCTCGAGCCCGGCTATACATTATATCCTTTTTTTTCTAAACTTACCTGGAATCTTTCAAAAAGCGGCCGTTGTGCGCCCTCGTACGCGTGCCATTGAATTTTTAATTTATGCCGAACAACATTATTTTAATTACGTTATAAAGTTTTGTTTCACAATAATATTGTTGTAATTTAGAATTGTATTTTCGATTTGCCTCTAACCTAATACTTTACTTTTGTATTTTTTGTACATTTAAGACGAAAGTAGCCTGCTTTTCCAAGTGTCACTATACTAATTTCGTAGATATTTATAGAGCAAAAACTTACACTTATACTTTCTTGTAATTCATAATTCTATGTTTCAATTACTTTAGAGATTTAATAATAAAAAAGTAATAGCAGATAGACAGAGTTACTCTACTATTTGTTATAATATATACTAGTTGTCGCAGCGAACTTCGTTTCGCCTTAATATGTTTTTTTTCATAGCCTACACTTTTTCTTTATACATACTAACATATGAAACATTGTTGCTATGCTATCCCATAGAGACTGTTTTTTGGACGGAATACAAACTAAGGAATCGAAATGCTGCAAAGTGCAGTGATATTACAGCAAACGTATCGTAATTACGGATGCATTTAAATTCCTAACAGAAATTAGAACTTGCCTTCACAATTATAGAAAAAGAAGACTGATATTTATGTTTTTCCGTGCAATTTTTTAAATTTTTCTCCCCATACATACCTTTCCCAGAGTTCAAGGAATAAATAAAATAAATAATGACTCGAATTGGAGCAGCCATCTGCGAGTTTTGCGCTTAGCAATATATTTTGCGATTCATTTTCATTTATATAGATAAATTATTAAGTATCTCATTCACTTCGGTAACTTAAATTATCCACTATATAAAAGCTTGATTTGACTTAGAGGTGGTGGTTACACTGTTTTTAATTTAAATTGTATTGAATCATACGTAAGAAACCATCAAAGCAGATTTAATAACAATAATTTATAGCATGATGATCTTTTTATTAGCACTCACTTTTCTTGCCATCGTTCTCATGTTAAAAGTATGTCATCAACATTAATAAGTATACTCCTACAGCTGTCGATACTTACGGTAAGGTAACTCAGCTAAGTTTGAAAGGCACTCCGCTTTCTAGACTCATTAATCCTTTACCATCTCCACATCTTCATCTCTTAACTTCAAGCAGAATTATGATAAATCATGAAAAAACATATTTTAAACTCCGAGTCTCAAAATCATTCTTAAGATATTCGAAATGGAATTCATAACTGAACAGAACAGAACTGAACTGAATTTATCACATATGATAAATTAATTTAAAATTAGCCTTTAATAACTTGATTACTTTGGTCTAATAGTTCAATACTCAGAAGATCGCCGAAGACCCACATTTTCCCCTGTCTCTTCCCTTCCACATCCTTCCGTCTCTTCTCTTCCCCACCAACATAGGTCGACAACGCACTTGCTACTCTTCTGGTGTTGCTGGTGTCTATGGACGGTGGTGATCACTTAACATCAGGTGGCCCACCTGTTTGTTTGCCTCCTTATAATATAAAAAAGCTGATAATAAGAATGTTTTAATCCTACAAAAATAATATAACAGGTAACCCGACAGACGCCTAACGAAAGACCACTAGCATACTTATAAGTTATTTAAAACATAATTAAACAAAGAATAGAGTTCAAATTGAAATTTATTTTTATTTTTGACCAATTTTATCATAAACTGAATAGCAAATACTTGAAAAAATTACATTAATTTAGAACGAACACCGCATGTATCTCATACCATTCAAAAGTGGAGTGCCATTGTCACACTCATTGTATAGTAAAAAGATTACACAAGGAATGTGGGCCAAAGCTATTGAGAATCTAAGAATGAATTGTTTAGAAGCCTTCAATCATCCCATTGACGGAGATGCTAAACGTGATTTTAATAGACTCTGTGTCGCCTCCGAGAAGCGATTCATATATTTTTTGTCATTGGTACTTCTTTTACCTGCTTCTAGCGAATTTCATTATTTACACCTAATCATATATCTGTGATATATTCTGAGATATTTATTGAAATAAAATTAACCTACAATTTGACCAGTTCATTTAAAAGGAATGTAAGGGACGCAACGTCAGTTATGTTAAAAATATTAATAAGGTAGGTAATTGGAACGTAAGAGTAAAGTGAAGGATCTGTCAAACTATCTTTTTCATTTACATGTGTTTATATGTCGTGTAAAATTCAAGCATTAGTCTGAGTAATGCTTATTTTAATTAATTTAATGTACTTCTACTGCATTTTATATAAAATAAATAACTTTCTGCGCTTCTCCGCCATATACACTTTAACTATGCCAAATTTCAAGTTCACCAGTTAACGGGAAATAAGTTAAAAAGGGGTACAATTTTTTTGCTTCACGTATTAATATATAGATTAGACAATATAATAGGCATTTCTGTTATACTCCAAGTACTCAACTTAAATGAAATATTTAATCATAATATAGGGATGCACATTTCCCAAGACTTATCATGGGCTGAACATATCAATACAATTAGTAAAAAAAATTATGGAGTAATGCATTCCCTTAAAAGAATGCAAAATTTTTTACCATTTTCAACCAAGAAAACACTTGTCAACTCGCTGTTACTTCCTATAATTGATTATGCCGACATAACTTATCCAGACCTTACAGAGGAGTTACTCAATAAACTCGACCGTCTACTAAATTTGTGCATTCGTTACATTTTCGGGCTTCGTAAGTACGATCATATCTCTCAATTTCGAGCGCAACTAAACTGGCTAGATATACGTTCACGTCGAAATGCTCACATATTGCATTTTCTATTTCGTATTTTATTTGATCCTCAATATCCACAATATCTCCAGGAGCGATTCATTTTCCTAACGGGTCATGGACGTGATCTTCGTTCGGCATATACCAAAACTCTAGAGATACCTCAGCACAGATCTAATGTATTTTCGAACTCCTTCACAATAACTGCCATACGATTATGGAATTCATTACCGCGTCGACTTCAAGAAGTTGAAACTATAAATAACTTTAAAATTCAATTACACCGACATTTAATTGAGAAACAGGAGGCAGAGTGCTCATAATTGTGCAATGTTTATTACTATCTTTGTTATTGTTCTATATTTGTATGTATGTATGTCTATATGTGTATGTATAAATATATATATACATTTATTTTATTATTTATGTGCATATATGTATATATTTCTTTATCAATTTTCTTTTGCTTTTTATTGGCACTACCTACAAAAGTTTTTGACATCAATACCGCTGGTTAGCTGGAAGAGAATGCCTCATGGCATTAAGCTCGCCAGTGTACAACCAAATGTGTGCAATAAAGAATTCATTCATTCATTAATAATGTTGGTAGGGTAGTAATAGGGTTAGTAGGTTGGTAGGGATTAATAATAAAATATCGTCGTAAAGAAGCTATTATTTTTAATAACATATTATATGTATATAATAATAATGTAATCATTTCGTTTTCGTGAAAAACATTTTTTTACGGGTTTCTAGGTAATAAAATACGTAATATAAAACGTAATAAGTAATAAAATACGTTACAATTATTTTTAGAAATGTCTGTCTGTATGTATGAACACGCATCACAGCTAAAGCACTCGGTTTACAATAAAACCACATCAGGAAGATCATAAAGCTTATCTTCGACAATAACTTAGTCTTTGTTTCATTAAAATCGGTCCATGTTATCAAAAGTTATTGTAATTTTAATGAAGACGCGGCGTAAGTACGAGAAAAAAGTAGATACGTAAATGGACCTAATATTACCTAATACATTCAGATGACTTCATTAATTACTATTATTTACATAATGCTCCATATACACCGACTTTAGTCTACTGTATATAAATATAATATATGTATTTAAGATGTAAACCTTCTGGAAGTTATTGCCTAAAGGAAAAAAAACTGTACGAAAATCTCTTATGTTTTTTTTTCGATCTGACTACTCTATTGACCCAGCAAGGTCTTAACAGCTTCATCGGACTACATAAGTTCAGAAGAACTGAGTGAAGAAGTGCTTCACACCAACGTACGCAAGTAACGACCTTGATTTATAATGCTTATGTTATAGATTAAATATAATTTGCACTCTCCTGTGTTTTATGGTGTTAATATTCACGCAAATAAAAATTTATTTTATTAACGCGACCTACATCAACGACTCTCTGGAACATCTCCCTGGAGTCCTATAACTTCTCACATGTGACAATCAATTCCACAGATAAACAATCAATCATACATCTCAAACCTTCTTCCTGCAAGTGAATTCACAATGATAATAAAATGTGGGAGTGATGCAGACAGTACAAAATATTGAATACAAAAGCGCCACGGGCGTGCTCACTATTCCATCGTCAAATAACATTTAGCCCACCACCTTAGAAAATCGCAAAATGGAGACATCATCTACACAAAGCCTTATGAACGGG
>JACEII010000018.1:7421364-7434212 GCA_014332785.1 Antheraea mylitta
AAAAAAAAACTCGATCGTGGGATGTTAAATGCACCTTTAATACGATAAAAATACTATTATTGTTAAAGCAAGGCGTGACTATAGTATCAGACAAATATAGTCAATTTTCCATTAACACAAATAGAGTATTATAGCTACCCGCGAAGAAAACTTACAAAAGATAAATCCCTATCAATCTCAGCGAGGTATTTATATAACGAGATTACACAGATGACAATAACTCAAAGAATGACGCATTGTTGCACAACGCTGTCCCCTATGACATATTAGCGTTTTAGTAGCCTCTTCACCTATTGTTAAGAGGCTTTTGTGGCAAAACACGTGGTCAATTTAAAACCCACATGAACCAATTTTGTATAAAATACACCCATTTGATGATACTATTGTATTGCAAAAAATATATAAAAACAGTATTCACTGATGGTTTGTCACGTGAAAGCGTGTATAACATATTGCTTTAGAGTCGTAATTTCGTATTTTTATGTAAAAATAATGAAAATAAGTATTTTTTTATAATTGTTAAACTGTTTATAACGTGATTTTACAATATCAATTCAAATCTCGCATGATTGAGATTCATTTTATATAAATGTTACAGAAGTTTGGATAATACAGTTATAAAATATAATCGATCTAGTTTTACCTACCAAATATAAGTAAAGCAAATGTGAGCTTACTGTTTATCTGTTACACTTTCACCACTAAGTACTCACACCGATCACCAAGAAATTTTGCATAAATGTCACAGGGGTATAGAAAAAGACATAGGGTTACCGTTCTTTCAGAAAAAAATATATTGTCCTTGAGAGATAAGTCAAATCTACCTTACCATTAGCGAAGCGGTGAACAAAGGCAAGATTTTTGAAAATTTTAATTTCTTCGTGATTTCACTAAAGTTTACTTTTTATTTTATCTTATGAATAACCTTCAAAATAAAGTAGCGAAACGCAAATTTAAATTCAATCAAGTCACTACAATCGTCAGTTTTCTTACAAAACCCACTAAATTATTCATAAGCCAGCAGCTTAAAGAGCTTATTAATAATAATTACTCGTTTAAAATATCTCATTGTTTTGAAGACCGCCATAAAGATCCAGCAACCGGAGTTCGATTTTCAAATTGTTAAAAAGGATAATTTAAAAAGAACTCCGTTTATTTTAAAATGTTTTTTTGAAAATTGATTCTTTTTAAACCTTACTCAATTTCTTTCGTTGATTCAGCATTTAACAATATTGCTGGTAACTCAGTAGGACCTTTGCTCAAGTTTCATGGTAGGTTTAATATGCCTTCTTAATTGTATTTTAATTCGCCAATAAGTTAAAAAAAACACAAATAGTAAATATTCGGATGTAAATAGTACTATAGGTAAATATTAAAATACGATATTGTATCTACGGCATTCTGGCACTTCTATGTATGCTAATTGCCAATTCTACAGAGTGGCTTTTGGGATCACCTTCACTCTGGGAATTTGTCAAATTATTATCACCATTGTCGGTAGGAAATAATATCACAAGTGTCTTACGACAATTTCAACGATGACCCCCATCTTAATACTTTCCAGGGAGTTTTTGTGGCTCCGTGATTGTGGCTCAGAATTCATGCTCCATGGTATTATTTTCTATCATAATAACCAAACTTTATTACGTAACAAGCCGCTGATATTGCAAAATATTTAATTAAATAACAAAAGATTATGAATAAAATATAAAAGCCACAACATGACAGACCCTTCAAAACTAATAGCGTTAGTAAATTGAAATAAAGATTTGTTTTCCTTCCTTTAATAAGCAGCGCCCCTAACGACTAAAATTGGCCTTACAAATAAAGATAGTTATTCACTATTTTTGACTCGTGGTTTTCTAAACGTAAGTTTTACTATACCCCAATTTAAAATAAAAATAACTTCAGCAAGACTTCAATTTTCACAAACTTTCTAAGGGAATTTTAAACTTTAAAAGAAAAACGAAATTTAATCTATCCACACTCTCGCATTTATTACCAGCCAAATATATTATAATTAAACAGCTCTTTAGTTATAATATCATTGTTACCAGAACACAAATAACTCTTTAATTATGTGTATATTATATATATAACGAATGTGATATGTAAAACAATTATAAATGAAACGGATTTGTAAATAAACAAAAGGTGGAATCTTTGACCTACAAAGTAAGTATGCACCTGTAGCTTTATTCTAATAAGAATTTAATCAACAACTCTATCGCTTGATGGCATTTATGATAACGGAAAACATAATGAGGAAATTTAGACGCTACAGAAATATTTGCTTAATACCGCTACACGAGCAGTCACAATTAATTTATTGATTTATTACCATTTTGAATGGCGTTTCTCTGAAACCAACTCCTTCCTTCAGAAAACTTCCTTGTCTTTTCTAGAGACGTATTGGCTATTACTGTTATATAAATATTTAATACTAGTTGTACCCGCAACTTTATCCTTGTGGAACCTTCTGTAAAAAACAGTGATTAATAATGTCATCTGACTGTATTAAGTCTATTTACTTATATACTTTGCTCTCGTACGTATGCCGCGACGTCATTAAAATTACATTAACTTTTGACAGAGTGATCCAATTTTGATAAAACAAAAGCTAAATTATTTTCGACAATATGCTTTATGATTTTGTTGTAGAGGTTTTATTGTCAACCCAGTGCTTTAGCCGTGATGCGTGTTCATATAAACACACAGTCAGACAAACATTTTCAAAAATGTCTGAAATGTATTCTACTACTTAATCTTAAACACTTGCAAAATTTATCGAAAATCGAAGAAGTAAAGACATGTTAGGTTTACATTCTTATTACCATATAATTATGTATAGTATATAGATACTAGTTATGCCATATACATGTTTGTTATTGCTAGTTGCTGCTGTTGTTGACTATCTTTCGCTCGCTGCTACATTCGCATTAATTTTGATTAGACATATTCCTCAGAAACAGTAATTACTTTTAGACGTCATTTTGTGTTCCCCTGACAATGTTTATGTAAAATTTCGTGATAATTGGTAATAAAGAGGTGCAAGCGTAACAAACACCCAAATAAACTCATGCATTTATAATATTATAGTAAGGATATAATCATAATTTGTTGGTATAAATAGCGAAATTACAACAAAAAAATATTGTACAAATATTCGTAAATAAATCAATTTTGATGGTGATTAGTTCAACATTATAGAAGTTGATGCGCTACAACGCCATCTAGCAGTTAAAGATATAAAAATAGATAGTGTGAAAATATTCTCTATTTGCTGTGCTCGCAAATTCGTCCGTGTGGTACGTACCCTATGGAAAGAAAAATAGTGTCCATTTACTTTCGTACTTACGCCGCGTCATCATTAAATTAAAATAACTTTTGATAGGGTGGACCAATTTTAATGAAACGAAAACTAAATTACTTTCGAGAATATACTTTATGATTTCGCTGCTACGGTTTTATTGTAAACTCAGTACTTTAGCAACGATGTGTGTTCATACAAGCAAAAAGAAAGATAGAAATTTCTAAAAATAATTAAAATGTATTTGATTACTTAGGTATACCTAGACACCTGCAACATTTTTTTCACAAAATCTAAAAGTACAAACACGTCAGTTTTACATATTATTATTATATATGTATACATTGACATATAATCTTATATACATATTTACATAACTTGATGTTTGCTACTAGCGAGTTATAAAACGAGAATAGGATAAAAATCTTCTCAATATAAAAATACGTATACCAAATATACGAACATTCAATTATGTGCATATAAAAATATACATACACATACGGAACATAAATTATTGCGTGTCAGAAGTGTAAGAACTCTTGGGTTTGGTCGATAATTGTATAAATCTTATAGAAAAATACGTAATCTCTAATCTTCAACACAGTGACTTTTATATTTTTATACCTCAGATAAAGATAGTCCACTAATGAAAATAATTGCAAAAACCGATGTGAATCTAAAGTACTTTAATTGTATTTATTTAAAACAATTGCGGACGGTAATGTACATTATCAGATTCTTTGACAAAATATATAGAAGCCATTTAAATTCTTTAGAGACAAGAAAAAACACTTTTTGGAAGACAAGCGTGAATGTAATACAAATTATATTTTATTCGTTGAAGGTATAAATACTACCATTTACGGTCTTTATAATATTAGAAAATTATATAGGCATTTTTTTTAGGTTTTAGGTTCTTTCATAGCCTTACCTTATATTTAACAATGAGGTGAGAATACTTTGTGGTTAGACGAGAAAATCAGGTGCAATTACCGGGACATGAAGCAATCATAGATCAGTAGTTAGCAAGTTTGAGCACCCCATGAATCGACGCAGGTACGAATCCTTGCAAATCAGTTGGAGTTTTCGATTAAAAAAATCATTGTGACATTATAAAAAATTTAGGTAGAAACATGCTACCTTGTAAATTCATAAGAAAATAATAAATGTCATATGCTTTTAAACACAAATGATAAAAATCTTAAAAGAATTCTAATATCTAAAATATATCAGGTGACTGCTTAGACAATAGCATCATTTGTGGAGAACATATTGCACGCGATTCTTGTTTTAAATGAATTAAAAAATAGGTGCTTGATATTTGACCTAATTATAAAAAAAAAAATACACAATCCTCTACGCGTCTATGTTAAGGCATAGTGTCAACGACCGTCGGATGATTCCACTTTCATTTGAAAGGGAACGTGGGAACGTCAAGAACAAAACAAAAGGGCTTATTGCCCGTTTTACTATCGAAAATTATTAAATCCGGGTCACCCATTGTAGCTATTGCGACAGATCATTGTACTTAGGCTTATTATTTTATTTACACGTTTGTAGCTACTTACACATTTGAAAGTTTTAGAACAAACTTTAACATAGGTTTTCTTGGTTGTTTATTAGTATTTGTTTTAATATTATTATTTTATATGTTAAATGTGACCATGAATTCCACATGGTAGAACACTTTATTTTTTTTAGTACTTACAATGTTAAAATTAAGCAATCTTTATACAGCTTAGGTGTCCTAATATGTCGTCAGCTTTTCAATAGCCACATCTATGGTGCATGTATAGAAAGTAATTTCTTCGCTTAATTACATCTCTCATAAAAATCTCTGTTTATGTATGTTTAGAAAAAAAGAGTTATAAAATACATATTTTTAATCGAGTTTCCACTAAATCGTTGTACTAAAGCGGGAAGACATTATTGCTTTTATATCTCAGCCCACCGAAACAGTTAAATTGTACTAATTAACCAATACAAATCTTTGTCGTCGCTTAAAGATACCAAAATTCATTATGTAATTGATAATAGTGAGTAATTAATCCAAATGCTCGAGGTTCTTGATTGCGTAGTTATTTTTGGATAAAATCAGGGTGGTCCGGTAATCGAAAAAAAATGTAGAAAAATGTTGCTCTGAGAAATGGAGCATGAAAAATCGATGCCATTACAAAGGTTAGCGTATCTACTGCTACAGTAGTAGCTATAAACACTAACGTACCATGAGAATTTATGACTAAATAATTTAACCCTTTTATATGAATGTTAACCCGAGATTTTATTGTAAAATTAACGATTATATTAATACTTTTTTTTTTAGAATTATTTATAATAATTCATCTTAGAAGATGGGTGAACATTTAATGTTGATAATTTAATTTCATAAACCATTTTTTTATGAAATACTTGATTTAGCTGTATAAGGTAATGACTACTGTATAAATAATGACTATAAAATAAGTGAAATACGAAAAAAATTACAGATAGAAAAATTACAAAAATGTTCTTCAAACGTTTCAAATGCAAGTGAATCTAATGAAAGATGTGATGTGATACATCTACGAGTATATACTAATATTATAAAGACAAAGTTTGTGACTTTGTGACATTGTAGGGGATAATCTCAGGAACTACTGGTCCTATTTGAAAAAATATTTCTGTATTATATAGACCAGCTATCAAGGAAGGTTATAGGCTATATATCATCACGATAAGACGAATAGGAGCGGAGCACCAATGAAAAATGTTTCAAAATCGGTATTTTTTCCTCTTGAGAGCTTCCGCTGCGTGTTAGCATTCTAATACTTTCAGTTATTTTTTATAAGATGGCTACCTCATTAGAGATTAATCCCTGGCTCAAAGGAGACTTTATAAACATATCAATCACTGACACAAAATAAATACCTACACTTCGAAAAATAATTTATGAATCACACAAGCAAATGCCTGGATCCGGATTTAAACCTTCAACGCTCAGCGCGATAGCAGCGACGAGACGACCGCTTACTTCCCTTAACTAACTTAATTATTTTTTTTATATCAAAGGAGGCAAACGAGCTGGTGAGTCACGTGATGTTAAGTGATCGCCACCGTCCATAGACACTTGCGACATCTGGGAAGTGGCAAGTGCGTTGCCTGCCTGTATGGGGGAGAGGGGGAAGGAGAAGGAAAGGGCAAGGAGGAAAAAGGAAGGGAGGTGGGCCCCCGGCGCTATCACTGACCGAACGAAACACAACAATGCAAGCCCTGTTATTTCACGTCGGTTTGTCACTAGCCGACCCATTGATCCTGAAACCAGTAACAGCTTCAGCGTGGCTCTACCACCTAGAAAATATCGTACAATATAAATTATTATTGAAATATTCCCGCACTAAAACTGTTTTATATATGAGCATATATAAAATTGTGTGAAGAAGTGTTAATAAGTTTCTATTCACAACTAGCTATGCGTCTCGGCTCTGAATGGGTGGGTGTACTAACGAAAAAAAATTAAACCAAATATTTCCTTTGTAGTACAATGAAATAAAACAAAATTGGAACTAAAAAGTTGATTGTCGATTAGTCAATATCTTTGAAAATCTCCTTAATTATTTCTGTCTCACTGACTGCAGATAGATATATTACTCCAATTTTTTATTTTTTATTTTGTTTCTTTTAGTAAAACATATTCTTTCAGCTTGTCTTGACAATAAGAAATACAACAAAAAAATACTAAATACTGAAGGTGCAAGCTGATGCACTTATATGTAGTACATTCGTCAATTCATTTTTTATTTATACAAATAAACTATTAAAAAAATAAAATTGAAACGACAAACTGTAATTAATCATATTCATATTTGATTTTTGTTTCAACGACTATTTCGGTTTGTTTCAAATAAATACATATTCATATGTAATGTGTAACAATCAATATTAGAATTGAATATTATATGTTGAATTAATAATAGGTGTAAATAACAATGATTTTTTTTATGGGACATTATAAAAGAGACATTTGTTTAATAAAGTCACGCACCCTCAATGAATAAGAATGGTGACGCCCAGACCTCTGTCAGCCGTTATATGACACTTTGCTCTTACTTAGTTTTTTATCCGTTTACCCGCGCTCATAAAGATGTTAAATCTTAAGGGTGACATTTAATACTCCATTATGACGCGGGATTCCTTTTAAAAAGGTTCACAATTCAGTAGTGCCTCGAATTAGTTTGTTATTTTTAAGCTTCTTATACATTATTGAAATAACTTGAGTACTTTTTAATTATACGTTTGTGGCTTCGAAATTTAAACTCTGCTCAAGGTATTTGGTACTGGTTTATTAGAAAATATCATCTATTTATCTATTAAATAATCTAATCTAGTACATAAACTTGTAAAACATTCATTAGAATTAAACAACCAATTTTATTCTAGTAGGCGGTAGAGCCACACTGAAGTTTTCAGCTCGAATGGGTCGGCTCGCTCGGGGTAGTACCACCCTCTCATAGAAAACCGACGTGAAGTAACAGTGCTTGCATTGTTGCGTTTCGTTCGGTCAGTGAGAACGCCGGAGTCCCACTTCCCCCTCTCCCCCTTCCCCTCAACACGGGCTCGCAACACACTTGCGACTCTTCCGATGTTGCTGATATCTATAGACGGTGGTGATCATTTAACGTCAGGTAACCCAACTGTTCGTTTACCGCCTATAATATAAAAAAAATTGTACAAAGAGTACGCAAAAAGCTTTCAAATAATACGTATAGCGCATGAGAACTTTTTAAATCCCAGTACGTTCCTGACTGTTGTGTACTGAGCATAACTAGCAGTTTTATGACCGTACATCAAATAGTTTATACGTAATAAAAGTATATATATGTCAGTTTACTATAAAAAAACATACTTAATTTGAAATTAAATAGTCGTGTGTGATAGATACTATGTCCTCAGATTTATTTATTACTTTCTATTAAAAATTTAAACACCTATCTTGTCAGTACAAAGTGAAATACGTATTGAATACTTGCATTAAAAAAGTTTGTTCGTCTTTCGTATTAAATACACCACGCTCAAATTAAGCCAGTCATAAGGAAGACTGATAGAATGAAAACTCAAAACAATGCATTAACTGTATTCTCTTTAAAAATAATTGTAATGTAAATTATTTTAATTTCTAAATTGCCATTACTATTAATTTGGTTTTCACGTCTATTGGCATTCCTAGCAATATTATTTACATTTTTATACAGTTCATTAATTTATCAAATATAATGGGCTTCACAAGTTTAACACAAAACATCAATATTACATGAAGGTAGATGGTCCGTTATACTACGGATCACTAGTCTGACGCAACTCCCAAAAGCATAATACGGCCGGTCACACTTACTAGCATGTCATGACACGAAATCATTAGTTTATCTATCTCCTGCCAAATAAAAACCGCTCAACACGCTTACAGAAATTTTGACTTCAGAAATATTCATGACTAGCCTCTGCCCGCGACTTCGTTCGCGTGCAGTTACTTTGGGCTAATGCTAACACGCAGTGGAAGCTCTCAATAGGAAAAAAAACATTTTTGCAACATTCTTCATTGGTGCTCCGCTCCTATTGCGTCTTAGCGTAATGATACCTTTAATCTTCCTCGAAAGATGGGCCATATAACGGTGAAAGAATTTTTCAAATCGGACGAATAGTTCCTGAAATTACCCACTACAACGTCACAAACTCACAAACTTTACCTCTTTATACCTAATATTAGTATAGATAAACAGAATAATAACACACTGTAAAATAATTATACACCGATAGATACGCACTTTACTGAATCTTGTCCTCTTCTAAAATACTTTGGATTTAGTGACTAAATCAATTATCACAAACACATCGGTAATTTACCACCAACTTCAGTACATTAAATTCACACATAAATACACGCTGCAGGGAATATAAAAAATATACTGTCCGAAGATAATACTCTTTAATAACAAAGAAAACAAACTTGAAAACAACTTTATTGACTTTATAAAACAACGAATTATAATTAAAACGTCAGAATTCACACGCTCGTGTAGTGTTAACACCACATAAATCCACAGTCGTTACTGATACTGGTAATCTTTAAAATTATTTACATCCATGCTTCATTTGTTTTTGTACTTTGATATATTGCAATAAATTATAGATTAAGCAAGAACGAAAGAAAGCCTAATGATAAGCTTCTAATGTCTTTGGTGAAGCTATCAATTCGACAGTGAATTTATAGTACCCATGTATTTTATCGAAAACTATATGTAGAATGTAACTTCTTAAGAAGATAACGATTGACAATTCAACATATCAATTAGATTAATTTCGACTTAGGCCAATATAAGATGGAAATACGAATATGGAGATGGTAGTCTTTTTTGATCCAATTGTTCATGCTCACGGTAAAATTTAGGCAAAGAAAGGAAGACAAGAAAAAATGTTTTTATCAAAATTCAATTGAATCAAGTAGGAAAATGATATTTATAAGCTACTAGCCTCTGCCCGCGACTTCGTTTGCGTGGAATAGATACTTTGGGCTACCGCTAACATCCAACGCAAGTTCTCAAAAGAAAAAAAAGGATTTTAAAAATTCTTCATTCGTACTCCGTTCCCATTGGTCTTAGCGTGATTATATATAGCCTATAACCATCCTCAATAAGTGGGTTATATAACATAGAAATATTTTTTCAGATCGGACCAGTAGTTCCTGAGATTACCCCCTACAACGTCATAAACCCACAACGTCACGAACTCACAAACTTTACCTCTTTATAAGATTAGTATAGAAGAATGTATATAGTATTGAACTGAGAAGTTTGTAGGTTCGATACCCACGCATTACCGACTTGTTTATAATAAGCATAATTTTATTGTCATATACATGACTTTGTAATACATAACACAAGCTACGCTTAGTTTGAATTTTAGTGCCCATGACATAAGTTGTGTCCAAATATCAATTACATAGTATAAACAAAATCCTCTCCCACGTCTGTCTGTCTGTTCGCGATAAACTCAAAAACTACTAAACGGATTTTTGTGCGCATTTCACCAGCAGATAGATTCATGGGAAAGGTTTAGGTGTATAATTTGTCAAAGTTTTTTTAACCATCCGGGCGGAATAAAGTCCGGCCGGCCCGCTCGTTTATTAGTAAAAAAAAAGATAAAAACGAAGGTTTCAAAATGTTGGTTTTTATATAGTTAGTAATTTCTCAAACTTTTAATATAAAACAATCATAAATAGATTCATAAAAGCACCATGACTTGAAATACTAGACGATTAATGCATTCATATAAAAATACCGAAATTTTTTAAAGGAATGAATGAATTTTCATTATTAGCTCGAGCACTCATTCAGTTGAACACAGACCCTTAAGAAAGCTATTTTAGTGAAGCCTTTTAAATGAAAATAACAAATCGTTAACAGAAAGTAATTAAAGTTGAGAGAAAACAGCCGTTTTGTGAGCTATGAGTTATGCAAATCATATTTTAATATTTCTTTAGATTACCCACCATCGGTAAAAGAAACATCCAATTATAAGTATCGCAAACGTAACTCGGAACGAAGACATAGCCTCGCATACAAGTGTTAAAACTGAAAATGCAAATTGTTAAATAAGTATTTCTTAAAATTAAAAAAAAAAAAGATCATAAAATAATCCGGGTGGCAGGACACGACGTCGCGTCTAACTGGACAGTAAATTGCCTTGTATCAGATGTAAAGACTGCTTTAGTGGCACACTATCGCCATCTTACTATTTTGTCTCGCTTTGGTTGGAGAGCCTCTCAGGAGAGAGCCAGATCGATCCCTGGCCGCCCCTAATATGCAGTGGACGGTACACCGTGGGGTTTTAGTCCGTGCGAGTCGGACATAACCCACTCTCCCCCGAGAGGGTGGCGTATCCATACGTGATTTCCCCACGTTAATCAAAAAAAGGTTAGGTTATGCTTACGAAACAAGGATAACAGGAATTTGTCTCGGGCGAGCGCGGTGCATTTAAAAACCTTTTTAAAGCAAGTATTCAATACGTATTTAACTTTTTTGTAACAATACTATATAGGTTTTATTATTTGACCAAAATCTCACCTTATGTTAACCTTATAGTCAAAGATCATAAACGCACTAAATTTAAAGAGAGACTGGCTCTTAAGTACAGTTACCGAAATACGCCTATAGACGCTAGGCGACAGATTTTCAACTTGAGGGTCCGTTTTTTTTACGTGGAGAGAAAATTCTCATGGACAGTCAAAGCTCCCGGGGGGGAGCCCGACTTGTTGACGTGCTAGTCATGAAAAGGTGGGACCGAAAACGGTGACTCTAACCGTGTAGAACTACACGACAACCACGCCGCACTGTCGGAGTGTCTCGGGGTTGCGAGAGCACTTGAGAGTCCTACCCTAACCAGACGAGCTTAGAAAAAGCCTTGCCACTTTTATGACTATGTTTTACTTCACGAAAAACTGTAGAAAACTGTCCTAGACTGTACCATGCTATTTTCTTTGTTAAAACACCGACTACACGTCCGTACATTACATTACTTTGGCCCTCCATTGAAAATGAGCGCTGCAGTATCACCAACTTGTACTGCAGCACTTAACTGAATGGGGGAGGCATTGTTGGATATATTATAATAAGCTATGTATATGTTCAACTTGTTGTTTGTGATGTTATCCAAGAATAAATACATTTTCTTTCTTTCTTCTTTCTTTCTTACCATAAACAAACTGAGTCATTATTGCCATGCACATGATACAGTATATATTCGTATAGCAATCTATGCCAAAAAATATATCCGATGACTCTCTTTTGTTCTGTCATGTTTCGTGATCAATTAATGTACATCTCGGTTCTAAAAATATTGTCAACCCACTTGACAACGGCGATTGGGAGATCCCAAAGATCTCTCGATAATGGTCACTGATTTTTTTTTTGTGTCATACAAAAGTGATTACCAACATCCATAGACATCAGCAATACAAAAGACGTCGCAAGTGTGTTGCGAGCCTGTGTTGGTCGGGAGAGGGAGGTGAAAGGGGAAGAGAAAGAAGGGAGAGGGAGAGAGGTAGGCCTCTTGCGCTCTCACTGACTGAACGAAATGCAACAATGCTTGTTACTTCACGTGGGTTTCTGTAAGAGGGTGATATTACCCCGGGCGAGCCGACCTATTCATGCTGAACATATTATAGATTTCGTTTCACTCAGTAAAAAACTATGGTATGAGTATCTATACTAATATTATAAAGAAGTAAAGTTTGTGTATTTGTGAGTTTGTGACGTTATGACGTTGTAGGGGGTAATCTCACAAAGAGATTAATCAGGAAGTGGACCAGTAGGGTCTTTTTTTTTCTCGAACTGACTACGCTATTGGCCTTAATTTTTTGGCCTTTACAGCTTCACCGGACTACTAAGGCGAGCGCTTAAGGCACTCAGCCGATTTTATATTGGCAACCAGCTCAAGGGTGCACGGCACACCTCGGCTTGGCTGTTGCCCGTTGCATGCAAAATCGCGACCTATCTTAGCTAACCTA
>JACEII010000018.1:7439212-7496831 GCA_014332785.1 Antheraea mylitta
AAATAAATACTCTTTAACTCTGATAAAACAAACAGATATTTGCATATCTGGATTAATCTTTTAGTTGATTTCATCTGATAGTTGTGTACGCATATACCGCGATCAGTTAGTTTTGATATTATTTTGGAGATTAATGAATACATATGGTATTTTAATTTTATATTATGGTGAAGTAGTTTTTGTAGTTAGTTTGTTTTTTTTGTTCATATTTCTGTTGATTTTGTATCTTCAAGCATTTTGCTAAATTGATTTCGAGACTTTTTCCTAGTGCTATTTTAACTACGTCCGGGAGCGCCGGTAGCGCTACGACACACCCGACAAACGAGTCGAAGCTATAGTAAGTCGAAGCTTTGCCCGTATAAATGGTCACTTCATCCTATTAGGTCCCCCTCGGCAGCGGCTCAAGCCTAGGTCTGTTCCCTCGGCATGGACGCCTTGAGTGCGCTGCTCGCGCGATACAGTGACACAAAATCTTACATCAGTGCAACAACATTACATATATCACACCCACACACGTGCACGCGTACACGCTTACACATGAAAGTGGAAGGGTTTTGTTTCTTTCCCTTATCGAACTGAAATAACTCGCTTTAGTAGTCTGGTGAAGTTGTTAAGACCTTGCTAGATCAATACCGTAGACAGTTGGAGAAAAAAAAAGATAAATAGTCACAGTGCCTACAGATAGTTAACTGATTTTCCTGACTGACTGACTGACTGAGTATACGTATTTTGTAAAACTAGTCTATATATTATTCAATTGTTGTATTCTTTTTTTACATAGATAAATACACCTAAATAAAATAAAACAAAAAAATCAGTTTTGTATTATGTTTCCAACTTCTTTTAACTCTGTTTTTTACTCTTAATTTATTCGATTACTCCGTTCACCAATAACTTGTTCCAGTGGATAATAATTGTATTAGCTAATTAATAACAACTATCAAAACATATAAGTTCGCATACTTTGGTTCTGATTCGAATTTTTTATTTTTGCAAAAACGATGAAATTGGTCGGATAAGTAATAGCTTAATTCCACGTTGCGTCGGTAGAGGTGGCTGGTTTGGCGGCAAGGCTTCGCGTCTGAGGTACTAAGTTAACAAATGCATGTTATTAACTAAATCCGAGGCCCTGGAAACAACTACCGACAACAATAACCCTACTGAGGTATATTTACCTACTTTTTATTTGTTCTACAACTGTTATTAATTATACTTTGGTAGAAACAATAATATTTTTGTTTTATTTTCTATCGGATATAAAATGTATGCTTTATCCATTTTTTGATAATTTCTTGAAGTAAAAAAATACGATCACTTTTTTATTTACACATTAATAAAAATGTAAATCTAACATGTCTGTAGTTTTTAGTTTTTGTAAAAAAAATATTGCAGTTGTCTTGGAATAAGCAATAATCTTCACTTATTCCAAGTAATAAATAATATTTACTTACTACACTTAAGGCATTTTTAGAAATGTCTGTCTGTCTGTTTCTATGAACACGTATCACTACCAAAGTACTGCGTTCACGATAAAACCTCACCAAGAAAATAATAAAGCATATCCTCGAGCAACATATAATCTTAGTTTTATTAAAATCGATTAACTCTATCAAAACTTATTGTAATTTTAATGACGACGCGATTAAATACGAGAGGAAAGTAGATAAGTAAATGAACTCAATACATTCGGATGATATTATTAGTCACTGTTTTTTTTGTATTAGGTTCCACACGAACGGAGTCACGGACACAGCTAGTCTATACATACGATAAAATTGAAGTGTCTGTATGTAACAGCAAAATAAATTTTTTCACTGTTAAGGTACGAAAGTATACACGCTTCTGATAACAAAAATGCAATTCTTAAAGTTTTTGTCGGTTTGTCTGTATGTCTGTCTGTTTGTTCCGGGTAATCTCCGAAACGGCTTACCCAATTTTGACGGGAATTTCACTGGCAGATAGCTGAAATTACATTGGATGACATATACTACTCTAAATTAGATTATGTGTTAACCGTGGCTTCGTCCGCAATACTATCTCAAAAATGGTTGGACTAATTTTCATGAAACTTTTACCAACAGATAGTGGACATCATAACAAGTACTTCAATCTATTTTAATTTAGACTAGCTGTTAACCGTGGTTTTGCTCGCAATGCTATCTCCAAAATAATTAGACTGATCTTAGCAAAACTTTCATTTACAAATAGCTAGCCTTATAAAAAGTAATTCAAGCAATTATAATTTATACTAGCTGTTAACCGTGCCTTCGCCCGTAATACTATCTCCAAAACGATTAGACCAGCGGTCGTCACACTTTACTGCCCAAGGGCCACACATGACAGTGCGAGTGCCAGTGCCAGGCCGCAGAGTATGTGAACGCTCCAATATTGACATTATATGTATACTCGTTTTTAGCTCATCGATTATTTACTTTGAACTAGCTGTGCCCGCGAAGTCGTTCGTTTGGGAGTTGATATCGAAACAAGTAATCATAGATAATGTTCATTAGAACGTTTATTGAAAAAAGATAGTTTATAAACATAGGTAATTAGGTAAGAAAATATTTAAGAAGTTAACGCCGTAATAAAAATACCTGTTTTATAATTAGGAATTGTGGTGTTGAACTTTTTTAATTATTTCTTGTATATCGGCATCCTTTGGACTACATACAATCCTCATTGTGTCTTCTAAATGGGTGGAAAGGCGATTCCGGTATTTATTTTTTAAGAAGGTCATTTTAGAAAATGAAGCTTCACAAAGATATGTTGAAGAGAATATGGTTAAAACAAATTGTGCGCAGTCTTGTAAAGATTTGTACTTGCTAGGGGCATTTCTCCAAAATTCTATGTACTCCTGCTTTTCACGATGCTCAATGAAACTGGCTTTTAGCTGTGTGTCGTGTTTTAATTCAATGATTTCATTCATTAGCTGTGTTTTAGAAAACCCAAACCGGAAAAATAATTACATATCTTCGTTATCAACATGCCAAGGGTTTTCCACGAGTATAAAGCAGTTCTTAATTTTTCGCACATCGTCAAATCTATTTTGCATTTCTCTCAAATATTCTTTCAAATAAGATATTAAATCTTTATGGATACTGTCGGGAATAGAAACTTCGCATTGCAGAGCAGAAACAGTTGGAAAATTTGAAAAATATCCTGCTTCGAGTTCATTTATGTATAATTGCAGTTTGTCCTGAAATGCAAACACTTTATTTGTCATTTGCCCAATTATTTTGTTAAGTCCTTGCATCTCTAAATTCAGACTATTGAATTTCATAGTCATGTCGGTTAAAAAAGCCGCAAGTGTCCACCAGTCATTTTGTTGTAGTTGGGGGAATTCTTTGCCACTTTGTTGCAAAAAAAGTATAATTTCGTGATTTAAATGAAAGAATCGTTCCAATACTTTTCCTTTGCTTAACCATCTGACGGCTGTATGTAAAATGACATCGCCATAATTAGCATGCAATTCTTCAAATAGGTCTTTGAATTTTCGATGATAAAGTTCGCGCGCGCGAATAAAATTTATAATATTTACAATCGTATTCATCACGTCTTTTAACAGGTTATTAGAAATTTTGCTTGCCAAAGTTTCTTGATGCAGCAAGCAATAAATGGGCAACAAATTAGGTAAATTCCATTCTTTCTTCATTAAAGCAATCAAACCATTATTTGCACCCACCATTGACGGACAACCATCAGTACATACTGATATCAATCTATTTACAGGTATTCCGTGTTTTTCCATAAATTCTTTTAGAACTTCCATAAAATCACAACCTCTCGTACGATCCTTCATGGTAATTACAGCTAAGAAGTCTTCTTCTATGATTCCGTCCACTATGCAGTACCGAACAAATAATGAGCACTGCTGAGCCATAGAAGTTATATCCGTACTAGAATCGCAAGCAAGACTGAAGTATTTGCAGTTTTTCAATTTGTTAATCACTGCCTCAAACAAATTTTTCGAAATATCTTCAACACGATGGCGACAGGTAGATTCAGAAAGTGTAAGCTTTTTTACTTCTGTCATTATCTGTTTACTATTTGAAAATTTTTCAAATAACGTTTGAGAAACAGTTATCATACACTCTTTCATAAATTCGGCATCAGTAAAGGGCTTCATGCGTTTTGCTAGGATGTTACATACTTGGTACGATGCTTTTGTAATAGCCTCATTTTGCCGATTGCTGTCGTCATTATATTTTGTTGATGATGAATTGACGATTTCAAATGACTTAATTTATTCTTTCTTTGCATCGATTCTAACGGGTAGGCTTCGGTAAATGAACTATGCTTACTTGTGTGGTGGCGAAATAAATTGTATCGCTTAATTCCGACGACAGTTTCCCGGCATATTAAACAAATAGCAGTACCCTCCTTATATCCACTTATAAAACAAATTTCTTCCTCCCATTTTTCTTGAAAACTTCTATTTTCATCAGTTATCTTCCTTTTAGTAGCACATTTAGATGACACTCCCGCCATAATACATAAAATACCGCACGCGCAATCTATGAAGCAAGAAACGTTTATTCTTGTGCGTAAAAACAAATGAAATGACTCGCGTCGCGTTCGTCACGGGCGCGGAGCGGGGAACGCGGGAACAAGTCACGACACGATCACGCGCGAGTAGCGTTAAGAAGTTACCTCGGTCCCACTAGCACCGTTAGAATTTTCTCTTTATTTATTGAAACAAGTTTATTTTTCAATCGGCGGCGCTAGTGGGACCGAGGTAGCCCCTTAAGTCGGTTTTTGATTTCTGTCTAGGGCATCTGGGTAAAGTTGTCTTGAAATAATTTACTTTGTCGCGGGCCGCACGAAAAACAACCGAGGGCCGCATGCGGCCCGCGGGCCGCAGTTTGACGACCACGGGATTAGACCAATCTCCACAAGACTTTCACTGGCAGATAACTGACCTTATAAAAAGTAATTCAGGCAATTTTAGTTTATACTAGCTGTTAACCTTGCCTTTGCCGATAGTACTTTCTCCAAAAGGTTAGACCGATTTTTCGTGGACTTTCACCTTAACTTATAAAAAGTAATTGAGATTATTCTAATTTAGACTAGCTGTTACCCGCGACTTTGTTTGTATAAAATTTAATAAGATTTCAAGTCATTCTTTATTTTTAATTAGAGAAATTTTTTTCAACTAATTGTTTATAATTCTATGTTATAATTATTAGTAACTTTGAAGATAAAAGAGGTCTTTCTAATAAGATTTTAAACCATAAACGAATTACGTAAAGATGTCCATAATACAATTTCTTGCAGAACAGACAAGCGGTTTTTTTTTCTGTATAGACACTAAATCGTAATTATAATGACGAAGTAATGTAAATGTAAATCTTTATATTTTAAGTTATTGTTTAATTAGTTCCTTACACAGTGTAAGTGAGCACGAAGATAGTTATATGGTGGGTTAAAATCCCAAATATGTTGCTGATAGTAAACCTCACTAGGTACATTGTTAGTATACATTACATGTTATTGTAAGTGGCGTGCGTGTAGTACTTAGAATTGTTTTTAAAGAGCATTTCTACAACTGTACATAGTCTCGCAAGTTTATAATTCCTTAATACAATTTAAAAAAAAACGTTCGGAGCCGCGGGTACAGCTAGTATATAATATATCACAAGCAGAAAGAAACATTATTATGAGAAAATCTATGATATTAAAGCAATGTACAAACAACATAATATTATTATTTTTTATTTATATTATAAGAGGCAAACGGACAGGTGGGTCACCTGATGTAAAGTGATAACCACCGTCCATAGACACTTGCAACACCAAGAGAGTCGCAAGTGCGTTGCCAGCCTGTGCTTGGGGAAGGGGGAGAGGGAGGGAGGAGTGTAGGTTGGAGAGAGGGAGAGGAGGTAGGTCTCCGGCACTTTCACTGACCGAACGAAACGCAACAATGCAAGCACTGTTACTTCACGTTGGTATTCTCTGAGAGGGTAATACTACCCCGGCGACCCCGACCCATTCATTATAAAACCAGTAATAGCTTCAGCGTGGCTCTACCGCCTTGAAAATTATTAAGTATAATATAAACATTATTATAAATATTAAGTTCTTTGTTGTTCTTTGTTGGGTGGATCCAAACCCAGTATCGAAATTTCATAGATTTCAATAATGATAATGATAAGTAGTACAATATTAAGTAGTTTTTGTATCTCCTCTGTGTTTATTTAGTTCCTATAAACCTCCAGTCCGTTAGTGGCATCCGCCGAAAACTATAAACCCGTACCTAACGCTGCGCGTTATAAAAAACGTCCGCGACACATTTTTACCGACCCTCCTAATTTAATCACGTCAGCGAACGATCAGTACCAGCCTGTCCCTCGAAATAGAGCGTGTTCACGCCCACGCCCGTGTAACCACAGATCACGCCGCCGTGGTCTGGGGGTTAATTTGGCTCCTGCACACCCGATTCGGCCTCCCACGGCAGCGGCTCAAGCCTAGGTTCGATCCCTCGGTAGGGAGCCCTTGAGTGCGTTGCTTACGCGATACGGTTACACAAGTTACAAGACACACTGTTAAGACCTTGCAGGGTCAATAGCGTAGTCATTTCGAAAAAAAAATCCAATAAACCATGAAAAATTATATTAATATGCTATTGAGTATAATTTGAAGAATTTGTTCCGGAATATTTATATTCATTATACATAAACATTATGTGTATAGAAATTAAAAAAAAATTGGTGTATTTCAATCAAGTCGTATAAATACTTTTCTAGCGATTACATTGCTAACGCTTGCTTTAATCTATATCTTAAAAAAACATACAGAAACTATCGCAACGGTTTATATCTTATACCTTTTAAGGACAATCTATATCAACTCAACAATATAAATAACTCGAGGTGTCATTCAAAATACAATAACTTTTGATAGAGTCGATCGATTTTCATTAAACAAAGACTAAATGTTACTCGAGGACATAGTTAATGATTTTATTGAACGTAGTACTTTATCAGTGATACGTTTTCATACAAACCGACAAACATACTTTTTTTTAAATGATTGAAATGTATTTTATTACTTATTAATCGAAAAAGTACAGACACGTTAGATTTACATTCTTATTATATACTAGCCTCTCCCCGCGACTTGGTTCGCGAGGTATAACATAGAGATACTAACATGCATCGGAAGCTCTGAAGAGGAAAAAAAAGCGATTTTTAAACATTCTTCATTGGTGTTCCGCTCCTATTGGTCTTAGCGTGATGATACATAGCCTGTAACCATCCTCGATAAATGAGCTTTATAACATTGAAAGATTTTTTCAAATCGGACCAGTAATTCCTGAGATTACCTTCTGCAACCTCACAACGTCACAAACTTTACCTCTTTATAATATCTATGTATTAATACGTGAAGCAAAAAAATTGTACCCCTTTTTAACCGATTTCCCGTGACGGGTGAACTTGAAATTTGGCATAGTTAAAGTTTATATGGCGGAAAAGTGCAGAAAGCTTCTATATAAAATTCATTAGAAGTACATTAAATTAATTAAAATAAGCATTACTCACATTAATGCTTGAATTTTACACGACATATACACACATGTAAATGAAAAAGACAGATTTTAACAGATCATTCATTTTGCTCTTACGTTCCAATTACCTACCTTTTTAACATAACTGATGTTGCGTCTCTTACATGCCCTTTAAATGAACTGATCAAATTGTAGGTTAATTTTATTATAATAGATTGTGTAAATTTATAAATTTCATTAATAAATAATTGATAAATATTGTATCTTTATTAAATTTATAGAAACACTGAAATAATAATTATTCTGTTTCGTCTTATTGAATATCACATTTTTTAGGTGACAAATCTGTTTTCTCTTTATGTAGTGACATTGCTTGATGTTGTCATAAAAATAAAGCAATACTACCAAAGTCAATGTTAATATTTTAATGTTTAGTATTTTTTTATAGTGAACTCACTTCAAATAATGATTTGATGAAAAAATGAGCCAAAAAATACTTAGCAAAATCAAAATTAGAAAATGTATTTGCTAATGAAAGTAATCTATGGCTTAGATCTCCGCCGTTACAATAATTCAGTTCAACCTGATGTAGCAATCATATTTATTTAGTACATTTGATTTGGATTAATCATATGATTCTATTGTGTACCCATTACTTTCCCAAATGATGATACTGGCTATATCACTATTCCTCACAATGTGCCGACTATATATAATTCAATATTACTCAGAAAGACCCATGGTGTTGTGTAAAATTAATTGAAAATTGTGTCATGAGTTGCGATGTATTTCTTTATTTTCGTATAGTTATGTTTACTTTGAATTTGAGAGCCTTAGCACCCTACATAATCGTCTCTTTTTTTTCTTTCAAATTTAAAATTAGTTTCAATTGTTATTTAGACATAGATTTTTTTTGTTCATATAATTAAAAAAAATGGTAAGCAACTGAGTAGCCATCATGAAAACCTTTGGTTATAGAAGTATACCCTTGGACAAGAGAACCCTAATAAAGTTCAAACTTTAAGAGATAAATGAACTATGGTCGAATGTCGACCACTGGGCGCCCACTAGTTAGTATAAATATATCGATGTATACATTACAACCATGCAAAGCATGACCAGGCTGCTAGCTTCTGCATAAATAAAGCATATACATTTATATTTTATTAATCCCCCTTAAAATGCGATCAGTGACTTGTTTCAACCGCCAGGTAATAAAACCGCGAGGGGTAAGTCGAGTATAATATACACGTACCACATTAAACTTGAAGAAATATTATGAAACTCGAATTCTCACGAAGAAGCGATAAGCCGTAATTTGTATCGATGTTGTTTAGTGCACGCGCCGAAAAATCAGACTTTTTATAGCCGCGTCAAGAAGATAAAATAAAGTGTAATGAGATTAGTATTTTACGATCAGTAGTCTCGTACAAGTAAACCGGTCGCCGATAAAACGTTTGATACCAAATTATAATAGCTCATCAAAATTCCTCGCCTTTTTTAAACCGGCCCACATTGCTGTATGAATTAAGAATCACTTTTTAAAATTTCAAAAAAAGTTAAGTAATTAAAATAATACATTTTCACAATAATGGGATACGTCGGCATAGTTCTAAATAAACACAATATTATCCTACGATATTTTTTTTATATTGGAACTAAGGAAACAATTTGCAGAATATAATAAATGACCGATATCATCGACATTAGTTATCCTGTGTCGCAGCCAGTATCGCCCAGTTCCAGAGTAACATTTTTCATTCCTCAAATAAATATAGTATGTGTGTACACATATTATATTTTTTTTCGAACTAACTACGTTATTGACCCAGCAAGGTCTTAACAGCTTCACCGGATTACATGTACACAATGTATTACGTACTTAAGAAAATTTTCCGAATTTGTTTTTCTTTTTAATTTTCAATATCAATTGTTGTAAATACATTTACATATTTATATGAGCAATTTAATTATGACTTAGAAAAACATTATTGAACAAGTACCGCTTATGTTCTGTTAGACAGAAAGAGTCTATAAAATTCAGTTTAAGAAGTGTGTTTAAATGAATTGAATAAAGTATGAAATATTGCAAATTAATTTGTGAGTAAAATTATTTTTATTTACTTTTTCCGTCGCTCCGTAATAATATTATTACATTTTATATATGCAAGTTTTAGGTTTAAATTTAGTGTATAATTTCATAAAGCTTACAAACGGCCACCCATCTAGCACCCCACGCGCAGACAACGGCCACTGTGACGGATTCCAACCACGCCCCTCATTTATTATACAAATTTTATACTACCCTCCAAGCGAGAAGTGTGTGATCCTTCGAAAATTTACTCCATGGAAAAAGAACAATGGATGATAGGACTGCACCTTGACTTCTAAACTAAGTTTCAGCGCATCTTACGTAATGAAATAAAAATATGCTTTAAATCGTCATATTGTAGCTTCACGTTGACTGTTTTAAAACGTCACTTCATAAAGCCAAAGTTATAATGGCATTCAAATTTTTGGTTGAAGAAAAATTTTGTTACAACAAATTAGTGACAAATAATAAAAAAAATTCCAGGACCTGGGACATAGATGAGTGAGGTGACCACCTGAAAACACTATGAGGCATTGGTTTTTTTATTATATTTTTTCAACTAGATTGTTTCTTAGTAATACAGAAGTGTCAATTCTATCGAATGCCCTTACGACGCATCCTTATTATCCAATACCTTTAAACGAGCAATTCTTGTATATTTTTATATTGTTATATATTCGAAATCTCGGAAACGGCGTCAGCGATTTCCATGAAAATTAGTATGTAGGCGGTTTTGGGGACGATAAATCGATCTAGCTAGATTTCATTCATGGAAAACTTTTTATCTGAGTTTTCAGACAATTAAAAAATATAGCTAGAATATAAAGGTAAATTTCGCAGCCGCTGTCAAAACAGAGATAGATCGGATGAAAATCGGCTGCTTCGAAAATCCGTCTAACCCCAATTCGAATCCGAGTGACAGCAAAAGAGATGTTTTTTTAAACATTTTTTTGGTCAATAAATGCTAATTTTGAGAGGAAAACCTAACAGTTTATTTTAATTCAAAAACATTTTTTAAAGAACCGAGCTAGGCTCGGTTGTCCAGGTACTATTTCGTAATATGGGTAAACTAATAAACCTTACGGTAAGAACAGACAATGTAAATTATCTGAGAGCCGTGAAGAAATTTCATTAAATCCACTGCCACCCGAGGACAATGCAATTGTGCGGAGGTAGTCGAGATTGAGACGGCAGAAATGAATTGCATACCGTAGCCCCTAGGGTTTCGGAGTATGAAACCGCTCCTTGATTAAATAAACCTTCAACGCAATGTCACGCCGTTGGCTGGAGACGTCAGTCTTCGGCAAGTTGCACACAGAACGTGTAGTGTCATATAGGCAAATTAGATTATTATTTACTCCTGGCACAAATTTATTACCTTATTTTTATTTACGCAGTGACGTTGTTATCTTATCTCTTAAATACAAAGAGTACTGCCGCTTTTAATATGCTCGTTAAATAATAATAAAATACTACATAAAAAAGTACTTTCATCGGAGGGAATACGCGGCTTGCTATTTGTGTTATTAAAAGGCTTTTTATATCACAGTAGTACACAGCCTAGTAAATATAACCTAACTAGGCAAAAGCTTGGACTCTCAAATCATTCTTAGTATATATTTATATAGAGGTAAACAGCGGTGAGCTAAAGTCATTTTCTGAGACTATGCCATGTGAGAAATCTCATTACTAAGCTACAACTATATCAATAAACTCATCAATAACAATACATGCCATGTATTTCTTTAACAATTTTTCTACCTTTTTTGTCAATACATCGAATAGTCTATAGAGAAAGAGAAAAAAATGTTTATCTATTACAAGAAATAACTAAACGGATGTTTTTTATGTTATTTTTATACACACAGAAGCACAGAAACTTTATAAAATAGATAATATCTGCATTGAAACTATAAAATCTTTCTTGCAGTAAAATGTTTAATGACCAATTCATTTAATGTTCATTCTTTCTATTTCTGTCCCGAATTCCTTACTGTTTATTTTTACATTATGCGAAATAATAAAGATAATTTGAATCGATTTATTATTTTTTTATTGATCCCTAAAATATATCATAAATTTAATATCGTCAAATAAATAGTCAAATAGTAAATCAAATCGTTTTATCGTCAATGACATAATCATTAACAAAAAGACATCGAATGAGTTAAAGAGAAGAAACTTCTTAGTATTTTTTATGCAACGTCTGCGGATTCCCGATCAATTAATATTCATTACATGCGTCTTGTTTACATTTTTACTTTATAGAAGAAATGATGCAAGCGGCGTCCTTAAGGAGCTTGTGGCGACTGCCCGCAATTTGTTAAGATGTATCAGCTATTTGTCTACAAGTAACGACATTTATCAAATACGAGTGAGGTAAACTTGGACGCTTCGACCGCTTTGCTCGTTTCAATTTACGATCCGATTGTGGAATAACTGAAGAGAGAATTTTTTTTTTTATAAATTCAGTATTTAAAATTAATGAGACAGAGCTATGTCGACAGAATCAATAAAACGTAGCAAATAAATTCTATAAGTATTTTGTAATAAAAAGTAATCACTATAAATAAATCACTTTTTTAAATCGTCAATTGAAATTTTTTTCATTGTTTTTTTTTATAGTAATTTCAGATGCAACAACATCAACATAAAAAGGATAAATATATAAGCGTATCTTAGCGTGATGATATATAACTAATAACCTTTCTCGATAAATAAGATATATATATATATAATACTGACATTTTTTTTCAAATCGGACCAGTAGTTCCTGCGATTACCTCCTACAACGTCACAAACTCACAAACTTTACCCCTTTTTATAATATAAACATTGTCTCGCACTGATTATAAAATCAACCTTAACAGATATATACCTAAGTCTTCTTCATGAATGAAGTTCTTCATTATGTACTGGTAAAAACCGCGTGAAAATCCGTTCAATAGTTTTTGAGTTTATCGCAAACAGACATTATACGTGGCAGAGGATATTGCTTTATAATATGCTTTATAATTATGTTATGACGATGTTCCATTCAAGTAAGGAATTTAGTATAAAACCCTACATGACATGTTCACCTGAAATACTCGAAGCTCTTAAATTATGATAAGTTATTAATATTTTAACATAAATACTCTACAATAGCATTTCCTTATAGTATGTTTAATATAGGATAGAGAGAATATGTACATACTATTTGTTTATGAAGGAAGACTACGGTTTTATAAAGTTTCTTTTTTTTGTGTAGCTTTCATACTTATTCACTTTTCGTCTAAATTCATCAGTTAATATATTTCTTCTGTTACAACATTTACTTTGAAATGCAATAAATAAATAAACAAAATATTAACGTTAAAATTAGCAGCATCACCTTATTACATTATAATATACGGACATAAATCAGTAATCAAACAATAACTTCGGTGCATTAAAGGGTCCTTGCATAAGTCAGTTGAATCACGAATACCTAATAAATTCAAAGGGATTGACTCGGCGGAGTGGTGAGAACTCGTCCATTTACAGAAGCCGGCACATTACAAGGGCATAAATCTAAGCGGACTCGTCCGAGTGTCGTTGTGCGAGCGAGCTCGTGAATGGAGGGATATGAGGGACGGTCAAGACTAAAGTCCTCGGATTGTTTACTGCGTCTCATCCTCTTTAAACGAGACATTTTGACAACTACCGATATACGAATTGAAATATGAAAGCTATTGATACGATTGACTCGCGTATTGAAGTTGGAGATAAACTGCAGAATTATAAATAATCAATTGCCGAACGCATGTAAGCACAACACTTCAGAACTTCACCTATTTCGCTAATTTAATTTTTGTTCTATATGTAATTATCAGGAATCTTATGGAGAGGTGAAAAATTTGTGTTAAAAAATCTTAATTTAAAAGATTGATTCAGTGAGTGGTATAGAAAACTGTATGGAAATCGTTAGTAATACAGAATTGACAGATTGACGTTCAGTTCCCATTTTATTTCATTACATGGTAATACTGTAAAGGAAAATATTGGTCTCATTTCCTTTGTGAACTAGTGGGAATACGAGACAAGGAAATAGCTAGTAATATATATAAAACAAGCCTCTACCCGCGACTTCGTTCGCGTGGAATAGTTACGTTACGTTAACACGCAGCGGAAGCTCTCTCAAGAGGAAAAAACATCCCGATTTTTAAACATTCTTCATTAGTGCTCTACTCCGATTCTTGGTCCTTCTTGGTCTTAGCGTGATGATACCTATAACCAACCTCGATAAATGAGCTATATAACATTGAAAGAATTTTTGAAATCGGCCAGTAGTTCCTTAGATTACCCTCTACAACGTCACAACGTCACAAACTCAGAAACTTTACCTCTTTATAATATTAATATATATTAGTTTACCATATTAATAACTAAATATTTAAATTATACTGTAGTATTTCTTCCAAAGAAATTAAAAATATATCATAATATATTTACCTATAAGCTGGGTGGAAGAATACGAAATCGTGTCTGAATGAAATGCGATCACCATACACCAATACCAAATATACTTTATTCAATTTGGGCCCTAAGAAAGCGCCTATGAATCGAGTGTGAGATTTGTATCAGTAGTACGCTTAAGCAGTTCACAATACGAGATCAGCCTATATCTATCCAGTGTTCATGTGAGGTAATAGGGTTTTAAAACCCGACAGAATTGCTACCACTAGGAACGTGATAACTTCGCCAAACACAGTTTTTTTGGTTTGTCAGATTTCGGAATTAGTCCGATAATGGCGGCGAGCTATATGTTTCAATTCTCTCAATGGTTGCCCTTGCTTTTTTTTTTTAATACGGTTTTAGCATTTGTTCACAATCTTGCCTGATGTTAAATGATAATGGTGTATACGCTAAGCCTAGAGAAGCTTGTTATAGATTCTTGGCTACAGATTTTCAATATAACGATTCTAGCTGGTTAGCTACGTCTGGTTAGAAAAAGATCTATGCTATGATTTCATCACGTTTCCCTACACCGCTCTTTCGCAAAGTTTCAAACTTACGTTGATAGACGCGGTGTTCAGTCATATTAATCACGGAGCCATCATTTGTTTTTGTGTTCCATTTTGTTTACCACTAAGTATAGTGCAGTCGCTTAAATTTGAATTAAAATGAGTGCGTGTAACCATAACACGCGATTAAACTAAAACTTGTCATTTACGTTTCAAATTAGCTAATAGACGGCGCTATAGATAATGAAGCTTTGATTTAATTTGTTACTTATATTGAAATCAGGTCACGCGCCCTTATATACATAATTAATTGTATTGTATGATTTTTATAATAAATGAATTTAATATTTTTTATTATTAAATAATAACAAAATAATTTCAAATATTTTTGATTGATTTGTTCATAAACTATTTGTTGACAGAATTAAAAAATATTTAAAAACCGGATGGTACAGAAACGTGACTCTATATTGCCGTAACGGACTTCCGTTGCATTGTCATCCAGTTACCTCCTAGTCGCGTTTAAAAACGTTTTACTTCCAAAAACTACAATATTAACTACAAAAAATATATAGTTAACAAGTAGCAAACAATTTTTTATGAATTCCCAAAGACAAACTATTTAAATAACTCATATTGAATTCTAACGAGATGGTATTATTATAAATTCTCGTGTCTTTAATCATTTCACCCATCGAATTGACGTCGATTTGGCGGCACCGACACTGTGCCCGATTTCAAAGCGGAATAAAAAACACAATGGGATTATACAGGCCTAATGGTCCACCGAACATGGGCATTAATCTCATCATACAATATTGATGTATCCACAATTTATAGCCGATGGTAAAGAGGAATCACAAAGTCAAAACGGCTTATTAATGTGTGAAGAGACTCACCTCCTCTCGAAAGGGGTTCCGAGTGACATATTTTTATGAGTCTTTGAGCTCGTTAGTAGATGTTTCGATTTCACCAACGGAATACAATTGAATGTGGACGAATCAAAAACATAAGTCATAATTTCAATAACACTAAACCTATGTTTGAATATTTTGACATCGGCAAAAAGGAATTATTCAAAAAGACGCTCCTCAAGACTTTTAAATCATAAACGGCGCGTCACCATTGTGGTAGTCTCTAAGTTGACTTTAATCTCTTTAAAATCAGGAGACATTCGCTTCCAAAGCACGTTCGTGATTGAATGAGATTTTAATCTGTTTTCCCGGTTCGAACAGAATTCTTCGTTCCCCTCAATGAAACTTTTAATCGTTGAATAATTTACTAGGCCATGTTTGTTATCGGCATTATTGAAATATCACTTTATTTTCACATATCTTAATAAAGTAACCCACCATGTAAATAGCAATCGTTAAGATTATAGTTATAATATTCCTGCGAAAAAAAATACATTAAGAATTTATGTGTCAAGATAATTTACAATTAAAACCAACACTTAAATCGAAATTATACCTTGGATCCATACTTGATTATTATTACTGTACTAGCTTCTTCGCGGCTTCACTCGTATTAATGTATGCTTGGTATTTTTTTCTGTATGAAGCATACCATATTTTCTTTCCTGTACCCTGAGAATTTGTATACAGAATTTAATGATGATCGGCTTCGTAGCTTGGGCATGAAAAGCTAGTAAACAAACAAACCCACATCCGTATTTACAGTATTAGTAAGGACTAGCTGTCAACGCAATTACGTCCGCGTGGAACTTAATCTAAAAAAAATTGCTAATGGAACCATCTGAATGTATTAAGCCCATTTACTTATCGTTGCGTCGTCATTAAAATTACAATAACTTTTGATAAAGTCAAAAAAATTTAATGAAACCAAGACTAAGTGTTACTTGAGGATATGCTTTATGATTTTATCGTGGACACAGTACTTTAGTAGCGATGCGTGTTCATACCAACAGACAGACAGACATTTCTAAACATGTTTGAAATGTATTTATATATATATCATCATTACATAGTATAAAACAAAGGAGGAGCAACCTAGGGGATACCGGAAAGACATTTTTTGCCAATATATAGGATAGTTTGGATTCACAATTAGACCCGATAGGCGTCGATATAGGCGAGTTCTAGGTTTTTTAAAATTTTTAAAATTGGAACCGGTAATAACCGATTTGGCGCACACGAAGTTGCGCGGGTCAGCGAGTATATATATATATAATACCTTTAAACGAGCAATTCTTGTATATTTGTATATATTCAGGATCTCGGAAACGGCGTCATCTATTTCCGTGAAACTTAGTATGTAGGTAGTTTCGGGGACGATAAATCGATCTAGCTAAATTTTATTCATAGAAAAATTTTTAACTGAGCTTTCAGGTATCAAAAAAATATAGCTAGAATAAGAAGGTAAATTTCGCCGGCGCTGTCAAAACAAAAATAGATCAGATAGAAATTGGTTGCTTCGAAAATTCGTGTAACCCCAGTTCGAATCCGAGTGACAGTAGAAGAGATATACTTTTTTAATTTTTTTTTTTTTTTTTGTATAAAAATGTTAATTTTATAAGGCAAACCAAACAGTTTAGCTAGGCTCGTTCGCCCAGATACTATATTATTATGTATAGATGAATGAACGTGATTGGAGCAGTATTTTTATTTCTTAATTTGAAGAGCAGTTATTCATTTGGGCGTTACGTAGTATCATTTTTATTGCGAGGCAAGTATACTTTTGATAAGAAAAGGTATTTAGATTGGAACACGTGACGACAGCCGCTGCGGGCCAGTGTCCGCGAACGCAAATTATGGCAATCATAACACCTCCGAGGCGCTAACTGAGTACGCACCCTACAATTTTCTGTACGTGAACTGTCCGATGTTGTTGGTACCACGCTCTGCTGCCGGCACAGCCTCTATGAAGGCTTTGATTCTCTTTAATTCACACTCATATTCCTAACTAAATCTTTAAGAAGGTTGCACGTGTTACGCTATCATTTCCCACGATTATAATTAAGAAAGATGCTTGCAGATGGTAACTTTTTTATATAACTTTAAAAATTATACTTCTTAGAATAATGATGCAACTGATAAGTTACGTAATAATTTAGATATAAATGTGTGATAAATCACTGTCACAAAAACAATTTGTTTAAGATGTATAATATTATTAGTTATCGATTGAGTATTTTTTTATATCATATAGGAGGCAAACGATCATGCGGGTCACCTGTTGTTATGCGATCACCGCCGTCCATAGACACTAGCAACCTCAGAGGATTCGCAAGTGCGTTGCCAGCCTGTGTTTGGGGGAATGGAGAGAAAGGGAGAGGGGAGGGAAGATGGGTCTCCGGCGCTCTCACTGACCGAACGAAACGCAACAATGGAAGCACTGTTACTTCTCATCGGTTTTCTTTGAAGGGTGTTGCTACCCCGGACGAGCCGACCCATTCATGCTGAAACCAGTAATAACTTCAGTGTGGCTCTACCACTACTATAATTTAACTGACTATAATGTCTAAAGGATTAATATCCATTTTCGTTGTGCGTAATTTTAAATTTCTTATATCTACTACACTATATATATATATATATATAATTTATATATTTGTATATATTTAGGATCTCGGAAACAGCTTCATCTATTACTTTGAAACTTAGTATGTAGGTAGTTTCGGGGACGATAAATCGATCTAGCTAGATTTTATTCATAGAAAACTTTTTTTAACTAGGTTTTCAGGCAATGAAAAAATATAGCTAGAATATAAAGGTTAATTTCGCTGCCACTGTCAAAACAAAAATAGCTCAGGTGGAAATCGGTTGCTTCGAAAATCCGGGGTAATCCCAGTTCGAATCCGAGTGATAGCAGAATAGATATTTTTATTTTTTTAATATGTTTGTGAGGCAAACCTAACAGTTTATTTTAATTTAAAAATGTTTTTTAAAGAACCACGTACTTTTCATAAAAATTACATATTCTACGCCGCAATTTTAGTTAATTTTGAATGTCCAACATAGTTTAAATATTTAATGTGATGAGGATTAATTAATGATATACAACAAAATAAATTTGAAAATTATGAACTACTCTTTAATATAATAAAATTTAAAAAACCGTAATAGTAACTATGGGTTATCCTCAGGAGATAAAATACCATCGCAAACTTTTCCGCCGGCATTTTTCAGATGTAAAATTCCGTAGTAATATTCTCTTTATTATCCCCATAAAATTAAGTAGTGTTACCGAAATCTCCTACTTCCACTTCAGTGGATGGATTTTTATGTAGTTTATGTTAATGTTTATTATACATGTATGTATAGAGTGTCTACGTATCAGAATATATCTATAATAATATATCTTGATCATATCTTGATATGATCTTATCTACAAACTCATAGACATAACAGTTTATAGGAAATAAAATGTCATTTTCAACATAATTGAAAATCAATTTACATAAATGCTTTCCCTTCAGAAATAATAATACAACCGAAACCACGAAGAATTTATATAATTTAACTGTTTATAGTAAAATATAAATAACTTTAATGAATACATTTATTTTTATCGTAAAATACAATGTAGATAAAATCAAGTTGTTTCCAACGACATCTTGTGTGGCAAGTATGCAAACGCAACCGCGTGTAATACAGTTCAGAGCATGCATAGGTACATTCGCTGCTCGGAGCCCCCCCAATGGCGGTACGAGCCGCGGCCGTGCGATCACAACAAAACAAATTCCCGCGATTGTAAAATCAGCAGTGCAATCTCTGGACGATGTAATCTTCTTACAAATATTTATTATATGTCAAAACAATAACCCGAAATGGAACGCTTATTGCAATTTTTACAAATGTGTCTGGTTTGCTTGGAGGGCTCGTTAGCGTGAGGTACGAGGCATTGTGGGGTTACAATAGGGGGCGTTCCGCAGCCCGCGGCGCCTCCGTGCCGCGGCAAATCGCACTTTTCACAGTCGGCAGTTGCTAACAATTCGCTGAGAAACGTATTAATAATAATAGCAATAAAGATATAAGAACCCTAATCCAAAAGTCATTCCAAAATTAACGATGAAAATCAAAGTTCAATTTCATTTTGATTCCACATAACAATCAAATAAAAATATTAATTGAAGTACATAAGTTCCAATCAATATAAATTTGCTTAGTTAAAAGAAGCAAAGTTTCTTGAGCGTATATTAATTTACCAAGTGTTTTATGGCTCCTTTAATTGCTGAGTACTTTTCTCATAAATATTTATGGCCTTTTAACAAGGAAAATATTCATCACTCAGAACTTTAAAACAATGATAATTTTCGGTTATTTGCCCATAATTGAACGTTTCTTAAACGAGGTACCAATTTCTTGCGCACTTAAATAGTACTTAATAATATTCTAAATATAATTTTTACTGCGTCCAACAAAGAATAAAAAGCTGCCCTCTAGTTAAGTATTTTTCAAGTGTAAAACAAAAGCAGAAATGTTATAAATTATAGGTAAAAATAGACTTCAAAATGCCTAAGCCAAAATATTCACTTTTCCCTGTAAACTGACTCATAGAAAGGTTTTAAAATTAAATACATAAAGACTGTAGGTACTATTGTCACTTTGTTAAGAATCGATAAGGATTGGAAAATAATAAGAGTTTATTAGTTTCAATGCGATATGTAACAAATTCTGCTATCGTGTCAGTTTTAGGAAGGATATATAATTTTTGATATAATATATATATATATAACTATAGTTTCTGATTTTAAACAAATTCAGATTCGACTAATTATAACCACAAGTAATAATAACAACATTTAAAGTTTGATAGAGTTTTTGGCGGGACTTTAGTCTGTCATGTAGTGGATTTTATATTTTATTCATAATCTTGTGTTATTTGTCGACTCTAAATTTTGTAAATTTGGTGATTTTACATAATATAGTTAGTTTATTGTGCATAAGCGAAGTGAATAGTAAATAATACCACTGAGCATAAAATTCTGAGATGTCACAAAACTCCCTGGATGGTCTAACGAAGGAGCCACCATCTTGTTAGAATATTGAAATATTGTTCTTTTTTCTAGAACTGACTACGCTATTGACCTAGCAAGGTCTTCACAGCTTCACCGGACTACAAAATATTAAAGTAATCACACGACGCTTGTAATATTATTAACTACATGACAATGCCAGTAATAATCTGAAATATTGGTTGCCAAAAATAAAGGTAAAAAAAAGTTACAAAAAAGTTAGTAATTATGACAAATTTCTGAATGAAATTCTGTCCCGCTTTTCTTTTCGGTTACTTTGTACGTATATAATTTTAAAAAAGAGTTAAATAAAGCCTATAGAATTAATTTTAGTGTTTCCCTTTATCAGACCACACACAGACTGTTGAAAAAGTATGGTTCTCTTGACAATTTATTTTTATAATCTGAAACACCAATGTCCTTAATTTTTTTTAATGTTATATGTTCGTTTACTGCTAATGAGAGTAATACTTTTAACAAGCGTTTACGTAATAACAGAAGCCACCGACCATTCTGGTTAAGTCAAAATACACGTAATGTTTACTCGAACGCTTGCTGAATATAAAAAAATTACTTGAATAAGAAACAAAATCTGAAGTAAATTTTATTCATGCTGTATCTTGAATACAGCATGATTTAAACTTTATACATTAACTTTTATTTAAACTTTATACATTAACTTTTTCTCAACAGTAACTGTTAGTTGGCGTTTTAGCGTAAGATGGCTTGGAAAGCGGGAATACCACTATAGTGCCCAAAGTGACTCTTCTTAAATTTGTAAGTGATAACTAGCCAAGTAGGCATTAGAAAGTCCTTTATCACGATGCTAAGTTTATATAATATATTTAAAAGTTACATACATTGTTTTTTCTTTAAACCCATACAGTGTAATTTGTAGTGGTAGAGCCACGCTGAAGCTATTACTGGGTTTAGCATGCATAGCATTTCCCTTCCTCCCCCACTCTCGCCCTCCCCCAACACAGGCTGGCAACGCACTTGGTATTGGAAGTATTTATGGACGGTGGTGATCCCTTAACATCAATTAACCCACCTGTTCGTTTGCCTCCTATAATATAAAAAAGGAATGACAATCATAAAAATATATAGAAAAATTAGAAGGCGAGTTCTTTTTTACCTTTTATAGGCTATATATAGGCGTAAGATCACAATATTAACTAGTATCAAATAACGAGTTCCAAGATTGTAAACACACTAAGCTTAGAGGGACTGGCTCACAAATGCAGCTGGTAATACCTATAGGTGATTGATGACAGATTTTCAACTACAAGTTGATAACCAGGTGGGCTAAGAAAAAGCCCTACCACGATGTTTTAACCGTAGAATCCGACTAATTTGCTAGGATTTGGATCTACGTCGATCGAGGCGAAGTATGAACACACTAATTACTGAGCTATCATCGCTTCAATATTTAAAGTTTAAGTTTATTAGATTTAATGTTTATTCGTTAATGCCACGTTATTCCGTTTTGAATGTTTTAGTGGGAGGGGTGGATTTTGTTCTGTTTTGATTTAGTAGTGGTAGAGCCAAGCTGAAGCTATTGTTCCAGCACTAATGGGTCGACTCGTCCGGGGAAGCATCACCCTCTCACAGAAAACCGACGTGAAGTAACAGTGCTTGCATTGTTGCGTTTCGTTTGGTCAGTGAGAGAGCCGGAGACCCACCTACCTTCCCCATCCTCCTTCCCTTCCTGGCCCCTCCCCACCCTCCTCCCAAACACAGGCTGGCAACGCACTTCCGACTCCCCTGGTGTTGCAAGTGTCTATGGACGGTGGTGATCACTTAACATCAGGTGACCCATCTGTCCGTTTGCCTTCTATGACATAAAAAAAAAAATTGCCATGCTTCTGGATGAGCTGCCAAGCTCTCGAGAGGACCGTAGACCTTTTTTTTCGAATTGACTACGCTATTGACCTAGCAAGGTCTTAACAGCTTCACCGGACTACTAAGGCGAGTGCTTGCGGCACTCAGCCGATTTTGTTTGGGCAACTAGCTTAAGGGTGCACGGCACACCTCGGCTTGAGCTGTTGCCTGAAACATGCAATTCGCGACCTGTCTGAGCTAAGCTAAGCTACATATTCCTACTTATATGAATTATTGAAACATATATGTGTACCAAGCATACATACCTCGACAACTCTTATATGTATTTTGTATCGGATGGCCGTAGATCATTGTGGTACGGCTTGCAATACAGTTAACTGTGGTGTAGTCCGGTGAAGCTGTTAAGGCCTTGCTAGGTCAATAGCGTAGTAAGTTCGAGAAAAATAAAAAGAAACACTATGACTGTGACAACTGCTGACAGTATGTCTTTACCACGTCGTAGATACTTTTAGATAGGCATTTCACTCATTTAAGTGTAGTGACGTCACTGTGTCGATCAATAAAAAGGGCTACGAAGACTGCTGGTAAACGAAGCTGTTTCGACAACGACCTCATAAACTAGGATTACAAAAACATCGAGGAGAAGTACTCGGAAACTGAATACAAACTGCCTGATGCGGAATGAAGATGCAGTAATGGAATTTTTTAGAACCTTTTCTCTGTCCTCTATAGCCATTTTATTGTTTGTTCTGTGCGATCTATCGTGGCTCCAATAACTCGACAGACTAACTTTTTCAACAGAAGTTGTTATGTATTAACCTTTGTGTACATACAAAAGGTAAAGACAAAACAGTTCAGTATCCTTGTTTTTTTTTTTTATTGTAAACCGGCTTTTTTTTTCTTCAATATCTTTGTTCATGTTATATATACTAATATTATAAAGAGGTAAAGTTTGTGAGTTTGTTTGTGACGTCGTGATGTTGTGACGTTGTAGGAGGTAATCTCAGGAACTATTGGTCCGATTTGAATAATTATTTCAGTGATATATAGCTCATACATCAAGAATGGTTATAGGCTATATATCATCACGCTAAGACCAATAGGAGCCAATCACAGCTGAAAAATGTTTCAAAATCGGGATTTTTTTTTCTCTCTGAGAACGCGAACGAAGTCGCGGGTAGAGGCTAGTTTATTATATAAATGAAAAATTAACGCTTAATTACATATTTGGATAACTTCACAGTCTAAGTTATAGATCAGAATTAAAAAAATATATTCAATCTAATTCAAGGCAAAAAAAAACTATGGAAAAATAACCACAATATTTTTTTTTTATGAGGCAAACGAACAGACGGGTCACCTGATGTTAAGCGATCACCATCTATAAACACCAGCAACACCAAAGGACTTGCAAATACGTTGCCATCCTGTGCTGGTGGGGAAGGGGGTAGGGGGAAGGAGAAGAGAGAGAAGGGAGAGAGAGGGAGGTGGACCTCCGGCGCTCTCATTGACCGAAAGAACCGCAACAATGCAAGGACTGTTACTTCACGTCTGTTTTCTGCGAAACGGTGATACTACCCTGGACGAGCCCACCCATTTATGAAACCAATTATAGCATCAGCGTGGCTCCACCACCTACAAAAATGAATTATGATCAAATTTCAACCACTAAATGACAAGTACTCGAAATAAATAGGTACACCTACCCATAGATCTACCTCTATGCTTGACATTAGGTTACATGATTTTTCATGTGACAGCTTATTTGAAAATTCTCATATTTTTCTTACGGGTCAAACATACCGTATATTTTGCCAATTACTATTGAACAACAGTAACATTTTTATCTCGAAAAAATAATTGTGTTACAAGAAATTGTTATAAAAACATTACAAACATATCAGGGTATTCCTAAAGTATTAATAAAGTTCAGTTCTCATTATCCATTTAATTATATTATTGTTAATGTTTTTTTTTTTTTTTTTAATATTTTCACCACTTTTTATATTATATTTACGTTTAATTTACATTGCATTTCAGTACGACCATATAATCATGAACTATTTGCATACATGATTTTAGGGGTACAATTTCATGATGATCGATTGAGTAGTTAGGACGTGAAAGATTAACAAACAAATAAACTTACATCCCCATTTATAATATAGATTATTTATTTTACATTGTTTATGTAACTGATACCTTATTATGTGTGTTCGGGTGCAATAAAAAATTTATTGCGGCGGCAGCGTAATACCTACTCTTGGCATATCGTGAAGCTTTTAATAATAATTCCCTGAACAGGTTTAAATTTTCATTAAGCTGCCTTCCGATAAAGAAATAATCGTAACGATCTCAGGAGTCCCGTTGTTCCGAATAGCGTTGAAGGCGCGTGTCGGTCGCGAGCAAACGCGCCCAGCCTCTGTTTTACGACAAAATAATAATACTTTAATTATAATGGAGCGCCGTGAAGTAAAAAGGCGGCGCACGCGACATCTGTATTCAATTTTAATGAAACAACAGTTGCACCTGCATGGATCGAAGATCGAGTTTGCAGAACAGGAGTCGATCTCCTGTCGCTGCTCGCCTCCCAGGAATGTGCTAAGTGTATCTAATTATAAAATAATTACTTCGACGTCTCTATACGACGACAAGAATCCTACTCTGAAGCCTTTACGATTTGAATTTAGATTATAAAATGATATGTTGTTAAACTTTGTTGCCTTGTTTTCTTTGTTTGCAAAGCTCTTGGAAATGTTTAGTATAATCTTTGTTATAAGACAAACAATTAAAAAAGATATTTCTTCCAAATATTTACACATACTTAATACACTAAAATATCATAATATGAACCTTGAGAATCCTATTAGAATTTGTTGAATTATACAGGCATATAGGTAACATAGACACTGGGATTGATTGTATTGTATATTTTTCAATTCTTTCATAAATATTTGCTAATTTCTTAGGATAATTGTTTAAATTTTAATCTCATATAAAACATTTAAAGAACAAAAACTATTCTGTTATGTTTTGCGAAAACACCTCAGTCACAGATCTCCATAATGTTATTAGCAAGAAATGTTATAGTCTAATGTCCTTTAATTCTTTTTTTTTTAATATTTAATTTTGGCAACCAATCTTTCAGATTATTACTGTCATTGTTGTGTAGGTAATATTACAAGCGTCGTGTGATTATGTCAATAATCTAACAAAATAGTGGTTCCCTTGTTAGACGTTCCAGGGAGTTTTAGTGGCATCTCAGAATTTCATGCTCCGTGATATTATTTTCCATTCACTTCATCCATGCACAATAAACTAACTATATTACGTAAAACACCACTGAATTTACAAAATATAGAGTCAAATAACACAAGCTTATGAATAAAATATAAAATCCACTTCATGACAGACTAACACCCCGCCAAAAACTCTTTGATTCTCTTATTCTCGTTTTTTACAAGTTGAAATTGAGTTACAATAAATGGTACTGAAAATGTATTATATGCATTTGACACTCGTATATTAAATACTTTGGTTGTGTACTTATGCAATTAATAACATGGCTAAGGCAGGTACTGGTCATTATAACCGCCGCGAGGTCCATCCTAGTTACCGTCACTTTGTATAAATTATATAAAAATAAGCACATCGAGAGCAGGATGGGTAGATTATGATTAGCGTAAGTGAGAGTGTGATAGGTGAAGTGGCAAGGGCAGGTGTCACGGTACATCTGCTGGCCCACTGACAGGCACGTGGCAGAACCCTATAAACCGACCTCTACGACTTCCATAGGAAAAAGTCGAGAAATCCCTTTCGTGTCCTGCAATAATTAATTCTGAATTTATTCGGTTTTTTACGAACTTCTGATGAATATCTGGTAAATATTTTCTTTTTTATTTATACGTTACTCTTTCTTACAAAAATATTACTTTTAATTTGACGTGAAGTATAAACATTGTTATATCACTCAAATGCATTTTTTTCATATCGTAGGAGGCAAACGAAAAGGCGTGTCACCTGATTTTAAGTGATCGCCACCGTCCTAGACATTTGCAACACCAGAAGAGTCGCAAGTGCATTGCCAGTCTGTGTTGGGGCGAGGAAGGGAAGAGGAGAGGGGAATGGTGAGTACAGGTGGACCTCTGGCGCTCTCACTGGCCGAACGAAACGCAACAATGCTAGCACTGTTACTTCACGTCGGTTTTCTGTGAGAGGATGGTACTACTCGAACGAGCCAACCCATTCATACTGAAGCCAGTTAATAACATCAGCGTGGCTCTACCACCTACAAAAAATTTCATAATTTCAAAAAAGAAGTTCATAATTTCTTTCATCACTGTTTCAGTTTGATTTAACACAGAATCAGGCATTTGGGATTACAATGTAAACTTCTGACGAGTCTATATGATTATGCTATATTATGACATCCTTACTAACTATAAATGTAAATGCGACTTTAACTACTATTTTTCGTCATTAATTTTTAGTATACAAGTTGTTAGGAGTACTGAAAAAGAACGTACCTATTATTCAAAAAACGAACTACTCCTAGAGATAGATCAAAACTACCGAGAGCGATACCGTGAGAAGAACTAATCTATTCTAATATTATAAAGTGGTAGTTTGTGAGTTTATGAGTTTGCGAATTTGTGAGTCTGTGAAGTTGTGAGTTCGTGACGTTATAGGGAGTAATCTCAGGAACCACTAGTCCTATTTGAAAAATTATTTCTGTGTTATATAACTAATTTATCGAGGAAGATTATAGGTTGTATATATCATCACGCTAAGATCAATAGGAGTAGAGTGAATATAAGGGAGAATATATCGAGGATGAGATATAGCGCGTCTTACCACACAACGCCCAAGGCGGCGAGCCAGTCTTTCATAAGTGGCTAACTTACTACTTGGGCCCCCTACAACCTGCGATCAGCCAAAAGTAGCGGAACACCAGTGAAGAATGTTTCATACTCTGGTTTTTTCCACTTTAGAGCATGCGCTGCGTGTAGCGTTTGCGCAAAGTAACTATTCCACGCCAACGAAGTTGCGGGCAGAGGCTAGTATATTATAAAGGCTATCCATAAGTTCTAGTGTAAAAAATGTATAAACGCTTTGAACCATTATGTCAAAAGTACCGAGCACTTTTTCTCACTTGCTTAAATGATGCTTAGAAGTGATATTAAGTTTAAATCTATACAAATAATAAGAATGTAAATTTGACATGTCTGTTTTTTCTTAAAATAAATTGTTGCAGGTGTCCCGAAATAAGTAATAAAATACATTTCAATAATCTTTAGAAATGTCTGCTTTTTTAACACGCATCACTGCTAAAGTACTGCTATCACTTCGTTTTACCTTAAATATAAGTGAAGTATCGTCCCCGAAAAGAACCATGTCAGCACAGTTATCAATCACTAGCGTTAGATCATTTATATATACCAACAAAAACGGCCCTAAAATAGAACCCTGTGAGACGCCGATTCGAGTCAGTAATTCCGCTGACGTTGTCTCGTTTATACTAACTTTGTGACAACGATCTTCTAAATAGGAGACTAGAAGGTCGAGAGAAGCTCCACAAACACCATAGTGTTTTAATTTCAAAATAAGTATGCTATAGTCAACGCAATCAAAACCTAATGAAAGTAAAGATGCTTAAGTTCCGTTTAAAATTACTAAATTAACTTAAAGTGACATGCCCAGTATCATCGTTTGGAAAAGTAATGGATCCACAATACAATCCAATACAAAGATGTTTTTAATACTACCATTAGCTTTTGAAAATAAATTCATTTTTGTTGCTACATGAGGTTAAATGGCAACATTGTAGCCGCGGAGGTCTAAGTCATGGATTACTTTTATGAACAAAATTCTTATTTTGATTATACAAAGTATTTTATTTGGCTCATTTTTTTATTAAGTGAGTTCACCATAAAAAATAATAAACATTACAATAATAGTTATATTTTATAATATCATTATTGAATGTAGGATGACAAATGGTAATTGGAACGTAAGAGTTAAAAAATACATAGAGTCGAGCATAGCAACCTCCTTCACAACCTCTTTTGAACTTCGTAATTATTGACGGCTGTCAAAAAGTCTTTTTTATTTACATGTGTGTATATGTTGTGTAAAATTCAAGCAATAGTGTGAGTAGTGCATATTTTAATAAATTTAATGTACTTCTAATGCATTTTATATAAAATAAACAGCTTTCTGCACTTCTCCGCCATATAAACTTTAACTATGCCAAATTTCAAGTTCACCCGTTTACGGCTAATAGGTTAAAAAGGGGTACAATTTTTTTGCTTCACGTATTAATATATAGATAATATTAAGTTAATAATAATAAAAAACTCGTTATCGTAACTTTTATAAAAGACATTATTTTTTATTTATATTTTTTTTCTTATAATTCTTATATAAATATTTAATAGTAATAAGAAAGTTTTAATCTGTGGTGACTTCAATATAGATATTTTAAACGCGCCGCCAGAGGTCACTATGTTCACGTCGTTACTTAGGTCGTTTAATCTGCATCCTATTTTTAATGAGCCAACAAGATGTACATCTCAAACTGCATCTTATATTGATAATCTTTTTACTAACTTCAAGACCATTGGCGGTAGTATTGTTACTGGGGTAGAGTCTGATCACAAAGGACTCCTTATTAAAATTAATTGTGATAAACCTAGCAGTGACTATAAGAAAACAACTAGGCTTATATCCAAAACCAGATTGGGTCTTTTAAATCATAATATTGCAAAAAATTTATCTTTCAAGACTTTTATTAATCAAGATCCAGATAGTGACTATGATAGCTTATTTAATATCATAAGCACTGAATTTAGTAAACATTGCCCAAGAAAGATTATTAGTGTAAAGAAAGTAAAGAAATTTAGTGAATGGGCAACTACAGGTATTAAAATAAGTAGAGATCGTTTGTATGATCTATATTATAAGAGATCACTAACAAATAATGAATCATTTCATGCTTATGTTACGAATTATTCTAAAATTTTTAAACGTGTTTGTTTAGCTGCCAAAGCAAAATTTTTAGGGAACAAAATTCTCGTATCTAGAAATAAGACCAAGACTGTCTGGCATATAAAAAATAAAGAATTAGGAAAAAATAAAATAAATGATGATTCATTTAATCTAGATAGATATATAAGATTTTCTTTACCCGATGTTAGACAGGTTGATAGTAGAATCAAGATCGAAGGGAATTTAGTACGGTTAGTTGACAATACTGTATTCTTGGGAATTACATTAGATTCTAAATTACAATGGGGCATCCACATTAAAAAAATGGCGAGTAGATTAAGTTCTGCTGCATTCGCAATACGGAAAATTCGCCAGCTTACAGATATTGCCACTGCTAGGTTAGTCTACTTCGCTTACTTCCATACCATAATGTCTTACGGTATTCTGCTGTGGGGTACGGCTGCTGAGGTAGACACCATATTTTTATTACAAAAACGGGCAGTTCGAGCAATATATAATTTGGGACCTCGCGAATCATTAAAAACGAAATTCCAGGAATTCGGTATCTTAACTCTACCCTCCCAATACATTCTTGATAATTTAATGTATGTCCGTAAAAACTTTGAAAAACTGAATTTAGTAAAAGACCAGCATAGTGTAAATACTAGAAACTGTAATAAGCTGGTCGTCCCATGTTATAGACTTAGTAAAACCAGTAATAGTTTCTTAGGTAACAGTGTTAGGTTTTACAATAAAGTCCCAAAACATGTTACCGATTTGCCGGACTGCAAATTTAAGCGCCACGTTAAGCGGGTGTTAGTGTAAAAGGATATTATAGAGTAGATCAGTATGTGAACGATAGTGATGTCTGGAATTGACTCCTCTCTGTGCATCCACTATAAGCTGTATGATGTATTGGAAATCTATGTAAAAAAAATGTACCCGATCGAGTTTCTTGCCGGTTCTTCGCGATGGCTGGGTTGTTATCCGAACCAGTAGTAGTTTTTGACGTTGATAAGCGCCTTATTAGGGCCTAAACTGAATAAGGAATTTTTGATTTTGATTTGGATTTTTCTCAAATTGACTACGCCAATAGGCCAATAGGCCAAGCGAAGTCTTAACAGCTTCATCGGACTACTAAGGCGAGCGCTTAAGGTACTCAGCCGATTCTATTTTGGCAACTAGCTCAATCATGTAGGTGGTAGAGCCACATTGAAGCTATTACTGGTTTCAGCATAAAAAGGTAGGCTCGCCCGCGGTAGTACCATCCTCTCACAAAAAACAAGGAAACAAGGAAGTATCAATGCTTGCATTGTTCCATTTCGTTCGATCAGTTAGAGCGCCGGAGGCCCACCTTCCCTCCCCTGTTCCCTCCCCTTCCTCGCTGTCCAGCCTTCCCCCTATTCCCCAAACACAGGCTGGCAACACACTAGCAATTCCCCTGGTGTTGTGGTGATCACTTAACATCAGGTGACTCGCGTGTTCATTTGCCTCCTATGACATAAAAAAAACACCTCGGCTCGGGCTGTTACCTAGTTCATGCAGTTCAAGGCCTAACTGAGCTAACCTAAACTAAGCTACATATTCATACTTATATGAGTCATTGAAATAAATATGTGTACCAAGTATATATACCTTAATAATTCTTACATGTATTTCGTGTCGAATAACTTTCTTAAATTATTTCAGTTTGATAAGAAAAAAATAAAACCTTTCCACTCTCGTTAACATATTCCTTTTCAATTAATTTGGTTGTTGTTGTCCAAGAAGTTGCAAAGCTGTAGTCCGGTGAAGCTGTTAAGACCTTGCTGGGTCAATAGCGTAGACACTTCGAAAAAAAAAAAAGTTGCGAAGTTTAAAAATTGCCTACTACTAAATTGATTTCATTGCAATGTAGCAATGTAAGATTTTTTTATTTCTTATTTCCGAATGTAAGCGACTTGAACGCACAAGTTAGATGGTATCTCTTTAAAATAATATTATGCTAGCTTCTGTCGTTAAGTGCCACGCAAATGTGCAAATGTTAGCACTTACATAACTTATACTGTAATTTTGCATTCTTATACTTTTTTTTTGTTGAACATTCTTCACAGTTCCTTAACCTAAAGCAATTAAATTAAATAATTAACAATATTCATAAATTTACCTTTTAAAAGTATATTATGAATATATAATAAAATCATTTTTTTTTTATATCAAAGGAGGCAAACGAACTGGTGGGTCACGTGATGTTAAGTGATCACCACCGTCCATAGACACTAGCGACATCAGGGACGTCGCAAGTGCGTTACCAGCCTGTATATGGGAGAAGGGGGAGGGGAAGAAAAGGGGAAGAAGGAAAGAGGAAGGGACGTGGGCCTTCGGCTCTCTCACTGACCGAACGAAACACAACAATGCAAGCACTGTTATTTCACGTCGGTTATCTGTGAGAGGGGTGGTACTACCCCGGAAGAGCCGACCCATTCATGCTGAAACCAAAAATAGCTTCAGCGGGGCTCTACCATCTACAAAATATAAACGTATGTCTCTGTGTTCCCTTATTTCTTTAAATTTTGAGCAGCACATATTAATACTTGTATGTGGCAGAGCCACGTTTTTAAAGGTATTACTGGTTTCAGTATAAATAGGTCGGCTCACCCGGGGTAGTACCACCCTCTCACAGAAAATCGACGTGAAGTAACAATGCTTACATTGGTGCGTTTCGTTCGGTCAGTAGAGTGCCGAAGGACCACCCTGTCCTCGCTTCCTCCTCTCCTCCCTTTTTCCCAAATACAGACTGGCAATGCACTTACGACTCTCCTGGTGTTGCAAGTGTCTATGGACGGTGGAGATCACTTAACATCAGGTGACCCGTGTGTTTGTTTACCTCCAATGAATTAAAAAAAATGAGAAATATTATTTATGGAGAAAAAATATTTATTGACTTAATAAATCAATTGAAAGGAGAGTTGCAATGTGATAGTGTCAAAGTATTTAAGCCTATTTAAGTTGTTAAGCGATTATTAGTGACAGGGCCGTTCATTTTAGTTTTAATATTATTTCATTATGTTATTCAGCCTTTAAATTAAAATAAGCTTACTATGGAGATGATACAGCCACAAAATTCCATAAATAAATAAAAAAATAAGATCGCAATATACTTGTAGTGAAGAAAGACTACCACCTACACTAGCATATTTGGTAAAACCTTCGGACTTAAAAAATTACATCACATAAATATAATGTAAGTAACAGGTAAAGTATTAAAATTTTACTTGTTTAACTAAGAGCTACTATAAGAAAAAACTAATCAAATAAAGTATATTGTATTGAGATCTATTAACAGAGTAAAAGCGGGATTAGTTTAAAATTGTTCATACATTAATACTCATTTCATTATAACATAGCGGACGTCTTTACTTGATTTGATATTAAAATCAAATATTTATTTAGATATTAAATTTTCTGGATTTAGGAATGTTTATTGATCATCACAGTTCATATTTTTATAGATGACATTACATTAATACGCTTCATATGGAAAAGGAAATTTACGAAAGATTGGTTTTTTTTGTCAAAGATTAGTTAACTCTGGTTAAAACCCAATTTAAATGCATGTAACCTCATACAGCACACATAGCATGCTCTAAAATAACCTATTAAAAGTTAATAGGATTTATCGCTAGTAAAAGTCAAATTAATGTGTTATTAGTATTTAAAAAACCACGTCAAGTAATGAAGGAAGGATGGTAGTGTTTACTTTAAGTTTATTTCCCTTATCGGCAACCATTTCAATTTATTATGGTTTAAACTAGCTGACACTCGCGACTTCGTAGGCGTCGTTTATTGTCGTAATGATTTTGTTATATCTCAAAGGGATTTGGTAGCGTTTTCGATGAAAGCTACCAGGTGGTTTGACTTCTTTACGACACTAGCAACAATTATCTTTATATCTCAAATAGTTTGCACATAATCTTGACAAGTTATATAGCTAAACCTTTCATATGAATTACACAATCTGTTAATGAAAGCCGCATGAAAATCCGTTTAGTAGTTTTTGAGTTTGTCGTGAATAAACAGACATAGTCATCATCATTATTATCAGCTTGTAAGAGACCCACCGCAGGGCCATAGGCCTCTTCCCGAAGAAAGGTATAGGCGTAATCACCACGCCATCTCACGACGTACTGGCGATATCAAATACAGAGAAATCCACAATTCTATATTTTTCCCACATACAGTAGTATTAGTATTTCTCAGGTTCAGGTTTCCTCATGATGTTTTTCCTTCACCGTCAGCCGACAGTGTTACCAATTTAAATTAGTAAATGTACGCGAATTCCCAAAAATTCGTTGGTACATGCCGGGGTTCAACCTTGCGGACATCGAAATAATATTCCACCGGCCAAACCACTAGGCCACCACGACTTCACTAGAAACAGTGGAGGACTTTATTTAAAAAAAAAATAATGACAGTTGACATATCCGGATTGGTTTGTCGCTAGCAATATTTTAAAGGACAGTCATCGTTTCTAGTTCTATTTACCACCCTCTCACAGAAAACCGTAACAGTGCTTGCATTGTTGCGTTTCGTTCGGTCAGTGAAAGCGCCGAAGGCCCACCTCCCCTCCACCCTTCCTTCCTCCACAGCGCCCAATACCTCTTCCTCCAATTACAGGTCGGTAACGCATTTGCGACTCCCCTAGTGTTGCAAGTGTCTATAGACGACGGTGATCAATTAACATCAGGTGATCCGTCTGTTCGTTAGGCTGCTATGACACAAAAAAGGCATATTACCTACAATAGAAATTAAGTGTTCAAATTCGCTTTTATATAGAATCCTAAATACAAAAATCTGTGACACATACGTGACTAAAATAATTTGTAAGTTAACTTCATACCAATTTTAGCATTGTGTATATAATATAAACAATAATTGGAACGAAGTTCCTTACGGTAGGCTTGGAGGTGATAGGGATTTTGCTGCGCGACCGAAATGAAAAAAATATGATAGTAAAACCGTAACGAAAAGTGCGTGGAATAAAATCGTTAAAAGAAACGCAGGCGCAGGCGCGACAGTCGTTATACACGAGCGAGTAATGTATAATACCTTTCTCTTCCGTAGTCCGATGAAGCTGTTAAGACTTTGCTAGGTCAATAGCGTAGTCGTTTCGAAAAAAAAAACCTATCTCTTTCTCCTTTTTTGTAATTATTTCTATTTCTATGTAATTTTAACGAAAATAAAGACACATATTTTGTTATTTTAATTGATAATTTGAATTGCGATTACTTAAAATTGAGCACGATTTTTTTTGGAAATTGTGTCGATTCTACATTAGCCGAAGGAACTTCGTTCCTACCTGGTGTCCCACGACTCCACATTCTTTTATTAAAAGAATTATAAACCGTCCTATTTCAACATATATTTATATAAAGTTTATCGAACAAAGTTTTACCATAATTCATTATTGATTGAAAGCGCCTGATAAATATTTAATAGCAAGCTAGCAAATAAAACTTTTGCTTCCTACGTATGGTCAGATAGACGGCAAAATGTAAATTCAAAACACCAAATATGTCTGTTTAAACCGCTGTATTTTATTTATGTAAGTTTAAACTATGGTGGCTAGTTATCTGTTGCTTGCTTATGTACATATCATATTGGATAATGATTTTCATAAAAACAGCACACTTTTGCACCTGTTAGCTGTCACAATATATTAGAAGTAATATTAAAAACATTACCGTTGTGATGCGAACGACAATGGGTATGTCTATTTTAAAACATCATGTTTATTAAGTATAATTAAGGGTGACCAAAGATAGATATCGAAAGTGGAAAGGATAAATAAATGAATGTACAAAGACTACCAATGGCTGGTTATGCAATTACGCTTTCCAGCATCAATGTTATTGAAGTTATACTTCTTTTAGCGCGTTAGGGAAAACTGACTAGAGTAACTTTTTACGATGTACGTGCACACCGTATCGAAAAACCGACACCCTGAAGTTAGGTATAATCAACATTTTGTTTCTTTGTATTTATAGTTTGAATTTCTTAGTATTAAATACCTTTTTTCTATTGTTAGAGTCGTTTTTTTTACAAACGTTAGTGTAAGGGGTGTAAGGGGTGTCGAATAACATCATAAGACTTGAGACACCCAAGCCAACCTCACCTGCTCGTGGTGCACCCTGCTAAATAACGAACGAGGCAATGGCGCAAGCGGGGTGGTAGGGTTTTACAGCCCGACTGGGTCGCAACCACCATGTATATGGCGAAAAGCCCGTAATAGTGATTCGCTTCTACGGGTCGCGTTTCGGGATCAGCCTGTGCATATCCAGCTTTTTATAGGCCGGCATGATAGTGGCGACCGGCGATGGACAGTGTGTCAATCAGTGGTCACTATTATTTTTGGATTGTACTATGCTTACCATCAGGCATAGTGCAGTCACTTTGCCGTGCTACAATAAAAAAAAAACGTAAAATAAGGCGAAAGATAAAATTTTTGAATAAAAGATTTTTATCTTGTAACGCCAAAAAATTATAACTTCTAACGCGTATACGTAAGTACACACACACACTTTTATTTATTTTTGGCTACGTGCCAGCCCCGAAATTGCGCAAATTTGCGAAATGAGATTAATCTTCAATTTACAATTCCACATAAAAACAAGATCGCAACTAAGCCTCTGAATGTCACTTTGACAGTTCTGTCAACATTTTGTGTCACATTCGGTCTCACTCACTCAATTTTTAAATAGAGATTTTTATCCCAAAGTTGTCACTGTTGTCTATGATTTCCCAAGCATTTTCTTCAATACAAACCTTGTGTTGACAATTAAAAAAACTAGAAAAGAATTAACCAAATTTATGCAGGTGTTCTGAAGTAACACGCTACATACATTTGACAATTAATTAATATTTATATAGATTTCAGTTATATTTTTTTCTTATAATAACATGGCACATTGACGGCATTGTGATAAGCACAGTATAGTCGAATAACAAAGGCGACATATGAGAAATTGACATCTTACAAATCTCTCATCAAAGATAAATTCTCTCATAAAATTAATCTATTTCCTAAACGTAACAAACCTAGGTGCTCATTATCCAATTATGCCAAAATTACTGCTATCCCGTGTAATAAGTTATTACTATAGTTTGATAAAACTACTGTAATGATAAAACTCAATACAACTCGACCGATCTCTATGAAAAATGATGTATGTAAATTGTTATGTACTTTACTAGAATTCCAATATTTATTAGAATTATTTTTAACTCGAGTTTGGAAACACTGTGTACTAAAGTACAATATCATGGTCACCACAATTCTAGGCACGCGACTAAAATGTTCAAGACGGGTTGACGCGTTGACAGGTTTCCAAATGTGGAATTGAACACTGGAATGCAATGCAGCAATGAAAATAATGTTGGCGCAAAAAATACCAAAACATTAGCATTTTGCGTTGACTCGAACGATTAATTCCATTTGACGAATACTTACATCTCGTCTATGAGTTTTAAGGTTGGAAACTCTTAGTGGGTGCCCCGTCCCTATAATACAATAATGTATACCAATGTGACCCTAGATACTTAGCATATTATATTTAAAATACGTGGAAATAATGTAATTCAGAGTAATTAAATTTAAAGTATCGACGTGATCGCGTGTTCTGACATCAAGTCAATAGACGTAGGTTTTTTTATGTCATAGGAGGTAAACGAATCAACGCCGTTCCTAGACACTAGCAACGACAAGGGGAGTCGCAAGTGCGTTGCCAGTCTGTGTTTGGGGGGAGGGAGGGTTAGTGGACAGGGAGAGAGGAGGAGAGGAGGAAACATGGGTCTCCGGCGCTCTCATTGACCAAACGAAACGCAACAATGCAAGCACTGTTACTTCACGTCGGTGTTTCTGTGGGTCGGGTGGTAGTACCTCGGAAGTGCCGACTCCTTTTTGCTTAAACTAATACCTTCAGTGTGGCTCTACCACTATTTAAAAGTGATAGTAGTAGTTTCGAATCCCTGTAATAGGTAGAAGCTTTAGATAAGATTTATATAGATAATAATAATTATCTATATAGATAAGCATCCTGATGATACCATAATATTGTGGTAGAGGTTTTCTTATTTCGCTTGGCTAGCTATCAGCCCTCAAGCAGATCTGTCGTCAAATATGGTATATATGTGTTTCCGCGGCTACACTTATGAGTCATCGCCTACGTTTGTCTTATTACCGCCTTAAACTAAAACTAACAATTATTGCTATTCTTTTTAACACACTAAATGTTGCTGTAATTATGACGACGTAAACATCGTGAATTTTAATAGGACGACGCGAAATAATAAACAGCGAGACATGTAAAACGAAAACTAACGATAGGTGATATGATATACAAAATATTAGGATTCAATAAACAAAATGGAACAATCAGTGCAAATTATTCTAAAATTATTATAGAGTTCATAAAACATAGATAAACTGCTGAGTTTTTGTCTAAGATGTACCATTGAATATGTGAGTGGTTATATCTGACAGTTATTTTCAACACGTATGGGTAAGTTACCCGTACGGCTTCGAAATATTTAAAACTTCCATTTTAAATTTAAATTTTTAATTAAACTAAATTAGAACACCCATCGAAATGGCAAGATTAAACTATTTCCGAACACACAGAGAAAAACTTATTATTAGAATAAACAAAATATTTCCTATTAATATTTATTTCTTTAATTAACCTACGTATGTAATTAATGAACTGAATTCAATATTTATGCTATTTACACAAAGATTTTAAACACTATCATTTCAGGTAAAAATCCCAAAACATAAATAAACAAAGTTCTGCTAAATTTCGTACCGCACTGAATAAATATAATTTATTGCATTTTCGCTAAACAATTGACAAATCAACGCTATAAGCTAAGATCGCGTTTTAAATAAATATCGCCGAAGGAAGGCCTACTTCTTCTCACCTTCTCCCTCTCCTCTTCCCTTCCTCGTACGTTTCCGTTCACGAATTTGCCAAATGATTATCTTCAACCAATACCTTATTTTTTCCATTTACAAAGCAATGAAGATATTATTTAGTGAGCAAACTTAAAAGTGACATCTATGCAAAAAATAAGTTAACTAATTCGGTTATTATCTACTCGTCTAGTTTAAACTTTTTCGGATAGATGACGCTTACTTGAACTATGTGTTGTTGTAAAATAGGAGTTTTTGTCATTACCTTTTCATTACACTATAATTCTAGAAAAAATATTGTTTATCTAATTATAATTAATAAAAGTATTTCTGAAATTAACATTGCATTAATCTACAATATATCAAAGTTAAAACCTACTTACCTGCTTAAAAACTCCTTTCTATCTCGCTACGCCACCTCTTTGACAAGTAAGTTTTTTTTAAACTTTGCTTTTGACAATCAATCTTTCAGATTTATACTGCCATTGTCGCGTAGTCAATAATATTGCAAGCATCGTGTGATAATTTCAATATTAAGCGTCGTGTAAATCAATATTCGAACAAGATGGTGGATCCCTTGTTAGAACCTTCCAGGGAGTTTTTGTGGCATCTCAGAATTTCACGCTTCGTGATATTATTTTCCATTCACTTCACTTATGCACAAAACACCAAGTATATTACGTAAAACTACACCATATTTACAGAATATACAGTCAAAGAACACAAGATTATGAATAACATATAAAATCCACTACACAACAGACTAAAATCCCGCCAAAAACTCCCAGCAAGTAAGTTATACTTACAGTACGAGGCGAGAGTTTTCCAGGGGCTCTTATTCTCAACCACTGACTTGACGAAAGACGAGATAAAGTACGTTAATAGTTACAAACAATAAGAACATGTCTTGTGTAACATACATTGCGTTAGATGTACCTCAACAGCTGAAACAGAAGCTAAATAATTTTGTCACCGTTACCTTAGTTATTAAAAATAATGGTTTAATTAGGGTTAAAACGAGACTACTACTAGGCGATAAGTTGAATAGTTTCAAATATCCTATACTTCATCCTGGACGTAATGTTATTGTTAGTCGATTGATATATCAAAAACATTGTTCACTACAGCATGCAGGTACTGGTATTGTAATGTGTAATGTTAGAGAGGACTATTGGGTTACTGAAGCACGTCGAACAGTAAAGAAAGTTATTAACAATTGCCTAGTCTGTAAAAGATTTTCTGTTAAAGCTGCTCAAGTACCTACTGCTCCTCTGCCGGCAACCAGAATTACAACAGGGAAGGTTTTTGAGGTTGTAGGCGTGGACTTAGCACGGCCATTGTTATTAAAAACAGGACAAAAATGTTGGGTCATTTCGTATACGTGTGCTGTTTATAGGGCAGTACACTTAGAATTGTCTTTATCTTTATTCACAGAAAGTTTTCGCATGGCTTTTAGGCGATTCATTGCGCGAAGAGGTCGGGTTAATATAATTTATTCAGATAACGGCACTAATTTTGTTGCTGCAAATAATGTATTAAAAGGTTTAGACTGGGATTATATTAGGAAACAGTCACAAATAAAGCGTATACAATGGAAATTTAATGTTCCTTGCGGACCCTGGTGGGTAGGGTTCTGTGAACGCCTAATAAGATTAATGAAAGGTTTACTGCGAAGAGTTTTAGGAAGGGGATCACTTACGTATGTGAAACTTGAGATTGTTTTATGTGTTTGTGAAGCTACGACAAACTCAAGACCATTGACATATGTGTCAGAGAATGATGATTTAAGCCCTTTGACGCCAATGCATTTTCTCCAGGAATTAACTTATTCTAATACAGACGATTTGGATCTTTTAGACCACAAAAGTTTGAATATTCGTTTAAAATATATCAATACGTTACGGCAAAATTTAAAACAAAGGTTTCGAAAAGACTACTTAGGGCTTTTAGTACAGCGCAGTTCATCCCGAGACACCACTGTTTTAAAACAAGGTGATGTTGTACTTATAGAGACTGATGCCAAGAGGCACCTTTGGCCAATAGGTAAAGACAGGGTCACTGAAGTTAAAATGAAGAATGCCGTTATCACTAGACCATTTCAGAAGCTTTACGCGTTAGAAATAAATAATGGGAGTGATTTGCGGACTAGATCTGGTCGAGTTGTTAAGGCTCCTGAGCGACTTATACTTTAATATGTTTGTTATTTGTTTTGTAATTTTCTGTAGGCATTTTTGGGCGGGCTGGAGGATATTAAAAACCTCTTTGAAATCTATAATTTTAAACGTATATGTATATGTTGTATACAAAAAATATACATGATATGTCAGTCTTGTAAAAACAGTGTGCAATAATAAATGTCTTATAATTTGCAAATAAATTATTTTATTTAAAAAATCGTCGAGCGACTACAAAATTCGAACCTGAACCCTACATTAGTTGTTATATCGGTTGATTACATGTGGCGCTCGCAATAAAGCTCTTTGAACCTATTAAGGACCTTCAAACCAACAGCATGAATATGATCGAAAATAAAATGGTTTGATTCGACATCATCAGTTTTTTTACATTAGTTCTTAGACTAAAATGTACTTATCGGATTACGTAAAAGTTATTTATATGTTGCAAATATAAATACCATAAAATTTCACTTAGTTTAGCTAACAATTAGATTAAGCCAAGACATTACCCTCGACTCATTAGCAATAAAAAACACCAAGAAACATTATGAAAGTATGAAAATAACAGAACAAAAACTAATTATGCCAATAATCTTGAGCGTAGTCAAATCAAATAAAAAGTTAGTAAGTTTGAGTATATAATTTCATACACCGGCATTTAATTGAAGCATAATTTATATTGTTGTAACTACAGCCGATATACCTACATAATATGCAGTAATATATTAAATACCTAAACACAAAAATGACAATTATACTCATCATATAGAAGTCAATCATATACGGAAACCGAACCCATGAACCTTCGACTAAATAGTAGGCCTTATTACCACTGAACGAGTCCTTAATATTATTGTTTATACAAAATTATATAAAATTACAACCCATATTGAATAAAACAATTATAAATATTATTTAAAATTTCGATAAAAAAGTGTTTCTCAATAAACTATCACAAATATATAGCAAATATATCGGAGACATAAATATTGTAAATTACTTACACTGATGGAAACATGACAAAGGCGGTTTTTTTTTTTCGATCTGATTACGCTATTGACCCAACAAGGTCTTAACAGCTTCACTGGGCTACTAAGGCAAGCACATAAGGCACTAAGACAATTTTATTTGACAACTAGCTCAAGGGTGCACGGCACACCTCGGCTTGGGCTGGTGCCTGATATGTGCATTTCGCGACCTATCTGAGCTAACCTAAGCTAACTATTCATAGGTATATGAGTTGTTGAAACATATATGTGTACCAAGCATACATACCTCAACAACTCTTATATATATTTCGTATCGGGTAATTTTGTGAACTATTTCAGTTCGATAAGGGAAAAAATAAAACCCTTACACTTTCATGTGTAAGGGTGTATGTATTCACGTGCGTGGGGGTGATATGTGTAATGTTTTAGCAGTGATGTAAGATTTTGTGTCACTGTATCGCGCGAGCAGCACACTCAAGGGCTCCACGCCGAGGGAACAGGCCTAGGCTTGAGCCGCTGGAAACGCATTACAAAGAGTTACTACACTTGAACGTTTAGGAAATATATTAAACGACCTTGACAACCTACTTTTTTTACTACGTTTTATTCATAATTTTTCACGTATGTCATGTCATATCTACTCAGGCGGAACATTTTAATTAACTTAGTAAGGAACTAAAAACTAAAAATTATGAATATAGTCCAAGATTGGATGACGCTGCAAAAAAAAATGATAGGATTTTACGGCAGCAATGCAATATTCTTCTATTTTAGATATAATTAAATGAAAAGAAACTGATATAAATCTAAAAAAGATCGTGAAATTTTACACATACATGACTACAAACGTAGTTTGGTAGGTGGTTGAGCCACGCTGATGCTATAACTGGTTTCACCGTGAATGGATCGGCTCGTCCGGGGTAGTACCACCCTCTCACAGAAAACCAACGTGAAGTAACAGTGCTTGCATTGTTGCGTTTCGTTCGGTCAGTGAGAGCGCCAGAGACCCAACTCCCTCCCTCTCCCTTCCCTCTCTTCCCCTTCCCCTCCCTCTCCCTTCCCTCTCTTCCCCTTCCCCTCCCCCTTCCCTACCAACACAGGCAACGCACTTGCGACTCCTTTGGTGTTGCTGGTATCTATGGACGGTAGTGATCACTTAACATCAGGTGACCTACCTATACGTTTGCCTCCTATGACATAAAACATAAAGGTCGACGCAACCTTCAGAGGTAAAAATTAAAAAAAAAACAAACATTATAAAGAAGACAATTCTTATTAAAAATTAATAATAGGCGTGTTTTATGCAAAGGAAGAAGTATGAAAAAATGCATATTTAGTTCTAAAATCCCATGCAAATTCCTAAACTCACCAAAACAATATACAATACAATACATTTTGTCATAAAATATATTCCGCACAAAGCTCGTAAAATAAATCTAAGCAGTTCAAATTAGATATTTATCAATGGAATGAGTATTTCATACAATATATTGTTAGATAATAAATTGTTACATCATCATACGGTAATTGCAAGCTGACATTAAAAATCCGCCTAACTACTTAGATGATTTAAAATAAACCAGTTCTCAAAAGCAAATGGTGAATTTCGACTACAATTTACTAGTTAACAAAAAAATAAACCCATTTCACATTTGAACTCAATCTTACTTGTCGATGGTGCAATAATGTATAGACAAGTACGGTCATGGCCTCAAAGTATGATATTTCCTGTAGTTTAAGAGTCAGATATTAACTATTAGATACGTACACAATTACTAAAATGCCGAAAGCTACAATTACATACAAATACATTACATATTATAAAAAAGAGCCTACCGCGTCTGTCTGTCTGTTTGTTCGCGATAAACTCAAAAACTAGTGAACGGATTTTCACGCGGTTTTCACCTTTAGATAAAGTGATTCATGAGGAACGTTTGAACGTTGAACGGTATATAATTTTTAAAGATTTTTTTTTATAATCAGGGCGGAACAACGTCTTCCGGGCCCGCTAGTTTATGATAAATAAATACTGCCTTACCGCATCAACAACGATTAATGCAAAGCGTAAAGTTGACGTTTTTTTTTGTTTTTTCGAAATGACTACGCTATTGACCCAGCAAGGTCTTAACAGCTTCACCGGACTACACGTAAAGTCAACATATTTCTAAAGTGTTCTAGAAAAATAGCATCGGCGTGTAAAAAAAAAAAGAACGAAATTACATGATTTTTATTTCGCAGTATTTCGTTCTAATTTAGTGCAAATGTACTATCGATTTTAGAAACAGAATCCTTTTTTTGTCGAACTGACTACGCTATTGACCTAACAAGGTCTTAACAGCTTCACCGGTCTACTAAGGCGAGCGCTTAAGGCACTCAGCCGATTTTATTTTTGGCATCTAGCTCAAGGGTGCACAGCACACCTCGGCTTGACTGTTGCATGTAAACAGAATGCTTCTTATGGTAACGGGACTGTAATGTATTCGGTTACTAGCATGGTACGGATGGTACAACCAGAGAGAAAACTGCAATTTCAGTGCCAATTTTTCTGTTTGCAATTTCTGATACAATACAATCTTTTAGTATAGTGTTAGCACTATACTTGTGAAAATGAGTCTGTTTAATTGTTACGTTTTCACTCCCTAACTACAAATTTATCATTACAAAATGTTGCATAAACGTTACCGCTGGAGCAAAAGACGGCAAAGAATACACTACTTCTACAAAAAGTAATGTTTCCGAGAGATTAATTCTACATTATCGTGAACGAAGTCGCAAGTAAAAGCTAGTTTTTAATATTATCACTAAATCGAAACTATATGTTGCGAAGAATTCATACGATTATATTCAATTTATAAGACGTGCTTTTTGTCGCTATGTTTTTGGAGTTAGATAAGTAAAGTTCTTGTATTTACTTAATTGACAATATAATCAAGTCAAGCAGTATAGAATCCAACACAACAACACATGTTACTAAACGTACTAAAAGTTGGACAGAAACAATTTCATTCACGCGCTTTTTCGATGTCCTAATTTCTAATCATCTGCTTAATCGTTTCGACGCAAAACAAACTATTCCTTGATTCGGAAGCAGATGGCCAAACCTAATGAGCTGTTGTTAAGTAAATATATTACTGTATAATAAGTATATATTGTTAATTATATAAATATGTGATCGGTTTGTGTTCACGGATAAAGAACAATATTTGAATATTAATTTTTTAGATTTTTAGAATTTGGTAGAGCCAAGCTGAAGCTATTATTGTTTACAGCACGAATGGGTCGGCTCGTCCGGGGAAGCACCACCCTCTCACAGAAAACCGACGTGAAGTAACAGTGCTTGCATTGTTGCGTTTCGTTCGGTCAGTGAGAGAGCCGGAGACCCACCTACCGTCCCCCTTCCCCTTCCTCCTTCCCTTCCTGTCCCCCCCCCCCGTCCTCCTCCCAAACACAGGCTGGCAACGTACTTGTGACTTCCCTGGTGTTGCAAGTGTCTATGGACAGTGGTAATCACCTAACATCAGGTGACCCATCTGTTCGTTTGCCTCCTATGATATAAAAAAAAAAAATTGTCTATTACCAAAACTAAACTATATCAGGCACACCTGTGAAATTGCTATATATACAATTATATTTAATAGTAATTAAAACCTTATTACACTATGTGGCTACTAAAAAGCTTGAAGAACAGATACAATTAAAACTTATGACCGTAAAATCATAGATTTGTTAAAAACCTCCTTGAATTGTATTATTTAAATGTATATTTAAAACAAATATTAGTATTCTTTGTTAGTTTCGTAAAACAGGGGCAAAAATTTAAACGTCTATGATATTATAAATTTTATTTTATTCGTAAATCGGTTAGGGACTGAAAATCCAACCCAAAACTTGTAGCTGTGTTCAATGTTAACCTAATATCAAATGATATCTGAGAGGATCCTGAGTCAGATTTGATGTATAAACCGAGGTGTGCCGTGCACCTTTAAGCTAGTTGTCAAATAAAATCGGCTGAGTGCTATAAGCGCTCGGCTTAGTAGTCCGGTGAAAACCTTGCTAGGTCAATAGAGAAAAATAATTGTTATATAAAGCGGTCTCGTGTTGTCAACGAATTTGAATTCTTTGAATAACAGATTGCACTGTTGGCGGTCCGTATTTTGCAATATTTAAAATTAAAAACGAGTAAGAGTACAGTTCGACTGTTTTTATGAATTACGACGACGTAACACAAAAATAAAATTAAAATACAAAATACAGAAATATTACCCACTAGCTTATGCCCGCGACTTCGTCCGCGTGAAATAGTTTCTTTGGGAACGCTAACAACACACAGCGGAAACTATCAAAAGGAAAATAAACCTGATTTTGAAACATTCTTCATTGATGCTTCGCTCCTATAGGTCTTAGCGTAATGATACATAGCCTAGAACCTTCCTATCTAACACAGAAAGAATTTTTCAAATAAGACAATTACTTCCAGAGTGTAGCGCATTAAACCAAACAAACAAACAAACCCTCCAGCTTTATAATATTAGTATAGATTTAAAATAATAAACACGCTCCTCTTTCTATTGAATTTTAAAGACATAAAAGTATTACAGGCGTCCTTTGCTGTAATCGCATACTAAATGCTTCAACGCTACCTACTACTTTATGATCACCGTGTAGATCCAACAAGAATTTTAATTTTATTAACTTACCTTTAACATTGGAAACACTTTAAACCTTGAAGATATTTCGAAATTATCACATGTTAATACCCATTGCATGTTATAATGTTACATAGTAATACCGCATAAGATAATCAATCTCAAATGATCACCTCAAGGAAACAAAATTGGCCTTTTCCGTATTAACTATTATCCATCAGATTGCCGACCGCCTGATTTCAATCTTACTCGGGATCACAATTAATTTCCTACGTTCAAGCATTTCAATCCCTACATTATACATACATATGTATTACATATTATGTAACCATATAATTTCAATTAGTAAGTAAATCACTGTGAATTATTTATATGCTTGAAGGCTTTTTTTAATTGTAGTATTGCAAAGTGACTACACTGTGCCTGATGGTAAGCACAGTACAATCCAAAAACAAGGGCAACCACCAAGTGATACCGTGAAGGAAACCATGTTATAAGAAGGAGGGAACACACTGGCCGGGAGATTGTTCCATAACTTCACTCTACGGCAATGATAAGATGTTACAAACTTTTTCTTCGTGCCCAGATAGGAGTTACTTTAAAATGTGGTTCCAAAGACCAAACTGACTACGCTATTGGCCTTGCAAGGCCTTTACAGGTTCACCGGACTACATTGCTTGTAAAGGAGATGTAGCTGCTTAGGTGTGAAAAACCGTCCCATCCTGTTCAGGATTCCGAGTCTCAAAGATGCAGTGGAGATTACGTTCCCGATGTAATAATCCCTGGGATTGAGGTCGCTACGAATATCTATACCAAATATATTGAGACTGTTTCGCATTACGAGCGGGACGTTTCGAAGAGTAGGAAGAGGGGTAAATGGAGATGTTTTGCAGGTGGAAGAGGCTTGTAATATATAGTCTGAAATGATAAGAGTTCAGTAGTAGCATGCTCAAATACTGTGTCAATCGACATATGTGCGAATCCTGTAATTCACCGAAGCTTTCGGTGTAAGAAAACGTGGATATTATATCATAGCAGTGCTAAGCTCTTATCTAACACCCACATGGCTAGATCTCGCTTTCCAAGCCGAAAATTTATCGTCACAAACTCACAAATTTTACCTCTTTATAATATTAGTATAGATGACGATTAATTAAACACTGAACTCTATTTATTACAAAATGTTAAAGACGCATTGAACACTTGCTTAAAAAGTTTGATTACAAAAGAGTATTTTACGTTTGTTTACATATGGACATTATTTAAATTTTTAAAATAACTAACACAACTAATTTGACAATTTTCATTTTATAGTTGTAATTTATTGTATTTCTATTCGCCGGCAATAGACGTTTCTTAGTAAATTATTGATTTCGTGGTACTATCGTACTACTATATGACATTACTGACATTTGACCATGTATAATATAATCTGAGATTATACTGTTATTCCATCTTACGCACGTTGACGTAATATAGTAATCTTATATATTGCTTAGTTTAACAACTGCCATTTTCTGTTAAATAAAATGTCACAGTAAAAATGACCAAATTTACTTAAAATAAATACAATTTCGTGTTGAAGATCTGAACAAAAACATTATTCATAAATTCAAATTGTTTATTAAATATCTGTATGTAATTGAACATTTTTGAATGATGAGATGGAATGACTGAATTTAAACGAAATACATATAAGAGTTATTGAGGTATATATACTTGTTACACATACATATCTCACCAACTTATATACGTATGACTATGTAGCTTAGCTTAGAATAGCTCAATTAGGTCGCATGCCGTGCACTCTTGGGCTAGTTGTCAAAATTAAATCAGCTGAGTACCTTAAGCGCTCGTCTTAGTATTCCGGTGAAGCTGTAACGGCCTTACTAGGCCAATATCGTGGCAGTTCGAAAAAAAGATTGAATTGAATTAATGCTTTTCAGAGTTGTTGCATAAAAAATCAAATCTTTAGTTAAAAACCACTTGGACACGCTTTAAAATATTTTAAACATATGTTCAACAATGTTTTAAATTTAGACAGTATTTAGTAAAACTTGTGTTAAACATGTTTTCGTTTTATTTCTCTAATATAATACTGTATATATCTTAGAAAATAGCATAACAATACAAATATTGCTTCTAAAATATAATGTTAGACTGCAATTAAATCATAAACTGTCCTTTTGTTATAAGTAGATAAATAGTTTATCAGTTGTTATATAACCTTCGTTATCTTAATATCTCTGTTGGAACAAATTCGTTTGAATTAATATACTATGTCCTACTTAACAAGTATTTAGTTGCTTTCAAAAACTCAAGCAATTTTGAATTTTGAATTGCGTAAAAATGTAAAGTAGGCATATTGTTCGGCAACTTTCGGAATAATTAAAATTAAAGTTATTAAAAATGTATATTTTGAACTCGCTTACAAATGTATATTATAATAAATTGCTTTTTGATACCTGTAAACTATAACAGCGGTTCTCAACCTTTTTTACTCAACGACGTACTAGAATAGCTATTGTTTACAAATTCACAATACCCTTACATACTTACACTCGGGATTTGACTAGAGTCCTTTTTTTTACGTGGGGAAATCCCTTATGGATGCCCACCCTCCCGGGGGAGAGGATGGGTTATGTCCGACTCGCACGGACTAAAACCCTACGGTGTACCGACAGACCGTGATGTTGGGGCGGCAAAGGATCGTTCTACGCTATTCCCCTTGAATAGCCGCCCCAACGGTCCACCCAGCGGAAGGTTGCCGCCGGGCTCCTACCTATAGAGAGGCAGCTGGGTACACTCCAGCTCCAGCACTCCAGCTGGGTACACTCCAGCTACCTCCCCTCGTCCACCGGACCTGTGCAATGAGCGGATGAGCCCCCGACTACATCCCCTCAGGTCCGGCTACGGAGGCAGGAGGAGTTGGGCAAAGCGCCGCCTCCTCCTGTTGGTTCTCCGATGGCGAAGACGGCCACTGAGGGGGTCCGCCTCGCGGGCCCTCTCCGCTGCCTCCTTTGCGAGATGACTTCCTCGCAAAAGGAGGCCACTGCTCGCCACGCCTGTTCGCTGCCGAGCATGGACGAGACCACGCCCGGCAGCTACAAATCCTCTCCTAACACCGCCACCAGAGTGCGGCGTTCCACCTCCCACGCAGCACACTCAGAGAAAGTGTGCTGCGCGGTATCTTCCTCAGCGCCGCACTCATGGCAGGCGGCGGTCGGCTCCCTGCGAGCGATCCGGTGCAGGTACCACCCGAAACAGCCGTGTCCGGTCAGTACCTGCACCAGCCTGAACGACAGGGAACCCCATCTCCTCCCAATCCACTCCCGCAGGACCGGGCAGACGGCGTCGATGGTGTGCCTCCCGAAGCGCGCATCCGCCAGGTCCTGCATCCACCTCCCTATAGCCTCCTCCCGCAACTCCCGCCTTTTAACTTCTATCTCCCTGGGAGCCGGAGGCTCCCCACTACGCCTCCTCGCCGCCGTAAATTCATACACGATGGCGAGCACCCCAGCTTCCATTTCCCAAGTAAGGGAGCTCGGCGAGCGTAAAGGCCGCCGCCGATGACACCATCCGGTATGCTCGGATTGCCCTCAGTGCCACCGTACGCTACGTACTGCGCAGCGCGTGCACGTTGGTAGCACCGAGGGCATCAGCCCAGACCGGTGCCCCATAGGCGGCCATCGCCCACACGACTCCCATGAAGAGATTTGACTGGAGCCCTATTATAACAAAGTGTGTGTGCATTTATCTACACGCGTTACAAGTTGTACTTCTTTGGCGTAACAAGATAAAAACTTTTCAAAACTTTTATCTTTCTCCTTATTCTACGTTTGTAGAAAAAACAACACTAACAATAGAAAAAAGTTATTTAATACATTGAAAGTTTTAATACAAAGAAATACAAACAACAAATACAAAGAAACAGAATGTTGACTATAGCTAGCTTCAGGGTGTCGGTTTTTCGTGAGCGTGTGCGCGCTTATCGTAAAAAGTTACTCTCATCATTTTTCCCTAGCGCACCAAAAGAAGTATAACTTCAAAAATAGTTTCACTGTTGTGTTGTAATTAATAAAAATCTTTTACCTGAACAGCTACTTTATCAGCGACTAACATGGTCTTATTTTCAAAATCTACATTACCTAACGTAAGCGAAGAAGCGAGCAAAATCTTTTAAAAGAAACTTAGAAATAAATTAATTATACGAAAAGTTGACATCCATTTATAAACAACAAATTAATGTTTGTAAACAGAGTAATAATTTAATGCTATCGCCATATATAATAAACAGTACTGAAATGAGTTGTTGCGTAATTGTAGGCTTAGTATTCACTTTCCAAATTTTGTCGCCATAACCATAACCATACTCGAGCCTACTAAAAATTTACATAACATTTCGAAAAACTGGTTGTTAATGATATTTAACTTCACCTGTATTATATGTGTATGTACCAACCGTCCTTGCTTCACTTAAGAAATAATTATTAAAGACTAACTGTTACCCGCCACTGCGTCTACTTCGTTGGTTATATTAACGTCTGTTAATATAGTTCATTGACCTCCATCATTTAGTAAGATGAATGATATATATGTTATATGTTGTGTTGGAGTCCACCCCACTAAACTCAATATAGGTTGCTGAGTTCCGTTCACTTGCGAAATCAAAAATTTGAAACAGAAATCATACTGTCGAACTTTCTAAATAAATTATGAAACAGTTTACGCTACAAAATCAAAATATTAATTATTTATGCTTATTATAACTATGTACCAGCATGTCTAGCTAGCCTACTTACGGTGATGTAATTGCGTTCCAGTATTAGTATTACTTATGTTGAGTAGTTTATGATTATGTGTGTTTGGAGGTAATCTTCAAACTCTAATAACCTAACTCTGAAAATTCATGAGATACGTTATCCCTGGGCGTTGTCGGCTATATTTTATTCCAAAGAGTCTGAGATTCATATTAGGATAGACAATATGTGCCTAAAATTGTTTTTCATATGCTGTGCATAATTTTAAAATATCGTACACGGGTGGGATTTGCAGTTTGCAGTACATTGTATGATAACCAGGGCAATAGTGGAGGATTGACCTCTGTATATAAATCATGTTTTTTCCTCAATGCAATCTTACAAGGCACATCTTTTGCAAAGATAAAGCGACAGTAGCTCAGTACTTAGCATGTTCACATACCGTGACCTTTTTAATTAGTCGGAAAATTTGGTAAAAGATAACAATACAATAAAGTCATAACACAATGTTAAGGCTTTTTTTAACTTGTCTAGCTGTCTGGCTGTCTGTCAGCTGTCCCAAAGCTGAGAATCTCTCAGCAATCTATAGATGTGTTCTGACAACTGTACTTAAGAGTCAGTACTCCTCTAGGATTAGCGTATTTACCATTTTAGACCAGATCATAATTTAGATTTAGATTAGGTTTAATAAGATTGTGATCAAACGCTACAATCTAGAAAGTATTAAATAAAGTAACACGGATGCATAAAAATGACACTATTTCTCCCCCAAATTATGGGTGTCTGCGATATTGGGTCCTTAATAGAATTATGTAATTGGCAACACACATTACCTCACGTGGTGGTCGTCAGGTATGGCAACTGATCCCCTGAGGGCAATCCCAACATATCGCACGGTCTCCCCGGCGGTGGCCATCGCGCTTTCTGGCTCCCTACTCTGAGAGATGGAAGCGTAAGTTCTCGGGTAGCACATTCTTTCTGTGTCTTGAATGTGCTGCGTGGGAGGGACAGTGCGTCATTCTGACTGCGGTGGTAGGAGGAAATGGGGATTCGTCCCTACCGAGTATGGTTTCAGCCATGTTCGGTACCAAACATGTATGGAATGCCATGGACTCCTCCTGTGAAGAGGTCATCTCGTAAAAAGAGGTGGCAGAGAGGACCCGCGAGGTAGACCCTCTAAGTAGCCCTCTCCACCAAAGGAGGATTGGTGGAAGGAGGCGACAATTTACTGGTGTGTACCTAGTCCATTTAGTCCTATTCCTATTAGTCCTATTAGGTAAAAGAGTCCAGCGGCCACCTTCCGCTGGGCGCACCATTGGGATGGGTACCCAAGGTTGAGTAGCGAGCGTGATTCCTTGCCACCCGAACAAATACGCGCTGTGGGTACACCATAAGATTTTAGTCTGCGCGATTTGAACAGAACCCCTTGTCTACCCCGGAGGGTAGGTATCCATAAGTGATTATACCACGTTCTTAAAGAAATGGTATAACAACTGCTTATTACCACTCTCATGGCTGCTAATTTTAAGGTTGTTTATGCATATTATTTAACATCAGACGGACTTAGTAAAGAAAAAGAGTTATGTATTTTGGTTGTCACACTTGACAACCCTGTTTTAATTATTCCATGCTATTACTTCATAGCACGGGTTTAATCAACAATAAACAAACGGCCAATTATTGCACTTCACATATTTTCTTGGTTGATTGACCAACGGCTATATAAACGTGTCGCGAGTAAGTGATTTATGCGTCAGTAATCAAGAATTCGACCAGATTTGTTACAAATTTATAAAGGTATATATGTCATACAATTGAAAATCAATAATATGGTGACAATGTTTTTCTCAAAAAACTACAGTTACAATATCTATCTAATAACTTTAAGCGAGCAATTATTGTATATTTTTATATTGTTATATACTTAGGATTTCGGAAACTGCGAGAGCAATTTTCGTGGAACTTAGTATGTAGGTGATTTCGGGGACGATAAATTGATCTGGGTAGATTTCATTCCTAGAAAACTTTTTATCTGAGTTTTCAGGCAATGAAAAAATATACCTAGAACATAAAGGAAAATCTCACCGCCGCTCTCAAAACAAAAAAAGCTCAGATGGAAATCGGCTGCTTCGTAGATCTGTCTAACCCCATTTCGAATCCAAATAACAGCAAAAGGATATCTTGTTTAATTATTTTTTTTTTTGTAGAAAATGCTAATTTTGTGAGGCAAATCTAACAGTTTATTATAATTTAAAAATGTTTTTAACGAACCGAGCTAGACTCGGTCCTCCCGGTACTTGTTATTAAATCCCAAATTCATTACATTATAACGAGAGTAAATGGTCCGTTGAACCCTGGTTTGTTTTGGTACTGACTAAATAAGATTCGATCCTATTTTTAATAGACAAAAAAAATCGCAAAGTTATGTAATGTCATAATGTAAATTAAAAATATTATTTTTCCAAGCCGTGCCAACTATAAAGTATAAAGTTATCCGTCACATCGTTTAGGAAATTTGCTCAGGTCCAAAGGTTTCTGTTTATACACCAGACAATACAATGACCATAACTGTATCGAAACGTGTAAAAAATATTCCCCGTATGCATTAATATTAGCCTCCCTAGATTAACATATCGCTCTCTGATATCCACGACATACGTTTGACTCGTCTTTTTAAAGTAAAAACTTCTTGAGCTGAGCGGTATTTTTAGCAGGAGATAAATATACAATTTCATGTCATGACATGATACGTAATCATGACCCGACGTATTGCGCTTGTGTGGCTCGCATCAGACTAATGACGCGTAATATAAGGCCCTGTGTACATGTAATACTGATATCTTACAGCTCATAGAACGCTTAATTGATTAATAGACTTTATAAACATGTATATAATTATTACTCCGAGCGCCAATAAATATAAAAACCACACTAATGTGAATAATTCCAACAAACACATTGTGAAAATTTAAATATTGTCATCACACTCTAATTAATACGATAAATCAATCCGTCGGCAGTCTATGACTGCGTCGAATTTTTTATGTATAAACACGCTAATCCGTTAAGTTACCAATCAGAGTTTAGAAATTTTATTTAAATTTAATCCATATAACGATACATATTACAAATGTAACTCAAAAGGATGTATGAATTGTGCGGCTGCAGTTGATCACGAGGTGATATCTATCGGGATCCGAAATTGTATGAGCTTCGCAACGACAACCGCTGGTTATTAAAAAGGGCCGAATTGTGAATACCTATGTCCGCGAGGTACAACACTGCGCGAGTCAATTGTGTTATCGCCTCCTGAAACGAGAGTCATGCTTTGTACTGGATATATTGAAGCTCTTCGAACTGCACTAACGGTAATCAAAATGTTAAGAATCAAACACTAATAAAACAAATGTAGATGCTAGTCATATAGAGTTATTATTTTGACCATGGAAGAAATAATGTTCAATAGAAGAATAACGACGTAAGTTGATATAGATTCTATTGATTTCCGTCCTTACGCTACTAAACAATAGAATAAAAGAACTGCTTACTTTTTTTTTTTTCGAAATGTCTACACTATTGACCCAGTAAGGTCTTAACAGCTTCACCGGACTATGGTAGAACTGCTTACATTTATCAATAACACATAACTAATAGAAGATTTCTAGGTGGTAGAGCCACACTGAAGCTACTAATAGTTTCAGCATGAACGGGTCGGCTTGCCCGGGGAGTACGACCCGACCCACAGAAACACCGACGTGAAGTACCAGTTTTTGCTTTGTTGCGTTTAGTTCGGTCAGTGAGAGCCCCGGAGGCCCACCTCCCCTCACCTTCCCCCTTTCGTCTTCCCTTCCCCCTGCCCCTCCCCAACACAGGCTTATAACGCACTTGCGATTCTCCTAGTGTTGCAAGTATCTATGGACGGTGGTGATCACTTAACATCAGGTGACGCATAGGTTTGTTTGCCTCCTATGATATAAAAAAAAGACTGGAAGATAAGTCTTCAGCAGCAGCTAAAACCTAAGCCCCTTTCTCCGGAATCAGTCACACTATATTCATATATATATACATAAATATATACATTTTTTTAATAATTATAAATAAACTTTACAAATATTATTTGTAATATCAGATCTTATAGACGATATCTAAAGTATAATAATGTAGCTTATACATACATTTTGCGTCGTAAAATAGTCACTAAGCATGATGTGAAGTTACAAGGAAATGCTAAACCTATAAAATATAAATCATTAATAGTGTTAAGAATTAGTTATAATTTTATTACGACTTTGTTACAGATTTTTAATCGTTTTATAAAATATCGAAATTTATGAACATATTTATGTTAGTTCAGGAGAAGTTAATAAAAACATTTATCTAACAAATTCCAAAAAAAAAATAACGTAATGAATAGTAGTAACTTTAAACTTTAAAAGCCACTGCAATAGCATTCGTTAATTTGTTTTCAGATAGCCGTTACAGAGGTTATCACATTTATAACCTATTCAGTGTAAATTACTTATTCCGTTGCAGCTATTTCATCATTCCTGATAATTGGAGGTCGCTTGCCGTTGAAATGTCTTATGTACCGGTGTGAATTACTAACCACATACTCCGGATGATGTACGAGGATTGCTAATTTGCGGTTGAAATATATGTGGCTTTACACTACAACAGTTAAGCCTTGCAAAGTTTGTATCACCGGTTAATAACTAATCTATGGCATTAACGAATTAAGGAATTATTTAATTAATTAATTTGACAAGATTCTTAAGAATTTTTAACTTTTAGCTAGCACTGCACTGGGACGTCTAGAAACATGAAGTTTTGTAAAGGAATGCCTTATGTAACGTTTGACCGGTGCCAAAAGCTACAATGGGCAACCCGGAGTTGATAACTTCCTATAGTAAAACGGGCAGTAAACCTTTTGGATTTGTTCCTAACGTGCTCACGTTCCCTTTGAAATGAAAGTAAAATCACCCGACGGTGATTGACACTGTGCTTTAATATAAAGACCTAAATGATTGTGTATAATTTTTATATTTCTCTAGATAATTAGGTCAAATATTAAGCACGTTTTTTATTGATTTAGATCGAGAATAGGGAGCAGAGTGTCCTTTAGAAATATTGCGACTGTCTAAACAGTCACCTGGTATGGTGATGGCAAGTTGATAGCGTTTTCGTGAAGCGCGTCGATCGAAGTAGACTCAAATATTTGCGAATGAGTCGGAGTTTTCGGCAAAGAAAACATCGTTATTTTATACATATCATAGGAGGAAAACGAACAGGCGGGTCATCTGATGTTAAGTGATCATCGTCGTCTATACACACTAACAACACCAGAGAAGTCACAAGTGCGTTGCCAGACTGTGATTTGCGGAATGGGGGAAAGAGGGAAATAGTGACGGGAGAGGATAGGGAGAGGGTAGGTGGGACTCTAGTGCTTTCGCTGACCGAACGAAACGCAACAAAGGATGGTAATACCCTGGGTGAGCCGACCTATTCAGGCTATAGCCAGTTATAGATTCAGCTTGGCTCTAACACCTACTAAACCTTGCTGCCTGATACACATAAGTTTTTTGATACTTCTGTTACTTTTGTAATTCTAAAAAACTCAACTAAATTTAAAATTCACTTTAATTATTTCTCGTATTATATTATGATGTACCTACTTCTAAATAATGAAGCAAAACAATTAAGCTACGGACATCTATCGCTGGTAATGAATAACTACTCTTAATTGTATACAATTAACAGCGTAATAATATATTTTATAACATGCTAAGAAACAATAACAACTGTGTTGTAAAGTTTAAGTACGCTTGCATAATTTGTACATAGAAATAAAATCTGAATCTATGTATGTTACTTTAAAATGATGTTTGTTTCCGAATATGTGTTTGTTCTTGCTTTACAAGACACAAGTATGAAATTATATATTTGAAAGGATTTTTTTTTACCTATTTATTATTGAGGTTAGACTTTCTATCACATCCACAAATTACAACAATGTACAATGCCCAACAAACTTTTTAACAGCTCTGGAAAGAATTGCGCAGTACACAAAGATATACGTTTATCGGAGTTATTACAAAATAGTTAAAATACGTAGTGAATATTTGCTTTAAAAAGGTTACGTTTTAAATGCAATGCGCTCGCTGGATGTTCGTCATTTTGTCTCGCTTAGGTTAGGTTAGGTTAGACTTGCGAAAAAAGGATAACGCGAACTTGCCTCGGGCGAGCGCGGTGCGTCTAGTACGAAACCTTTTTAAAGCAAGTATATTATAATACATATTTAACTTTTTTGTAAATTAGAAATAAATAAATACCAATTTCTATAATAATATTTAATTTTCATTTGATACAAACTTTTTGTTACTGCTACATTCAGAGCGAGAAAATATTGAGAAGGACTGAACCTCATGATAAAAACTTAACAACAAACTACTTAACAACAAAGGCAGTCATTGAACGAAGTCGTAGACAAAAACGTACATTAGAGTATTTAAGTATCACCCTTAAAATAGATTGGAACTATAACACTATTATTTACGAATCCACGTAAAACTTAAGTGAAAAATGTATTAGACTATTATAGAATATTCCGTTATAGAGTGTTGCTGGGCAACCAAGCAGGAGAATGTGAGGAGGGATAAAAGTCTCTCTCTCCGTAAAATATATTAGGAATCTTCATTTACTCCATTATTAAT
>JACEII010000018.1:7496841-7642308 GCA_014332785.1 Antheraea mylitta
TCTCTCCGTAAAATATATTAGGAATCTTCATTTACTCCATTATTAATAGAAGTAAATAATTCACAATATTACACATGTACAGTCAGCAAATTTAAGAGGTTGTCGGTGTTCACATGATAATTTAGTTTTATACAACCATATATATATATAACTCATCAATTATCGGTTAATTCAGTCCAATAACCGTGTCTGAAAATTTATAGATCTTTGTACCTTTTTTATTTTTTATTAATCGTATTTGTATATAAGATAGTCAGAAACTATTCAGTTTTATATAACACTAGCTGACCAGTGTCCACTTCGTGGGACAGTAAACATTTATAAAAAACTACTTTTTGTGACATAAATATAAAAGTTAGACATATTTTGTCTATTTCTTTGTAGGCACTATCAAGCTCTACAACTTTTCTTTAGAACTCAATCATATATAATAACCGTCTTCGTCACGGCAGCGTTCGTAAGAAATATTTTCGTTCAACCATTTTATTTCCGACTTTGTAAATCCGAAAAAGTCTTTCCATTTTGCGGGTTAATATATGATACTCACAAATAACGTGACTTTCTATTGATAAAAGAATTTTCAAAATCGGTTCAGTAGGTCTTGAGATTAACCTATACAACCTCAGAAACTCACAAACTTTACCTCTTTATAATATTAGTATAGATATAGGATTATAGAAATATTGGTAATGAAATTTAACAGAGGTAATTTTAAACTACCAAAAGAATTCATATAAAACCCATAGCTCCCTCGAAAAACTGTTTTATTGTGACGATCAAAGTTACGGGTAACAGCTAGTTTTAATCATTTACAATTTTTGCACGATTAATTATTCCATATATTAATTACTTGTTTCGACATTTTACAATTAAGCATTCTTATTGACACACATGAGTATATTACTCATATATTACAATGAAAATTAAAGAAATAAATAATTACAGTAAATTTAGTAGAAAATAATAATAATTATATATAGAAAAATTGTTTTTGCCCCTGGCTTCGCTTTCATGAAGGTAAATATAAATTATCTCTGGAGAATATACTTTTTTCTGGATAGCTAGTACTCCAAGTTTAATTTTATACCCATGACGACGTATATACGAAATTTCATTATAATCATTTGGGTACTTAAAGCGTGAAAAATAATAAACACACATTTGTATTTATAATCTAAATTTAATTAACACATTGAAAATAAATTTGACATAATAATATGGATATCGTGTACAAATTACACTGTACGTGAAAAAAATTTCAAAACTTTAAAACTATAAAACTATACAACATTAAATTTGATATTTGTGTAATTACATTTCAAAACAAGGTAAATCTTGTTTTAACCGGTTTTAATATTTTAAGTTATTTTTCCAGATCTTTAAATTTTGTAGATTAAAAAACATGAAGATCGATAAAGGAAACTAAAAACCTTATCGACTACAAAATTTGAACTTCGTTCTCGGTGTAAAAATGTTATTAAGTTGGATTTTGCTATTTTTGTAAAGTAACATCTCATTTTTCGGATCTTTTAATTTATACTTTATAAATGATTATAGCTAACAGGCACGTGTTCACTTCATGATACCTAAGTAAGTTCGTTCCTCTTAAAGGTTGTGTTGGAACGTCTTGTTTGTTAGTGCGTATTGCTAATACAATTCAACCTGTTATATAATAGCATGAGTAATTCGTTTTTTAGCCGGCATACTACTAGACTTTACTATGCGATTTTATGAAACCTCCTGCATCAAAATAACTTCAGTTTGCGATTTTATATTCGTGCTTTTATTACACACTAGCATCTACCCGTGACCTAGTCCGCGTGAAATAAAGAAGGTCTCAAAAAGAAAAAAAATAACGATTTTGGAACATTCTTCATTGGTGCTCCGCTCCTATTATTCTTAGCGTTGATATATAGTCAGTCTTCCTCGATAAATTTGTTATTTAACACTGAGAGAATTTTTCAAATTGGACAAGTAGTTTCACGATTAGCGCGTTCAAGCAAATAAATCTCTTTAGCTTTACAATATTAGTATAGATTTTTTTGCTTAAGTTGGTATTTTCTTTCATATCTAGTCCATTTAAAAGTAATTTATATGAGAAATTATACCCGGGTTTACGCGAATTCGACTTACACAGTTATCGCTCAGCCCCATCTTTCACATAAGTTCGAGGTATCACTGCATAGTTTTGGTTTGTTGTGTGAAGAAGTGTTAACACATACCGGATGCTAGCAACATAATCTGAAAACGACGGTGACCATCGATAGATCCATAATCCTTTAACAAGACTCTCGGTAACTGGGCATATACTGATTGGTCTCCAAAAAAACTTATTACGACGGGCCCATAGCCTTCTTATGGTCTTCACATCCTAATCAGATAGCACTACAAGGAAAAGTAAATACGTTATATACATTATAAGCTAGGTCTAGTAAAAAAAAACAAATACTAGAAACATAAACTAATTGGTTATTCCATGCTTCTGGCTTACTAAGAACAAAACGATTTTTAGGTAATAGTGTTAGGTTTTTAAAATAAAGTCAAAGAGCATATTACTGATTTGCTGGATAGCGAGTTCAAAAACCATGTCCAGTAGGTTAAAATGGTGTAAAGACCGCTATATATTATACGGTGGATCAGTAAGTGAACGATTGTGGTGTCTGGAAATGAGGCCCTGTCTGTGCATCCACTAAAAACGAATGTAAAAATTTTGTGAAAATATATAACACTAGCATCCGCCCGCGACTTTGTTCGCAACGGAAGCTCTCAAGAGGAACAAAAAAATCCTGATTTTTAAACATTCTTCATTGGTGTTCCGCTCCAATTGGTCTTAGCGTGATGAGCTATTTCAAAATATTCCAAAATAGTGGTAGATTTGACGTTCATAAACGCTTTCTCAGGGCCTAAACTGTATAAAGTTTTTTTTTTATTTTAATTTTAAAATCACTTGTTTGAGACTTAATAATACAGCCCAGTCAATACTGTTAATGAAAACATTAATAAAAACCTTACACATTAATAATTTCGTCATATTAAACATGTTTTGATTTTCATAAAATATTAAAAACGGATATATAAAATTTAGATTGGGTAATACATCATGTTAATCAAACAGAGTAGGCTTAAAAATGTTTACGTAACTGAATTTTGAAATCTTAACAAATCATGTTGTGTATCTGAGATCGAGTCATGTTATAAAATCACGTGACTATGAATTTAATCTATACTATGAAAAAACTGTAACAAGGTCAGATCTTTACATTAAAATTTTTTTGGAAATTATAATCGGGGTAGATTTTATTATCGATATAGAAGCGACAAAATAGTCCTTTCACAATTTTTGTCTATCTTTCTGTCCCTGTAAACACGATCACTCTGAAAGTACTGAACCAATTTTGACGAAACTTTACACAGGATCTTTTTGTCCCATAAAACGCAAGGGGTTCTCCAGGATAACCAGAGACAAAAATAAGTAGTTAGGGTAACGACACCTTATTACAAGAGCCAACAATGTTGGAAGAACAAGAATTTTACAAAATCTGGTTCTTTAGTATATCTTCCTGGTAACCCGTTAACGTTGGGTTTTTTAATGTGCATCACATTTTTACAGGTCAAAATTTTAATTGATAAATAATTTTAGGAACATTTTTTTTCACTAACTTAAACGCTATTAAAACATGATTTTATCACAACATATATATTTTTTTATATACAACAATGTGCCCGATGATATATTTTATCTACATATTAATATGTGAAGCAAAAAAATTGTACCTCTTTTTAACCTACTTGCCGTCAACGGGTAAACTTGAAATTTAGCATAGTTAAAGTTTATATGGCGGAGAAGTGCAAGCTGTTTATTTTATATAAAATGCATTAGAAGTACATTATATTAATTAAAATATACACTACTCACACTACTACTCGAATTTTACACAACATATACACATGTAAATAAAAAAAAAAAACGTTTTGACAGCCGTCAATAAATACGAATTTCAAAAAAGGTTGTGAAAGAAGGAGGTTGCTATGCTCGACTGTATGTATTTTTTAACTCTTACGTTCTAATTACCATTTTTCATCCTACATTCAACAATGATATTATAAAATATAACAATTATTGTAATGTTTATTATTTTTTATGGTGACCTCACTTCAAATGATGAATGAATAAAAAATGAGCCAAATAATACTCTGTATAATCAAAATAAGACTTTTGTTCATAAAAGTAATCCATGACTTAAACCTCCGCGGTTACAATGTTGCAATTCAACCTCATGTATCAACAAAAAAGAATTTATTTTCAAAAGCTAATGGTAGTATTAAAAACGTCTTTGTCTTGGATACACCATTTGATTGTATTGTGGATCCATTACTTTTTCAAACGATGATACTGGGCATATCACTATTTCTCATAATAAACAGACTACATTTAATTAAGTATCACCCAGAATTACCACCTCCCATGGTTTCGTGTATAATTAATTGAAAATTGTGTCCTGGTTTGCGATAAATTTCTTTATTTTCGTAAAATTATGTTTGGTTAAAATTTAAGCTTTACCACGTGGTTTTTGTTTCCAATTTATAATTGATTTTCATATTCATTTACACAAAGATTTTTTTTAATGATTATATAATAAAGATCATGGCAAATGGCAAATAACTGAGTAGCCATGATGAAAACCTTTGATTATAGAAGTATAATACCCTTTAACAAAATAACTTTAATGAAGTTCAAACTTCAAAAAATCAATTAATTATGGTCGAATGTCGACCACTGGGCGCCCACTAGTAAATATAAATAACTAATTTCAAACCATTTTATTTTTTCCATTGGAGAGGACCCGTTTTATTTTATTAACCATTATGATATTAACACTTCACTGTAAACAATGCAAAACAACTATAACTGTAAACATATGAATTGGGACTGACGCCATCTTAAATTTTCGAGAAAAAAATATTGCAGGTGTCTAGAAATAAGTATTAGAATACATTTCAATAATTTTTTAGAAATGTCTTTCTGTCTGTTTGTATCGCCACGTATCACTGCTAAAGCACTGAGTTCACAATAAAACCTCTACAAGAAAATCATAAAGCATATCCTTGGGAGTAATTATTTGTTTGTTTCATTAAAATCGGTCTACTTTATCAAAAGTTATTGTAATTTGAATGACGAGTGGAGTTAAAAATACGAGAGGAGAGTAGTAATAAAAAATAAATACATTTCAACACAAAATAAGAATATTATTTATTTTTTCACACAAATAACAAATTATCTTTTTATATAAAATTCTTCTGTACGTGTGTATGTCACTGAACTCCTCCTAAACGGCTGGACCAATTTTGACGAAATTTTGTGTACGTGTTTCAGTGGTTCCAAAAATGGTTTAGATTCACATTTCGACCCGATAAATGGCGCTGCGGTTGATAGTCCGGTCAATTTAGACATTCAAATTACCTAATTTCACACCAAGCTGAAAATCGGTAAGATTGTTTAAAATATCATTAAAAACAAAATTTGAAAGTTCCCCATCTTTCCCCTGTAAGAAAAAAAATTTATTCAAGGTCAAAAGTCAACAAAATGAGTTTTTCGCGATTTTCAGCAAAACGGTAAGTTTTATCATAAAAATACCTCAGACAAAAATTGTAGATTATAAAGTTATCTTCAAAAAATGTATTAAAACTTTTTTTCTACGAGCCACCGTTTTTGAGATATAACGAATCAAAAAGTAATACCTATTATATGGAGTGTGTTATTGCCGTCGAGCGTATTCACATTAATATCAGCATTTTCGGCAACCTATTGAATGAGTGTGCCACTTTCTGCTGATAAGACATGAGGAGAACAATGAAAAACTGCTGCTGCCTTATACATTATTCTTTCATTATAGGATGCACATAAACCAAATGACGAAAAGATTTGTATAAGACGTTTTGACCGAACCTTCGATGAAACTGCGAGGCCTAATTGTAATTTAGACTTAAAAGACCTTAGTTGAACAGCAGTCATGATACTATGGCAAATATTTGTGCATACTACTTTTAAAAGATCTAAATTTGATCGTTTATTCTTTAAAATCACTCGTTCTATAAAATTTGTCAAGGATTCTGGGATTTCATTATTTAAATCTTCAAACATGCGACCTGTATGCGTTCAAGACTAACAGTATTTCAGTTATTATAGCAGGTATAAGACCCTAGGCCTCCCACGGCTGCGGCTCAAGCCTAGGTTCGATCCCTCGGTAGGGAGCTCTTGAGTGCGTTACTTGCGGATATGGTGACACACAAATATACATCATTGCTACAATACTACACGATCACCCTCACATACGGACACGCCTACACGCTTACACGTGAAAGTGGAAGGGTTTACATTTTTCCCTTATCGAACTGAAAAACTCTCAATTTTCCGATAATAAATATGTGGAGGAGTTATTGAGGCGTGTATGCTTGGTACACATATACGTTTCAACAACTCATACATATATGAATAGTTAGCTAGGTTAGCTAAGATAGGTCGCGATTTTGCATGCAACAGGCAACAGCCAAGCCGAGGTGTGCCGCGCATCCTTGAACTGGTTGCCAAAATAAAATTGGCTGAGTGCCTTAAGCGCTCGTCTTAGTAGTCCGGTGAAGCTGTTAAGATCTTGCTGGGTCAATAGCGTAGTCATTTCGAACAAAAAAAAATAAAAATAAATATCATGAAATTATTGCGGGATGCGGCGCCACACGAGACTTTAATTCTGGTTTATAAGGCCTCATGTCAATCTGTACTTCAATATTGCATCTCATCCTGGGGTAACGTTTCTAAGACTATTCTAATAAAACTAGAAAGGGCCCAAAGGTCCCTCTTAAAAGTCATGTTTAGAAAACCATATCGCTACTCCACAAAAGATCTCTATGGAGAGTCTAAAGTTCTGACAGTGCGACAGTTATATATATTAAAAATGATCCTTACTCATCACAAACACATGAGAAAATTTCTACCATTAAGTAATGATGTCACGAACTTCTTTGATGGTGCTCACAGTCAGCGATTCAATATAAAAACACCCAAAGTTAACACTGTTTTTGCTCAACGCTTTTGTAAGTTTGCACTCCCATTCATATATAGGCAAGTGAACAAACACTGTAAATTAAGTAACCTAGAATTTAGGGAAACAAAAACAAGTGTCACAAACTGGTTATTGTCTTTGACATACGACGAGACTGAAAATATTCTTCACATTCTCACTTAAACTGACAAAATATAAAAATAAATACAATTTTAAGGTCAATGTATGGTAACAATTTACCTACATTTAGTCACTTAGATTTGATAACCATGTGTGTTTGTGTTTAGTTATTATACTGCTTGAATTTAATTGCTTATGTTACCTTGGTTTTACATCATATTTATTTTATTTATCCAATAAGTAAGCCACCGAAGGCACCAACAGTTTAGAAATTTGCTAACGTAGTTTTGAATGATTACCCGCGACACAGGATTTAGTTCCTAGTGCGGGAATCTATGGTTATTTTTATGCTATGTATATAAAACACCATTTGTTAAATAAATAATTTTTTATTTTACTTTTCTTTTTTTTACTTTTACATCAGGGAAGTCGCAAGTGCGTTGCCAGCCTGCATATGGGACAGGGGGGGGGAGGAAAGGAAAAGAAGGAAAGAGGAAGGGAGGTGGGCCTCAGGCGCTCTCACTGACCGAACGAAATACAACAATGCAAGCACTGTTATTTCACGTCGGTTTTCTGTGAGGGGGGTGGTACTACCCTGGACGAGCCAACCCATTCATGCTGAAACCAGTAATAGCTTCAGCATGGCTCTACCACCTATCACACTAGTTTGCAGCCCATCACACCATGAGTGAAGCGTGTTTGTGGCACGTTTAAAAACAAGGTCGAGTACAACTGCTGTAAAGGCTCGTCATGCACGGTGGTTTTTCTCTCTATTGAATGTCGGTCGTAAGACTGGAAAAATATTAAAGTCGTAATTTTACTATTTTTCGTGAAATTGTGTATTAACATTGTGCAGCCTATCATATATTTAATTAATTAACGAACTGTATAAAAATGTATATTGTTCGGAGTGCCAATGGCTATGAAAACCGGACTAATGTTAATATTTTAATTTGTAAATTATAAAATTTAAATAATTTATATCATAATTAATTTAAAAATTCAAAACTATTCTATTATATTTCACTTCCGTCGGCAGACTTCATGACTTTCGATTTTTTTTACATTGATTTAATAATTGAGTTAATTTTCGCTGTTCAGTGCTATATTATGGTTATCATATTAAAGTCGATTTAATTTTTTTGGTATTTTTTTAACTAGGTACTTCGTCTACAATTTTTAATAGCTTAATATCCAAAACCAATAAACGAATGTTTATAGGGTTCACACAGATGACTTGAGTAGCTTCAAATAACAACCTATATTTCAGCAAAATCAGCTCATGGACACAAAAAAAAAACAAATCTACTTTTAAAAATTCGGGTAACTGCTCAACTTCATACAGTTTGAAATGAAATCAAAATATAGTACTTAATTAGTTGGTATTCAGACATTCCAGACGGTTCATATTTGAGCATAGACTTGAGTATGAGTTACTTGCTGTACGTTCTGTTTTCTACTGTATTAATAAAATAAACAAACTCTTCATTCAATTTTTCAATTACATTACTTCAATCATTCTAAACACATCTTTATAAAATGAAAAATGTATACTATTACTATGAAGAAGTAAAGTTTGTGACGTTGTAGGGTGTAATCTCAGGAAACACTGGTGCTATTTGAAAAATTCTTTTAACGTTATATAGCTCATTTATCGAGAATAGTTATAGTTATAGTTATATCATCATGCTAAGACCAATAGGAGCGGAGCACCAATGAAGAATGTTTCAAAATCAGGGATTTTTCCTCTTAAGAGCTTCCGCTGCATGTTAGCGTTGGCCCAAAGTAACTATTCCACGCGAACGTAGTCATGGGCAGATGTTAGTAAGTAATAAGTTGATAAACAACGTAGACAAATACGTAGGAATTAGCTAGTTATGAATAAAGTTGACGTTCTTTGTCTTTGTCTGGGGGAACGATGGTATGAAACAGCTGTACTGATTGTACAAGACTTTTACAGGTAGACTTTATATAACATCATGCTTCCCATAGAGGATAAGTAATAAGAAAAAACACGAGCTAAAAACCAGCAAAAGGGTTATAGGTGTTAACTAGTAATAACCAAATTACAATTCGAGTGTTAAAATCAGTCTACAATTAATTCAAATAAAATTGATTCCTTTGAAACAATAACATATTTTTTACGATACCGAAGTCGCATACACAAGCTAGTTTTACAATATAATAATACTGATTTGTACGTTGTATGGCCTAACATCGATTTCTCGTGAATTGCTGCCGGAAATGAGCATGCAGAGCCTTCACATTTTTAATCTGTTAAAAGTTTTGCCTCTCATATTATAATTCTTATGTTGATATATATTTTCTTAATGGCTATTAAGTTTCAAAACGTTACACAGACAATTTATGTTACACTTCGATTAAGCAATCAATATACATATTTTTTTTTTGTTATACAGGGGAGAATATTTTTCATTATTTAAATTATTATCATTATATATTAGCAGTAAATCTATATACTTTGATATGTAGCTGGATTCTTAGAAATGTGTGAAGATTTTATTTAAAAAAATTATATAGTGTTATACTTTTCAAATTTACTTATACGTATATTTTTATTTTTCAAGAGACCGAGCGAATATCGATTTCTAATATATTTCATTATTACAAGGTACTGATTCCCCACTTCTTTGAGCATTAAAAGAATGACAAAGAACCAATAAAATGAAAAAAAAAAAAACAACATCTATACTTATAAAGTTGGAGAATTTATTTGTTCGTCTAGTTGAACACGCTAATTTCAGGCACCACTGATCCGATTTGGATATTTATTTCAGTGTTAGATAGCTAATTTATCGAGAAGTACTATAGGACTTATATATCATCACGCTAAGACAAATAGGAGCGGAGTACCAATGAGGAATGTTTGGAAATCGGGGTTGTTTTCGCTTTTGAGAGATTCCGCAGCGTGTTAACGTTAGCACAAAGTCCTTACTTTACTTACGTAGAATCCTTATTCTACGCGGGCGAAGTCTCGGACAGAATGTAGCTTTAGTAATACAGTGAATTTGTATTGTATTTTTTACCATTACGACTCTCAGTTGAAATAAACTACGTTCAAATCTTCACTCACCTATTCGTATATTTAAAACTTGGTAATGCTCAAGAAATGTTTTGTTTCTTTGTTCCAATGCACTAATCACCGGAGCTACTCATGAGATTAGAAAACGATTTTGATAAATGATAAGCTATTTGTTAAGGACTAGCGCGCTCGGCGGTCGTTTTCCTATCCTGATAATAAGACAAAACTTAAGAAATCATATACCTAAACCTACCTCGTGAATCACTTTATCTACTGCTGAAAAACGCATGAAAATCCGTTCAGTAATTTTAAGTTTATTTCAAACAGACAGACAGACAGACGTGTTCGAGGACTTTGTCTTACAGCATGTAGTGATAGTTATAAGCTGTATAACGTCACGTTATGACCGTTATAAAAGGAGTAATTAAGAAATCAAATAAACATGTAGAACATAGAGTACACACTGAGCAAGAATGATGTAATAGAGCTAACGGAACGTGTAATACAGGTAGATACAGCACTACCGAGAAAGTCCGAGCTGTGAATGCCTATGTCAGTGTCGTACAGTTCCATGCGCCTCAATCGCGTTTATGCAACAGGCGTAATTTATACAGATTTTTTAGCTTTCCTGCGAAATAATTCTATGCGTGTATACAGATAAATTATTGCTTTCAGCCAGACTGTCATTTTTCCCTTACTTTCACTAGAAATCCTCAACCCTATTAGCCAAACTTTAGCCTATCGTCTTGCTAATGGTTCACTTCTACTACTTTGGCTTCTTCACTCTTTTGCCAATATCTTACTTCTATTATTCTTTATTCGTCCCGCATTTCACTTGCCACACGATACACGACGGAATTTCTCCATGGCCTTAATGACAGAATAATCAAAAACCCATTATAATTTTTACCACGTTGTAACGTAACTTTGTAAAGTTCTATAATGCATACAATTGAATAATCTTGTACAACTAATAGCGTCCCTTCTGCTTTAAATTTCAACGAGCTTAGAAGGAATGAGTAAATACAAGTATATATTTATACAATTATAACATGATATATATTTAAATTAGGTGCATTTGTAGTAAAAGAAGGTTACAAATAATATTTATGTATTTTCAAGTTTTAGTAGTCTTTGACTTTATGTTTTAGCGACTAATGCATTCATATTATTACTAATATCGTGACGGCTTATCACGAAAATATAATTTGTTTAAAAACACAATACACTTGTTGATCACAAAACAACGATACGGAAACTGCGTTCAGGGTTCAGTATAATTTTTAATAGTTAAACAGATTTCAAGGTTTACTTTTAATGTTTATTTTCTATTCATAATAAGTTTAATATATAGACTTTAGCTAAATAACAATAACCAAGCAGAAAAAATTTCGATGGCAAATTTATAAGCGAAATATCACAGGGCACACTTCCTTTAAGGTAAGAAGAAAAAACATCAGTAAGAAAAATTCACAATAACGAATGTACATACACAAAAAAAGTCAACAATATACTTATTAAATGACTTCTTGTTTTGTAAATAGAAAATGTACACATGATATTATATTTCTGCCACGAAAATTTTCCTGCAGAAGCCATAAAATATTTATGGCATTTATAATTATCATGGGGATATACCTAAATCCTAAAATGCTATATAATACAGTAATCAATATATAAAAATAAACTAATTTAATTAAAGTAATTAATTTAAAAATATTTCAAAAAGCCTCAAATATAATTAACAATATGGTATTGCATAAAAATTAAGCAACTTCGTGCGCAGTCATTGGATAGGTATATGTAACTAGAAAATTTAATTAAAATCCACGAAATATAAAATTATTTACATGTCAGCCGTATAAGTATATTATTGTTGTTATTCGACTAAACAGTTTTAATTTCTATTGATTTTTTTTCTTATTATTTTTAATTACCAAAATCATGAAAACATTCTTATGATGTTATCTTCATATTTATTAGATACTCAACATTTTATTTAGGTTTTAAAAAAGTATTAAATTTCTCTACGAAACGTAGTGTGTACAACTTATAATTCTGTAAGTAAACTATTATTAACTTTTCAGGTTCACGTTTCTTCACGATACTTTCGTTCACCATCAGCCGATAGTGTTACCAGTTCACATTAGTAAATGTTTGCGACATCCGAAGTAAATACGAGGATATAGGATTGAGAATCATCTGGTAAAATTAAGAGACCACACGACTTCCAGTGGTACTGTAAGTCAATCATTCACTATCCTGCAACAAACACCACCCTACACTTCAAAACTGGATACATAGTAGGTACTGTCAAAAATTTTTTTTGCTTGTTGACTTTGGCAAAAATTCTCCAGTGAACGAAATACATTAACATACATGAGTTAGCTCTAACAGATAGTTGGATGAAACTCGTAGTATATCGTGCAAAAGATAGAGCCGAGTTTCGGTCATTGCGACCGGATGCTTTTTGCGTTCACTGCGAAGTCCGGTGAAACTTCTATGGTCTTTCAATCCTCCAATAGTTACACGCCATTCTGAAAGATATTTTTTAATTATTGATATATTTTTTACCGTTACAGTGTCAACCGCTTTCAGTTTCAACTGTCACCAAAGGAACGGGTTTTCTGTAGTGTAATTAAGCTGTTAAGACCTTGCTAGGTCAACGGCGTAGTTAGTTCGAAAAAAAAGAACGCCCTTTTTTTTAACTTTGTTTTTGGCAATTAATCTTTCAGATTATTACTGCCATCGTCACGTAGTCGATAATATTACAAGTGTCGTGCAATCACTTCAATATTGCGTCGTGTGAGTCAATATTCTAACAAGATGGTGGATCCCTTGTTAGAACCTGCTAGGGAGTTTTTGTGGCATCTCAGAATTTCATGCTTCGTGGTATTATTTTCTATTCACTTCACTTGTGCACAATAAACTAACTAGATTACATAAAACTCCACCAAATTTACAAAATATAGAGTCCAATAACACAAGATTATGAATAAAACATAAAATCCACTACATGACAGACTAAAATCCCGCCAAAAACTTATAGTTTTAGTTGTTAATATTTCTCTCTCTCTCTCTCTCTCTGAGTGTTATTAGTTTTAGACTAACGTTCTCAAGTTCACTTCGTTACAATTAAATATTTTTAGTTAAGTGTGTGACGTGGTGTCGGTCAATAAACTCCAGGCGATAGTGCAAAATAACGTCCACTACAATATTTTATTATAGATCTTCGCAAAGGAACGCCTTATTCAATCGGATATGTTCTTTCAAGCCAAAAATACTATTCAGGTATGTATGTAGGTGGTATAGCCAAGCTGAAGTTATTACTGGTTTCAGCACGAATGAATCAGCTCGCCCGGTGTAGTACCACCCTTTGACAGAAACACCGACGTGAAGTAACAGTACTTGCATTATTGCGTTTCATTCGGTCAGTGAGAGCGCTGGAGACCCACCTACCCTCCCCATCCCCTTCCTCCTTCCCTTCCTCCTCCCAAAACAGGCTGGCAACGTACTTGCGACTTTTTTTTTCTTTTTCGAACTGACTACGCTATTGGCCTTACTAGGCCTTCACAGCTTCACCGGACTACTCGTACGTATTCGAGACTCCCCTGGTGTTTCAAATGTCTATGGACTGTAGTGATCACTTAATATCAGGTGACCCCATTGTTCGTTTGCCTGCTATGATATGAAAAAAAAAGTTCGAAATGTGCTATTGTCAATCTCTCAAGTCGATCAAATTACCTAGTTTAAAATATACTCGTGGCAACAAAAGCAATAAAACAACTAGCCTAGACTTAAATGCTTATGGTCTTGGATTACCAATGAGATTATTCTAAATGTCAGATATATTTTAAAATCTGTTTTTATTTAAATAGATAATCTGGAATATAACGTTCACTTCAATTAGAGTTTATAAGGTCTAGGACATAATTAAATAGTGCCAATTTAGACAATTATGGTTCTTCCCAAGAAATATTTTTACTTATTTTCTATTTTGCTCACCAATTTTGATAACTATGAACTCTTTACTGATAGTTTATTTCTCCCACTGAGGTCTATGTACTCATGGAAGAGCTTTTTTATAGTAATAAATAAACCGTGAGTTCAATTTATCTGTCAAATAGGATTACATTACCACCATTCGTTAGTTCTGATACACCCGGTTGGATAACTCAGCATATCATAATTCCGGTCCGGTGAAGCAGCGAACACCCCTCAAGCCATAGATAGCGTTAGTTAAAAAAAAAGTTAAAAGTGTTGCCTAATAAAGTAAAATGTATCATTTTATTTCTATAGTTAACGGGTCACAATTTGTTTTCGAACTGACTACGTTGTTAACCTGGCAAGGTCTTAACAGCTTCACCGGACTACAAGTATGGACAAACATTATAAACATGGTCATTGTAATATGAATGAGACAAAATTTGCGAATCTGTGAGAAATACATACTTTCATATAATAAACAAGAAACGGCTGGTAAGTTTAATCATTTTTTAATATCGTAACGTAATATAACATTTATACATACTTATAATCTTTATTCCTAATAGATAATTCCCATCTAGTAAAATGTGGTCTATGATATATATGAATCAATGGTTATTAATGTGTGTAGAAGTTAATATCTTTAACTACGAGTACTTATCCAATTCCGAACATTATTTCAGGTATAGAATGCGACTGATTATCTGAGTAACATATAGTATTTCCATTTTGATTAATTGTTACACGATCGATCAGTACCAGCCTGTCTCCTCCAAACAGAGCGTGTTCACGCCCATGCCCGCGTAACCACAGATCACACCTCCTTGGTCTGGGGTAAATTTCACTCCTGCACACCAGATTAGGCCCCCCTCAGCAGCGGCTCAAGCCTAGGTCCGTTCCCTCGGCGTGGAGCCCTTGAGTGCGCTGCTCGCGCAATACAGTGACACAAAATCTTACATCACTGCAAAAACAGTACACATATCACCCCCACGTACGTGCACGCATACACATGAAAGTGGAAGGATTTTTTTTCCCTTATAGAACTGAAATAGTTATGGAAATTATCCGATACGAAATATCTATAAGAGTTGTTGAGGTATGTATGCTTGGTACACATATATGTTTCAACAACTCATATACGTATGAATAGTTAGCTTAGGTTAGCTCGGATAGGTCGCGAAATGCACATATCAGGCAACAGCCCAAGCCGAGGTGTGCCGCGCACCGTTGAGCTAGTTGTCAAATAAAATCGGCTGAGTGCCTTTTGCGCTCGCCTTAGTAGTCCGGTGAAGCTGTTAAGACCTTGGTTGGTCAATAGCGTAGTCAGATCGAAAAAAAAATTGTTACATATAATTAACGTTAAAAATATCGTAGGCGACAATTATTTAGTATATAAAAACATGTCACATCAAGTATCAAGAGCATGATCCATTTGGTCATAATTTTCCTTGTTCAAATTTCACCTTCAAAAATTCGTTTCGAATCATATATAAGTACTCAAGAATAAACTTATAAATCCCAAGGTTTCAAACTTCACTCGGCGTGGATCAATCAAATTTATCCCAAAAGTCTTTAAAAAACTGTTTCATATCGAATAAAAATTCAAAACTACATTCGCAATTAGTAAAATGTAGCAAGTGGTTACTTGCTTTATCAATTAAATTACTCTAAATACTCGGTCAGTAAAGTAATTATTCAATGAACTCTTCAAGTGTATTATTTATATGTTACGCAATGTTATTATGAGGAGAATAATTTAAACGTTCGCAGAAACAATGATTTCTTATAGACAAAAAAAATTGTTACAAAACAAGAACCTCTCTAATAGTTAATTATATATGTGCACGTAATGTTATTATAATTCCATGTGTTAAATTGTTATTGAAATCAAGGTAACTTAAAGGTATCAAGGTCAATAGGCTTAGGTAATTTAACAACATAATTAAAATATCCCCTCCTAAATATAAATTACGACCAGTTTCGTTGTTCATAGATGTATGTTAATAGAAAGGTTAAGGTACCATACAATTAAAAAACACACGTTCAGTACACTGATTTCCTCATCTATGTGGAAAGTTATAATACAAAAAACAAGGGCAAATACTTTTGATCTCTCTTTCAATAACATATTACAAAATAGTTTTACGAAGTTCTAATGAGTAGTAATAATAATATTCGTCCAATAGGACAGGAGAAGGAATTAATCCATACTGCCAATTATTACACATAACATACACAAGATTATGAATGAAATATAAAATCCACTAGATGACAGACTAGGACTTTTTGGCGGGATCTTAGTCTGTCTTGTAGTGGATTTTATATTTTATTCATAATCTTGTGTTATCTGACTCTATATTTTGTAAATATGGTGGTGTTTTACGTAATATACTTAGTTTATTGTGCATAAGTGAAGTGACTGGAAAATAATACCACAGAGCATGAAATTCTTAGATGCCACAAAAACTTCCTGGAAGGTTCTAACAAGGTATCCACCATCTTGTTAGAATATTGAAATGCTCACAGGGAGCTTGTAATATTACTGTACTATAACGTCCACTGAAACAAAACATTGACACTGGCAAGTGCTTCTGCGGAGCCAAAACAAGAAAAAAAAGAAGAAGACAGACTAAAATCCCGTCAAAAACTCCCTAATATACAATTGTCATGGCATTTTTTAATTTACTAAAGCGACTGGATAGTAATCCTTTAAGCAGTCATCTAGTTGATTTTATATTTCAGTGTAATAGAATTTTTAATTTACCTACTCATTTTAATAAAGTTATCTAATATTTCCTAATATATAAACTGATATGTTAGTAGTATCTTTAAGTGTATAGACTAACTAAGTTTACAACTGACGGCAATCGATAATCTATGTGCTACTTAATTTTAAAATAAAAACCGATATTATTTTTCACACTGCTCCTAATTTGCATATTTTAACTATTCATTTAATGTAACTGTTTTATTGGTTATTACATAAAACTATAGCATTCTGTGTTTACTGACTCTTGCCTAATGGATGTATTTTGCGGTATCTATCGACACGAGAAACGAAATTTCATTTATAAAATTTACATAAACGATAATTTATTATAGACCTATGAGTAAATTTACGTTTTCAAATGTATAAAATAAAGATTACTTTTCTCATCAATGATTTTATTTAAAAAGTATATTGCATAATTAACTTTTTAAATACTTAATTTTAAATAACATTATTTACAAACATTATTTAAGTTTGATTTAGTTGTTTTCAAAAAACACTGATAGAAGTTAACTAAACCATACTTTTGTGAGTATTTCGGTAAGGAAAAAATATTAATATCTATCATGCTTTAATTTGATGTTTGCAGAACAATATATTTCTAACGTGACACAATCAAAATGTAATAGTGGTACACAAAACTTGATTATCTTGATTTAATAATATCAAATTCCTTCAAGTATATAAAAATGTAACATATAGAAAATGTACTATTATGGTCAGTAAATACAAAATACATGTTAAGATGCAAGTAAAGGAAAACATTTATATTCTATCTACAATAAATAAGAAATCAATTAAAATACAAAGCAGTTATTATTTTCAAAATCAAAAATTCTTTATTTAATTAAGGTCTTGATATAGCACTTATAAACCTTAAATCATTACTACATTCGGAAATCATGCCAGTCGATAAGAGCAGGCAAGAATGTCGATCGAGTTGATCAGCATATGTAGTTTTTTTTTTATTGCGCAAAGTAATATGTATGTTATTGTATGCGACCTCGTCCGCGTCCATCAGTTACTTTGGGCTAACGTTAACACGCAATAGAAGCTTTGAAAACGAAAAATAAATGATTTGGAATATTCTGCATTCTCTCTTCATTCATTGCTACTCCACTCCTATGGGTCTTAGACGTATACTTACAGCTTCGATAAATGACCTAACACTGAACAAATCGGACCAGTATTTCCTGAAAATAGCGACATTATAATGATTCTAATGTTAACTTAAAAAAACACTGAAAACCAAGCTTCATGTCGCTAACAGACTTTTCTTAGCTTCATCAACTGTCAAACTACAGTGTTTACATGAATAGGATTCCTAGTTTTCTTGTAGTTTTTTCTCGTTTTACCGTAATTCAGTGGAAATTAACATAATGAGTTAGCTGGATCCCAAGAAACTCAAGGTCGTCTGCTATCTGAAGCGATACACCTCAAAAAGTGAGAGTCTAGCTGAACGGACTCTAGTACAAAAAAAGTCATGATTGTATTCTTTTGCATTAAATCTCACATGGATTACACTGCCACAGTTAGCAAGGTTTACATTCATATATTTAACTACGACCTGTCTCTAATTAAGCATTTCTCAGAAGTTAGCATGCGAATTAGAGAAGTATATTTCACAAACAGTATTGTTGTTAACGTAACCAAGGAAACCAAGGCTTTAGCAGATCGTTGATGTGTAGCAGTAATAGTGTCAGTGAAAGGAAAGATTCTTAAGGGACTCGGGTGTTTACAGCCATAGAATCAGACGAATAGCCACCAACAGCTACTTGTATTTTCTGCTGACTTTTTTTTGGAACCCGCTTAGCGTTTACAAGTCTCCAAGACTTAAGAATAAAGCTGGATTCTAGAAAGAGACAGAACTCGCACATCAGTACAGCAGCTAACTCAGGTAAATAACTCTTGAATACGCTTGATGGAATATCAACGAGGCTAAGTCTTTAATTACATCTAAATTGTAAAGTACTGTTTATACATCCTAGTTGCAAAACGCGATTTCCTACACGCGCAATTATAAATGCAAATGTAGCATTTCTGTGGAGTACTGAGGATGGAATGTTATCACTAACATACAGATATTCATAAATCATAAACAAATTTATAAAAACTTTTTCTCTTGTTGGATAAACCTGTGAACCATACACCAACATTATGTGTGGAAGCCTGAGTAAATTAACTTCTACCGAACTGGATAAATTTAGATACTGATCTGTACAATAGAGTGCCGCAAGATTTATTAGCAAATATTACAAACTAACTGTGCAGCAAAGTTTACATTTCCTCTAGTAATGTAATGTGTGAATCGCATTGTAATTTTACATCAAATAAGGTATCTAAATACAAAGTATTATCAACTAACACTATAAATTTCCCATCTATCTTGCTGCTAGTGCCAAAAAGTGGATTATTGAACAACGCTAATGTCTTTACTGTTATTTTGTTGATATTTACTAATAAATTATTAAAAGGAGCTATTAAATACCTTCCAAAATAAAAATAAAAACTTTTTCTGGTTAGGTACCACTAAGGCGCTAATGGATGACAAAACTCCTCCAATTTGGAAAACAACCCAGTCATCCAGAAGAAGTGGCAGGAAACTCGATCGGGTTTATTTACCTATTCTACTAATGCTACTGTTACTACACTCATCAAAAAAGCCTAAGCAACATGTACTAATTTAAATTTTAGGATGGTTCTTCACATTATAACGTTGTATTTTATTTTTAAAATAACATCCTTAGGGTTCTATGATGTAAAAATAACAGCTGCTGTCTTTATAAGTTCTTTTAATAACAGAAATGAACAATATTAGAATATATTGTAGAAACTAAGATACATAAGAAACTAAACTTTTTTTTTTTACAAAATGAAATTTCTAAAAAAAATGTATTTATTGTGAAAGAATAGAAAACTTTAATACAAAGTATGGTCTCTTCTGCTATTCAGAACTTGTCGGCAACGATTATTCATTGAATTAATGAGACTGTTCAAGTCATCTTGCGGTATTCGCTCCCAATGGAATTGTAGCAAATCCCTCAGCTGTTGGGTTGTTGTCGCTCCGTCCAAGTCCTTTAAAACACGTCTCTGGAGCATGTCCCATGCGTGCTCGATGGGGTTGAGATTTGGCAATTGTGCAGGCTAGGGCAATACCCGGATGTTCGCCGTTGCAAAAGTATTCACTGGTTCACCGAGCTGTATGTAAACGCACATTGTCATGCATTAACCTAAAATCGGAGCCAAAGGTTTATGCAAATGGGTAGACATAAGGTCTGAGAATATCCTCAATGTAATTTTCAGCATTCATGTTTCCATTTACAAAAACGAGCTCAGTTCGCCTGTTGTCCCTGTTATCCCATTGTTCCTGGGTCCATGTTATGCGTTCTCTATACCATTCATATCGACGAGCGCGATTCCCGTGACGTATCGGTGGGCACCTGATTGGGCGTCGAGCTCGTAGGCCGTACTTATGCAGTCGATTTCGCAAAGTTTGAGGACTTACATCAACACCACTTGAAATTTGTAGCCTCAAACTTATCTCTCGAGCGGTTAACATCGGCTAGCGTCTTGCAGTCCGTTGTATGTATCAGTCTTGCCAAATGGTTGTACTCCTTTTACGGCCTGGATGCTATTCAGCGGGTTCTCCTGTATTATTGTAGTGCTGCCAAAGACGACAAATAATACTTCTATGAATGCCAAAATGTCGAGATACCTGAGATTGAATACTTCCCGCTTGCAACATCCCTACAGCTCTTTGCATTTCATCTGACATCAAATGACGTCGCTTCATGACGTAAATAATATCTAACAATTCAATTTTGTCGCTAACTTTATTTAAATGGTTGGTAAAATTATAAATTCAAGGCTAAACGTAGCAATTAAAACGCACTTAAATTCAAACAAATTCGCAGTCATTTGAATTTTATGAAAAAACAAAACATAATCAAATTTTTTTTACAACCAGCCAGTATGTCATCAATAACAAAAAAATTTACTTACCTACGCACTTTGTTTGAGTAAATACTTAGAAATTAATTAATATAAATGGTAAAATTTGTAAAATCACGCATGTTGCTTAGACTTTTTTGATGTATGTATTATTACTACTATTGTACGGCTGCTGTTACTGCTACTTCTACTGCTACAACCAATATTACTGTTTCTGCGATTATTATTTTAGTTAAGTTACTATTACCATTCCTGCTACTGTTACTGTCATTATTATTATCTAACTACATTTTATCACTAACATTTCGTCTAATACTTTCTGATTCTTCGCAACAATTTAAGCGCAATTTTATATTTTCACTGTATACTGTGATTTTGAAATCTTTTCCCTTTTCAGCTTATCTTGTCACTACAATTCATTATCTTCCAGACAACAACCATTCACATTTTGATCCATCCTATAATAGCTTTCTGAGTCTAATCGTAGCCCTAGTAACACTTAATTGTCCTATCCTTGTCCTTGTCCCTATCCCTTAAATCTATTGTACTCACTTTGATTACGATTGAAGTTTTAAGCGTACATCAAATTAAATACGTATTGTATGCTTAAAACGAGGAACATTTTTTGTTAATATTGCCTTATATAACAAAGTAAATTATGAACTGGTGGATATCCTTTAATCGTAGCATTATTAAATGCAATTAATTTAAAATTGATAATATCCTTTCTTCATATATGATTTCATAACAATTTACTTGTATATTTATGAAGTTCATATACAAATACATCAATTCAAATGAAAAATAGATATGTCACTAGATATAACTAAAAATGCTAAGTACTATAACTACTCAACAGATCATTATAAATTTCGCATACACGATGTCAAAGGTACAGTAAGGTATAGACTAGCTTTCATAAATACACCAAATCTTATTTGCCGCGGGGAAAGCTAGTAGTAGATATGTGTTTTTTTTATCTAGTCTCTTAAACCTTGTATGGGAGATAAACATAAAACAAAAATTTTAAAATTTAGTAATCAGATTTTGGAACGTTTATTGTGAAACTAACGCTATAGAGAAATATGCCTAAACAAAGTAATAAAAATATGCAAATAAAATAACTCGAATGCAATTATGTAGATTAGAAGTCGTTGCGGCGGACGAAATAAATAAATGGATAATTTTCTGTATTTAAATTATATTGTATCAACTGCCCAAATACATACGAATAAATCTAAGGAAATCCGCTACAGATATTTATGATGATCGATTTCCATTATACATTATAGTACAATGCAATGCGACGACATCAATCAAATTTGCTTAACTAATTGTTTCACGCTATCGTTGGTATGTTGTAATTACTAACAAGTTAAATGCCATAAGTACTCTATTAATTTTATTGTACTCACGATTATTTCCAATTAATCTCTGTCAACGTGGCAAAGGTTTGCTTTACTAACACTTTTCAAAATATACCAGTTCTAACAGTACCAAAAGTAGTTAAGTAACTAATAAATGGATTATTTATGATATCTAACACTAACATTAAACCATTTTTATTACGAACAATATACACATTTTAAATTAAAATAGAAAACATTTAATACTAGCATAAATGTAGGTGTGGTAGGGTGTTGCCTGAAGTACATCCTCTAATATCTAATTTAATCAATGTAAGTATGCATGTTGCATTATTTTGTACACAAAGATTGCATGAATTATCGCATGGTTTTATCTCCAGTCTACTATAGAATGGACAGAACATACAATATATATCGATCCTTCACATTTTTTTTGTGATAGGAGGCTAACGAACTTGTGGATCACCCGATGTTAAGCGATCGCCATCGTCCATAGACACCAGTAACACCAGAGGAGTCGTGAGTGCATTGCCAGCCTGTTGTTGGGGAAGAGGGAAGGAGGAGGGAAGGAAGGGAGAGGGTAGATGGGAGAAGGTGGGTCTTCAGTGCTCTCACTGACTGAACGAAACGCAACGATGCAAGCATTGTTACTTTATGTCGATTTTCTGTGAGAGGGTGGTACTAACCTGGGCGAACCGACCCATTTATGCTGAAACTAATTATAGCTTCAGCGTGGCTTTACCACCTTCAGAAATATATAAAATGCTCATGATTTTCTTTATAATTATTATTTTTATTGATTTTATCTTTTCTAAAGATAATCGAAATCTCCTAATATACGGGCTGAAGCCAAATGCGGAAACAAAATAATTTACTTCGTTTTTATTATTATGAAGTAATTTAAATTAAATAAATATAAGAAAGAGTTGATGAAAATTACTATTATTGTTATAATGTTACCTATTCTGCTAATGCTACTGTTACTACTACTCCTACTGTTCCTGCTATTCTTATTACTACTACTTCGGCTTTTGTTGCCATTCCTGCTACTATTAGAGTGATTATGTAACCACATTTTATCATTACATATTGTATAATTATTTTAGATTCTTTGCAATAATTGTAGAGCTATTTTATATTTACACTTTATACGGTGATTTTGAAATCCCGGCTTTTCAGCTTATCTTACAACCTAATGATGCATTCACGCCGCTGATCCTTACTGGTAAATATGTAAATATGAGAATAAATATGAGACTCGCATCTCATACACTCTACCCTACATGTAACAATGTCCTTTGATATTGTTGCGCTTAGAAATCATATTATACTTAATTAGTTAATAAGTAGAATTTTAAAATTAAAGATATCCAAACCTTGTTCTAATTACATTTTTTATTTTTCACACTAAGTAGCAATCGAATAATATCAATATTTTAATACGTTATTTGTTTATTCTACGAACGAAAAGAAATTTTATGATATTATTATTTCTTAATTCTCGTGTTTCCTGGTTACTACTCCAAAGGATCCATAATAATAAAGTACCTGGGCGACCGAGCCTAGCTCGGTTCTTTAAAAATATTTTAAAATTAAAATAAACTGTTCGGTTTGCCTTATACGATTAACATTTTTTTACAAATAAAAGAAAAATTTAAAAAAATATATCTCTTTTGCTGTCACTCGGATTCGAACTGGTATTACGCGGATTTTCGAAGCAACCAATTTCCATCTGAGCTATTTTTGTTTTGATAGCGCCGGCGAAATTTACGTTTATATTCTAACTATATTTTTTATTGCCTGAAATCTCAGTAAAAAAAGTTTTCTATGAATAAAATCTAGCTAGCTCGATTTATCGTCCCTGAAACGACCTACATACTAAGTTTCACGGAAATAGATGACGCCGTTTCCGAGATCCTGAATATATACAAATATAAAAATATACAAGAATTGCTCGTTTAAAGGTATTAGATTAATAAGCATTTATAATATTACTTAAGAGTTATTTGTTACCATAGTACAATACTACGATTTTTTTGCTAACTTTTAACCCTACGGTATTACAACGCCATTTACAGCGAAATTGGTGTGACCCTTACCATAATTTTCATAAAATCATTTTTGTAATACATAATTCTTCTTTTTCTTTTTGTGATCAGGCTGGCCTCTGTCGGGCTAAGGCGTCCATCCTGTGAGAAGGCGATAGTTTAATTACCATGCCAGCCTACCAGCAATACCAGCAATACAATACAAATAAACACCAGCAATTTGGTCACCGACAATTTATACTTCGTTGTCAAAATGTTATAATCTTCAAACACATTATATGTCTGGATCAGTTGTAGGTTGTCATTAATCGATTTAAAATTAATTTTAGTTCAATTTTATGAAGAATTTAGTAGTTTTCATCTTGTACTATACAACAATACATGGTGGCCTAACTAATTCATAGGTATACATACCAACATAAAACTGGACTAGGAACTTCTAATTGAGGTCTGTTGATTGGTTTGGTCATTCAAATAATAAAGAGTTATGTAAATTTTAGTATATATGTATATATATATATAAGTACTATAGTAACATGGATTTTAGATGTTACATGGGTCTTAACCCGCATTAAATTCAGCACAAAAATCCTTCAGTGTAAATGTGAACGCCAAGAGGGTGTGATACTGGACAGTAAGAAGTGTTAAAATTATTATTTTTGTGTAGAACTGTATTTTTATACCCTAATAACTCCTTATAACATCAGCTATATATGGGTACAGTCCAACCTTTTCCGATATTAGCCAGAACAAACGGTTAAGCAAAAGTTTGATATATTGAATTTTTATTATAAGTACTTCATATATACTACCTTATACATTTAGCAAAACTTTGCTAGATATATGGGGGCACCAAGTCGAGCAAAAAGTATAAGTATTTAATTATAAGTAGTTAAAATTTCTTAATTTTGTCACTCACTGACTGACCGATCATCAGAACTTTAAGGAATTTCTAGCAAGCATAGAAGCTTCAAATTACTGTTTAGTGTATAAATCAAGGAAAATCTATATTTTATAATTTCAGTCCAGTTTTCCTGATGAGCGATAAATAGTATTATTTACATTGTTTCTATTCAAGAAGTAGAAGGTAACGAAAAAAAAAAAAAAAAAAGTAGAAATATCTACAAAAAGATTGTTTCATAAAGACAGTTCTTCTACCGTAAAAAACCGTGAAATCCATGTAATACCAAGTTGGTTACCTTATTAAGTCCCAGCTTAAGAGACCTTCTGTCTTAAGTTATTACGTAATTAGCGAACCTAACAACACATTATAGCGACCATATCATTTTAAATAAAATAGATTGACTTGCTCATCACATTAAAAAATAGAACATTACATCTCCTCATTGCACAGGTGCAGTGGATGAGGGGAGGCAGCTGGTGTATTTTTTTTATATCAGAGGAGGCAAACGAACAGGTGGGTCACCTGATGTTAAGTGATCACCACCGTCCATATACACAAGCAACATCCGAGGAGGCGCAAGTGCGTTGCCAGCCTGTGTTGGTGGGGAAGAGGGGAGGAGAAGGGGAAGAGAGGGAGGGGATGGGAACGCAACAATGCAAGCACTGTTACTTCATGTCGGTTTCCTGTAAGAGGGTGTTACTACCCCGGACGAGCCGACCCATTCATGCTAAAACCATCAGCGTGGATCTACCACCTACAATAATATATACCCAGTCTGTCATCCTATTAGGACGGAGCCCGACGGCCACCTTCCGCCGGGTGGACCGTTGGGTCAGCTATCCAAGGGGACTAGCATAATTCGATCCCTTCTGACCCAGCACTACGGTCCTTCGCTAAACCATGGGAAATAGGGACTTAATAAGGTAATCGACTTGGTATTACATGAATCTCACAACTTTTAACGGTAGAAGGACTGAGTTACGAGAGTTGGTTTTTTAAGCTTTTTTTAATGGTATTTTGAATTTACAAAAAGACGCTTCAATTTCATTTTTTTATAGATTACCTCTGTTTGCAAAAAATGAATCGATGTTTCGTTCTCTTCATTACTAAATAAAAAACTAATTTTCAAGCAGATAAATAGATGATGAAAGATTTTATATAAGATCTGTCAAGATAAAGATAAAAAAATTTATTTAACCTTTTAGTTATTATTAATAAAATAATGTGTTTTGTAAATCAACACTTAATAGTGATATTTATCTACAAGCTGACCGAATTTAGAAAAGTCAATGACCGATGGCAAACACACGTTTCCACCTAAATTGTCATTTGTTAAGTCCAATGTATAATAAACTGAATATTAAAAAATACATGGCACAACATAAAACAATCATAAAAGATATTTCTTTTCATATTCTATTATGAATTATACAGGGATTTTGGTCGATCTCTTACAAATAAATTTAATAGTCGCGCTTCAGATAACGCGATGTGTTTCTGGCATATATGAGAGCATCGAAGGCCCACCTCCATTCCCCTCTCATCACCCCGCCCCACACCTCCAACTCCCCCCCTCTGCCCCAATTTCATCCAAACACAGGCTGGCAACGCACTTGCTACCTCCCTAGTGTTGCCAGTGTCTACGGACAACGGTGATAACTTAAAATCAGGTTACCCGCCTGTTCCTTTGCCTCCTATGATTTTAAAAAAGGGAACAAAATAGTTTACTGCATTTAAAAAATATATGATTCACGATTCTCTCATTAAGTCCACACATACCATAGAATGATCATGGGTGTTTATTTTCGTAAGACCAAAGACGGACAGTAGAGATCACCTAATCGTGGGCTTCTTTAAATTTAAAAAGAAGAAGGTAAAACGAGAATCTTTAGATAAATTATTTGTAAGTTTGGTCTTGTGGGGTACAGAATTTTGAAAAATTTTTGAATTTTAGGGGTGTAAGGGGTGTCGAGTAACATCTTAAGACTTGAGACACCCAAGCCAACCTCACCTGCACGTGGTGCACCCTGCTGATCAACGAACGAGGCAATGGCGATAGCGGGGTGGTAGGGTTATACAGCCCGACTGGGTCGCAACCACCATTTATATGGCGAAAAAGCCCGTCATAGTGACTCGCTTTTGCGCGTCGCGTTTCGGGATCAGCCTGTGCATATCCAGTACCGGGTGACTTTCGTCATTATGGCCGGCATGACAGTGGCGACCGACGATGGATGATCTGTCTCGCGGTGGTCGCCACTGTTCTTGGATGGTACTATGCTTACCATCAGGCATAGTGCAGTCACTTTGTCGTGCTTCAATAAAAAAAAATTAACCCACAGACCCCATAGTGTAACATTTTCCTAAGACGTTTGTCTTCAATATTACCGGACAGTGTTGCCAATTCAAATTAGCTATTTTTTCGGAGTAAATTATTAGAAGACGCTCAGGCTCCATCCTACCAACTTCGAATCCATTCTTGGTCGATAAAACCACCACGAGCTATGTATGTTAAAGTGGTTCATATGGGGCGTTTTTTTTTAATTCACTGATACAATGGAAATTGTTATAAAAATCTGAACTGCATTGTAACATCCCTCATAACAATAAACTTGGGGCTTAATCATTTTAATTTATTTCTTAAGTTATCAAAATATTACCCAATTTTTAACTTTTTATTAAAATTCAAAATTAAAGGATTTGCATTTATAAAAGTATTAATCATCTATATAGTGCTTAGGATTTTTGTCGAGAATGAAATTGATCTATAAAGAAGGTGATACTACCCCGGACGAGCAGACCCATTCATACTGAAACCAGTAATAGCATCAGCGTGGCTCTACCATCTACAAATGTAAATGTAATGACATAATTACAGGAATACTCTTTCAAAAATGTTTGTTAGTAAGACACGCATGTCACCTAGTGTAACATGTAACGTATACATTTAGTATGTAGATATTAATAGTATGTCGAATGGAATCTACCATCAGCAACATATTGGGAGTTTTAACCGTCTATATAACCCTTTCAATATTACACTATATAAGAAAGTAATCAAAATTTTAAGCTATACACTATTTGACTATATGGCTTAAAAATATTATAATATAGATATAATATGTATATATAAAAAATAATCGCTTGTCTATTCCACACCAAATTTATTTAATAGAACTCTTAGGTACTACGTTTATGCTCTAATATCTTATTAGAAAGTCCTGGTCTATTTTCAAAGTCATCTGTCACCTAAAAATTATGACATCCAATTAAACAAAAGAGAATTAATTAATAATTATTTCAGTGGCTCCATAAATTTACTAAAGACAAATTGTTTATCAATCAATTATTAATGTGTATATATACTATAAAATTAATCTACAATTTGACCAATTGATATCTAAAGGCATATAATGCATGCAATGTCATTCATGTTAAAATGATTATATTATTGTAAAATTAACCAGTAATTTGACCAGTTAAATTCAAAGAGCATGTAAGGTATGAAACGTTAGTCGTGTTATTAATATTGTAATAATAGTTATATGTTATAATATCATTGTTGGATGTAGAATGAAAAAGGGTAATTGGAACGTAAGAGTAAAAAAATACATACAGTCGAGCATAGCAACCTCCTTCGCAACCATTTTTGAAGTTGGTTATTGACGGTTGTCAAAATGTATTTTTTATTTACATGTGTATATTTTGTGTAAAATTTAAGCAGTAGCGTGAGTAATGCATATGTTCATTAATATATTATGCTTATAATGTATTTTAAATAAAATAAATAGCTTTCTGCACTTCTCCGCTACATAAACTTCAACTATGCCAAATTACAAGGTCATCCATTCACGAAAATCGCTTAAAAAGGGGTACAAAGTTTTTGCTTTACGTATTAATATATGTGATGATAATGTTAAATTGTAAATAAAATGTTGGGGATTATTTTCTAAATTCAAAATACACAATGATTTGAAGTCTTCAAATTTCGCTTTAATATAAATTAAGATAAAAAACTCTATCTCTATATATAAAAATATATGAATTTGAATCAGATTTGTTCTTGAAGTACAGTACAACATACGCCTTACGGACATATTTATATTGAACAAAATATTTTCAAATGAAAAAGTCATGGATAACAGTTAGTTTAAAATAAAATAGCCTATTGATTAATTTTTATAATAAATTTGAAATTATATATAGACACTTCATTTTTACTATATGTATGGATTACATACAGTACAATATAAACGGATAAACACCTTTTGTCAATTAAACCTTACGATCATTTTTAATGGGTTTGTTAATTCTTTATTTTAAATTCTACAGTTTAAAAAATATCATACTTTAATTTTAATATATGCAATGAGGTTATCACAATAACAAACCGTCGTGATATTATGAATGCAAAATTTCGCTTCGAAGCCTAATTTCCATCATTAAATCATTATCGTTGCACGAGCTATCACATGATGACTGACGAATTGCGTCCGAGCTACTCCAATGTAGTTTCGTAGTGCTCACGATCTACCTAACGCAATATTACAAACTGGTAGAGCTGGCATTATTTAAATATAATTAAATACAAAATAATTTTTATTGCACTTCCTCGTGCGTTAATACCAAGTAACCATATGCAAAATTACAAAAAAAATTGAGGGAATTTGATTATAATAGTTCCAGCGCTTGGCCAGAGATCTCTTTCCGAGGAAAAGTTTAGGTAAGGCATTATCACCACTTTCTGCATTTGCATTTGAATAATAATTTGACTGCGTATTAAAAAAGGGATTATCTCACATTTAATTTAAATACTTTTAAGGGCGTAATACAAGATATACCAGGTGAAAGGTTAAACACTTGCAGTATTCTAGGATATGACTCTTCAATAATAATAATATCAAAACAAATACTATTACACAACTACGAAAACCAAAGTTAATGTTTGTTCTAAGGCTATCAAAAGTATAAACACAATATTAATAAACATAGGTAAAATGACCGGTGTCGAAAGCTACACGGGTGACCCGGAATTAATAAACTTTCATAATAATAATACGGACAATAGACCCTTTTCTTCTGTTCCTGACCTTCTTAAGTTTACTTTCAAGTGAAAATGAAATCACTCGACAATCATTGATTATGTATTTTTCTAGATAATTAGGAAAAATATCTAGCGCCTACTTTTTTGATTGATTTAAAGTAAGCTTTTGTAGGTGGTGAAGCTATTAATGATGAATGGGTCGGCTCACCGGGGTAGTGTCACTCTCTCACAGAAACACCGACGTGAAATAACAGTGCTTGCACTGTTGCGTTTCTTCCCTTTCTCTCCCCCAAATACAGGCTCGCAACGTACTTGCAACTTACCTGGTTTTGCTAGTATCTATGGACGACGGTGATCATCTTACATTAGGTGGCCCACCTATTCGGTTGCCTCCAATGATATAAAAAAAAGAATCGAGGGCTGATGTCATCCATAAATATTGCTGTTATCTAGACATTGAGCCTGTGTATACCATACACCTGTATAACTATAGATGATATTTAAAAATGTACAAAAACTATTTTTTTCTCTTTATATCTCAAACTTAAATGATAATAACCAATACACTTTCAACAATAAAATCATAAGCTTATGACGTCACCTCATTTATTACAATCCATTGAACCCTTAAGACTATATCTTCATGAGACATGAATATATATATATACGAATACTTACAAAGACTATCCCCTTCTAGGTAGTTTAATAATAAAAATACAAACAGGTATGTACCTAACTGATTGTATGAATTTATTTAATATTAATTCAGTTTGATTCTTCAAATAAATAATCATAAAAGAGATAAAGTTAGTTTTTGTATGTACCAATACCCCAATTATTAACAGCTTGTTAATATAACTAAAAAAATGTTTTTACAGTCGGAATTTATATTAATATATCTTATTAATATTTCAACTCATGATTATCGTTTTTGTTTTCTCCACTTTTGTTCTACATAAATGCCCTGAAAATGCCTAAGAAGGATATAGATTTTTCAATATAATAAACTGTCTGAGACAAACTGAGACATAATTGTTTTAATCAAAATATAATATAATAATAATAATAATAAATTTATTTATTTGACCGCACAATTACATTCTTAAAAATAAACAACATTGTTTATGAACAAAAAAAAATACATTTATAGAACAGTAAATTTATTACTCTTAAGTACCTTTTTTTTTTTTTATTAACGTGGGGAAATCCCTAACGGATACGCTACCCTCCCGGGGAAGAGGGTAGGTGATGTCCGATTCGCACGGACTAAAACCCCACGGTGTACCGACCGCCGCATGGTAGGGGCAGTCAGGGATCGAGCATGCTCACTGACCTGAAACTGCCCCTGCGGCAACCTGGCGAATGAACGCCAGGCTTCGCCCTACAATAGAGAGGCTACTGGGTACACGACCAGCAGCCTCCCCTCGTCAGCCTCACCAGTGCAACGAGGAGATGGGGGGCCCCGCCCCATCCCCTCAGGTTTGGCGACGGTTTTGGGAGGGTCGGGCATTACGCCTCGCCCCTCCCGCTGCCCTTCTTTGGCGGAGACGACCACTTCTGGGATCGGCCTCCCGGGCCCTCTCCGCCGCCTCCTTCTGTGAGATGACGGTCTCGCAGAAGGAGGCTACAGCAGCCCAGACGTCCTCGCTGCCGAGCATGGCCGAAACCACGCCCGCCAGCGAGAGATCGTCCCCCACCGCCGCAACCAGGGCGCGGCGCTGATCGCCCCACGCGGCGCACTCCGAGAGAGTGTGCTGCGCGGTGTCCGTCTCAGCGCCGCACTCGTGGCATGCGGCGGTGGGCTCCCTACGTGCTATCCGGTGCAAGTACCAACCGAAGCATCCGTGCCCGGTCAGCACCTGCACCAGACGGTACGTCAGGGAGCCCCAGCCCCTACTCACCCAGGCCGACAGGACCGGGCGGACGGCGTCTATGGTAAATCTTCCGTAACGCTCGTCCGCCAGGTGTCGGCCCCACCTCTCTATTTGCTGGCTGCGGGCTATTGCCCGCAGCGCAGCGATCTCCCTGGGCGCCGGAGGTCTACCTCGGGATTTTCCTGCCGCCGCGTAATTGTACACGGCGGCAAGAGTTTCCGCCTCCAGCTCCCAGGGTAGAGAGCCCGCGAGCACCATGGCCGCCGCCGAGGACACCGTGCGATATCCGCGGATCTCCCTCAACGCCACTGTGCGCTGCGCTTTGCGCAGGACGCGAACGTTCGTGGCGCTGAGGGAGTCCACCCACACCGGCGCCCCATAGGCGGCCATGGCCCTCACCACCCCACTATAAAGACGGCGGCAGGCAGCGCCCGGCCCTCCCACGTTCGGGAGAAGGCGGCCGAGCGCCGCCGCCGCCCCTACTATACGCGGTCCGAGCCCCTTAAAGTGGGGCTCGAACCGCCAACGCCCGTCCAGGGTGAGGCCCAGATATTTCATCGTGGACCCCACCCTGATACGTACTCCTCCCACCGTTATATGGGCCCCAGAGGGTGGCCCCTGCCGAGGCCCGTGGAACAGAAGGGCCTCGGTTTTTTCGAGGGCCACTCTGAGGCCCAGTCGACGGATGCGCTCGACCACGAAGGTCGTAGCCAGCGTGGTCAGGCGCTCCAGCTCCGTCCATTCTCTTCCCCGGGCTACGACTAGGGTGTCGTCCGCGTAGCATATTAGACGCGCTCCTAAATGGAGCGCGCCGCGGAGCACCCAGTCGTAGCCCAGGTTCCACAATAAGGGCCCCAGGACCGAGCCTTGTGGGACTCCACAGGGAGTCCCACGTCGAACCGTCCGCCCCCTGCAGTCTGCGTAGACGACCTCCCTATCCTCGAGGTACGCCTCCAATAGCCGCCGCAGGTACGGGGGCACCCCGAAACATCGGAGCGCCTCCCGTATTACTCCGTGCGGCAGGCTGTTGAAGGCGTTGGCGATGTCTAATGACACCGCCAACAGCCTCTGACCCCGGGAGGTCGCCTGCGCAGAGAGCTCCTTCAGGAGGCTCAGGGCGTCCAGTGTTGAACGCCCCGACCGGAAGCCGAACTGCGCGTCGGACAAGTTTGGCCCTACGTCTTCCAGGTGCCGGACGACCCGGGACGCGATCACCCTCTCGAGCACCTTCCCGGTGTCGTCCAACAAGACGATGGGCCGGTATGCCGACGCGCTGTCCGGAGAGCGGCCCGCCTTAGGGATAAGGACGAGCCGCCCCGTCTTCCAGAGCTTCGGGAACTGTCCTTCCGCCAGACAGCGGTCGAACAGCCCCCGAAGCCGCTCCCCGAAGTGCCCCACGCAGAGGGCCAACACTCGGCCCGGGACCCCGTCCGGCCCAGGCGCCGTCCGCCTGCCGCGGAGACACTCGACCGCCTTATCCATTTCCTCCTCCGACATCGGGGGAGGACGGTCGAGCACCTCCGCCACAGGCGCGAAGTGCGAGGGCGGCGGCATTGGAGGAGGAGGGCACTCCGGAGGGTCAGGGAACAGCTCTCCCACGACCCTCTCGGCCACCTCTGGCTGGAGAGTTTCCGTCGTCGGAGGCGCCCGGCTCCGGAGTTGTTTCCGGACAATCCGGTACGGGCGCCCCCACGGGTCGCTCTCCAGCGTCTGGAGGAGCTTCTCCCATGCCGCCTCCTTGGCCGGGCTGATGGCGGCCTGCAGAGTTTTCTTTTTCTGCCTGTATTCGCCATACAGCCGGGCCTCTTCCTCGGGGGCCCTGACCCTTCTCCGGCGGCTGCGCCCGTACAGCCGCCGGGCCGCAGAGCAGGCCGCCCGGAGCTCCGCGAGCTCGGACGACCACCAGTACACCGCCCTTCTGTCAGGGCGGTGTGTGCTCCGCGGCATCGACGCATCGCATACCTCCGTGAGAGCATCACGGAGGCGGTCAGCGGATGCGTCGATATCCTCGTTGCCCAGGGAGGGCGAGGCCCAGGCCTGGACGATGGCCGCCTCCTCCGCCTTCTCCCTGTCGAGGCGGCTCATCGCCCAGCGGGGGAACGTCGCACTCCTCCGGGGACGGTCAACCGGCTCGTGATGGGAGGTGGAGACCTCGAACCTGATGTAGCGGTGGTCCGATAGGGTCTCCACCTCCTTTTCCACCCTCCATCCCCGGATACGGCGTGCGACCGACGGGGAGGCGAATGTGACGTCCACGATCGACCCCCCGTTGTACCGCAGGCACGTATGTACGTTCCCCCGGTTGAGGAGGGACAGCTCGTGTTCGGCTGCCCACTCCTCGAGCGCCTGGCCTCTCGGGTTCGTTGTCGCCCCTCCCCACGTCCTAGACTTGGCGTTAGGATCGCCGAGCAGGACGACAGGGAGCGGCGCCAGCCGCCTCACGACCGGCCCCAGGGAGTCCAGGAAAGACTGGAACTCCACCAGGGGCCGGTTCGGGGAAAAATAGACCCCGATGGTTGCGAGTCATCGTGAGGCGACCGCCACGAACCCGTCACCCCTCTCCTTGACAGAGAGGGGCGAGCCCCCTCCGAACAGGATCGCCACGGAGCCGTTCGCGTCGCCAGCCCAGTGCGGCTGGTCTGGGACGCGATACGGCTCCGCGACGACTGCCAAGTCGATTTTCCACTCCGCCACCGCCTGTAGGAAAAGGTCCTGGGCGGCGGCGCAGTGGTTTAGGTTTCCCTGGAGGTAGCTGCTATGGACGTAGTCCATTAATGGTCCATAGCAGCTACCTCCGCGTGTACCTCCTTAAGGAGGCTTAAGTACCTGGGATTTCTTATAAAGTTATATTATTATAAATAACACCTTACCTGTTATTATCATCATCCACAAATGAGTGACAAAAACTGAATATGTGAAGAGATGCAAACAAATACTTGAATGAGAAGTATTTTGTAAGCAAAGTCCTAAATATAAGGAAAAACTTAAAGCAGGAAAATCTATAAGAATATCATTAAAGACACAGAACATTTTAAAGATTATGCTAAAAGAGGATACACAGAATACCGACATTAATTAATCACTTTTAACAATTCTTAATTGTACGAACTATAAACCTTATAAGAGAATTTCATAACCCAAAACTTTTTGTTAACACTTACAACTCTTGATAATGCATACGTTTCTGTAATTAAATTCATGGTAATAAACGTGAGCTCTCCATAAACATGGATTGAAACAAACTTGTAATTATTACATATAATTATCTAAACTAGGACTAAACGTGTTTACTTAAAAGAAGCACTAGAATATAAACAAAAGATATGCGATAGGTTTGTTAGGTTTTTAAGGCTTAAGTTGCTAGAAGAAATAACTAATATAGTCTCATAATAAGTACCTATAAATAAATATACACGAATATGTAGCAAAATTTAAAATTAAATTTATTCATATATAAATAGTTATTAATTAATACCATTAAACGAGCAGCTCTTGTACATTTTTATATTGTTATATATTCAGGAGCTCGGAAACGGCGTTAACGATTTCCGTGAAACTTACTATGTAGGTGGTTTCGGGAACGATAAATCGATCTAGCTAGAGTTCATTCATAGAAAACTTTTTATCTGACGTTTCAGGCAATGAAAAATATAGCTAGAATATAATAGTAAATTTCGCCGCCGCTGTCAAAACATTAATAGCTCAGATAGAAATCGGCTGCTTCGAAAATCTGCCTAACCCCAGTTCTAATCCCAGTAACAGCAAAAGAGATAACTCTTTTTAATATATTTTTTTAGTGAAAATGCTAATTTTGTGAGGCACACCTAACAGTTTATTTTAATTTAAAAATATTTTTCAAAGAACCGAGCTAGGCTCTGTCGTCCTGGTACTGTTGATTATTAATACTCTCAATAACCGTATAATAACATCGAGTACAATTGAAATGCCCTTTATTTTTTCTTAACGAAATATTTCATAGTTAAAGATAAACAAATCAGTTCTATATCATTTTCGGTTCTTAAGTCTGCGGTCATTTCTTCGATGCGGCGCGGAATTACCGTCGTTGGTAGGAGATGCAGCGGTCAACCGGTGACTTTGTTTTATAAAGTAGGGGTTCGACTCCAAGATTTTAGTATAAATTGAACTGTCGTGGGCTTTGGGTAACTCGACCATCAACAAAGTACGTAACAAACATATTATTTAAACGTGTGAATCGTAAATCAAGTTGTGTTAGATAATCCTTTAAATTCAGTTACATCGACCTATTAGTATTACGGACTAATTTAATGCATGTGCCAGTGTTAATGTATTTCAAAACAGTTCAATATAACCTGTCGGGTATAGAAAGACCGGTTATGTTATTCGTTTCATTGGTTCCCTGAAAATATGGACACAGTTGACTAAACGTAGACAGAAATAATTGTTATATCAGTAAACTACTTAATTTAGTATTATATCTTCTTTCATTAGATTACTACTTTCGCATTAATCTATTAGTCATCTTATATGTACAATTCTAGGATACGTGCATTCGTATTTATTTTTATTTTGGATTACTATGTATTAACTTATGAAGTAACTGAATGATTCTTAGATATAGTCAAACCCAATAAATGGCGCTGTTGTCGAGATTTTGTTATTTACTAATTAAATTATTTTTATTGGACACAAAATTCTTAATCCCCAATTATGAGTCTTCCCTCACTCTCAGTATTTTAATTCATTTTTTATATCACATATCAACTAGTGGTAATATAAAATGATAGAGTAATATTTTAACTGTGTTACACAATTTATACCTTAATTTTATAAACAAAATTGATACTGAAACTATAATATTCTATATCGTAATAGCAAATTGTAAAATGATTTCAAGTGTTAATTAAATTCTATATAACAGTAATCAGTAATTACATTCTTTTGTAAAATTCACTGATTTGTAATCGGAACTTTATTTTACAATAATAATTTTATGAACCAAATAATTATTGATAAATTTAAAAAAAAAATCTATCACCTATAGAAGCCACATTTGCAGAATAACATTGGCTGTAGTGAATGAAGTCGTGAACAAAGCTACCAATCTATATTCTGAAAAAATCGGATTTCAATTATTTACGAAATAACAATTATCCACAGTAATTTGAAAATGAAGATGGAATTACTTCTACTCTGCGGATTAATCACATTTGCATCAGCAACCGTGAAGCTCCAGGAAGTATTTTCGTGGAATGTCGTTGACTGGAACTATCCTGACCAGTACTCAAGGCAGCAAGCTATTAATGCCGGTGCACTGATCCCTGAAAACGCACTCCCAGTGGGCATAGAGAAATGGAGGAACAAACTGTTCGTTAGTGTGCCAAGATGGAAATCAGGTATTTGAGTTACAATTATTTACTTCCAATGCAATAAACTACGATGTGGATGAATATATTTTGACGTATAACTAGAGAAATCGTAATCGATCTACAAGATCGTCCTCGAAGAATTAGCGGTATTCTTTGAGGACGGTCTCGTAGATCAATTACATTTTCTCTGCTTATACTTCAAAACATATTCATCCACATCGTAGTTGATGATAAACTAAGAATAGACTGTCGAAAGTGGTAACTAGGTAGGTTAATATTAAAAAAATTAGTACATGTAAACTTTTTTATTGAAATAGTTTTTTTTTCATTATAAACCGAAAAGTCGCTATATTTAGTGTAGCACGGTATAGTGACTGCACAATAACTGATGGTAAGCACAAAAATAATCCAAAAACAACGACGACTATAGAGAGATACGCTATGCTTCATCAGTCGTAGTAGTCATGCCGGCCTTCGTAAATGCCTCTTTACGTTACGTTTGAAGGACCCCAGGTTATAAGAAGGAGGGAACACACAAGCCGGTAGACTGTTCGGTTATGCGTTGTTTTTACTAAGAAGAATATTTAATTTAAAGTGTATGAAATATAATAGAGCAATGACACTAAACTTTAAATGTCACACGTACCGTATTGAAAGCCTCGTTTTAAAGGGAAGATACGATTTAACTCTTACTATTTATTGACGATTTCAAATAGCAAGAAATAATTCAATGACCTATTAAAACACTGCATTATTACTACAAATATTTCTCAATCCGTTCAGGATTCCTGACGATGTTTTCCAACACTGTCAATAGATTGCGTTACTAATTAAATTCATATAGGTAGTTGTACGCCAATTTCGCGAGTTTTGTTTATACGAGTATAAGCCGTTAGCTTTGACAGTTAAAAAGTTTAACTGTCTGTTTAACGCAATTAGAGTTGAGAAATTTCCACCGAAATGTATTTACTTGCAGCATATAACTAACTAGCTGTTACCCGCGGCTTCGCATGCGTTTTTTGGATATATTAAATGTATTTAAAATTGTTATTAGATGTGTAAAAAACAATAATACTCTTTCAAAAATATTTGTAAGTATGACATGCACATCATCTACAGCAGCGGGTAACATGTACATTATATATGTGAATACTAATAGTGTATCCAACGGGATGGGATTTATCATAAGCCGCATAGCTGGAACTTTAAACTACTATCTATGTATCACCCTCAGTGCTCACTTACACTATATAGAAATTAATGAAAATATTAAGCTATAAATTATCGAACAATATGTGTTAAATCTTTTATTATATATATATATATATATATATATAATATCCATATTGTTGATATAATCAAGTTATTAATATACTTTGCTATAATTTAAATTACATATAAACATATGACTTTCAATTATATTTATTCTTGGAGTCCAGTACAATGTACGTCACACGCGCATGTTTACAGTGAACAACATATTTTTGATCAATTTCACACATACTAATGCACTGATAACAGTTCATCACAACATAGTGTCAACAAAGTCGTGTTCCACGTCTGTCTATATGTCTGTTCGCGATAAGATCAAAAACGCATCTTCATGCCGTTTTTACCAATATATAAAATGATTATTGGGCGATCAAAAGACACGCATACCAAGACAAACGTGGATGTTGACTATATTTATTTAGAAATCTAAGAGTCAAACGTCCAACATAACACTATATCAATTACCAAATAATTTTGCCACAAGTGGATCTCAGCGATGTCTGAAAAAGCGATCACTCTAGATTCTAAGTTGAATTAGTTTAGTAATCTTCCAAGAGTAGTTATTTTCGAAAGTAGTCAATAAAAAGACACATTAAAAAGAGAACGTACCGGTTTTAATGTTAATGTTTTTCTAAAATTCATCTGTACTATATGAAATAGAAATGTTATGTAACCTAATTAAATGTTTAAATTGATAGGAATCACCATCATCAAAACCAATTAATATAGGATCATAAATTAATATGCACATCTAAAAAAAATATTATATAAACTCTGGTGTATCAACTTATTCGGTGTTATTAAAAAAAAAGTTAAATACATATTGAATACTTGTATTAAAAAGTTTCGTATTAAAAGCACCGCGCTCGCCCGTGACAAGTTCGCGTTACGCTTTTTTCGCAAACCTAACCTAACCTAACCAAATCGAGACCAATGTACAAAATGGCGAACGTTCAGCGACCGCGGTGCATTTGATACGAAACCTTTTTAAAGTATTCAATACCTATTGAACTCTTTGGAATAACAACTATTATTTCTAGAAAACCATAATCGCTATAACTCGTATGCAATTTATTGTTTTTTTTTTCATCTTTATTACCATAATCAAAACAAATAAAATTAATGTCCAAATGTTTATCTTAATATTAATTAGAGTATAGCTTTTTGGAACTTAATTTTTCTGCTTGGATAAGACGTAGTTTTCAGCTTTGAATGATCTGTTTAGTTCAGTCAAAGCAACTATTCAGAATTGTTTAAACCTAACATGTTATTTAACTGATCAAAACACATATATCGACTTCAATTTTTAGGTATATAGGTTGTTGTGTTATGATCCAATCATCATAATAAACGCTGCACATAATTTGCATATTCATGAGCTATTCAAAATATCAAAACACATATAGTTACCTAAGCGCTATAAAATATAATTTAATTATCAGGTCACATTTATAGATAAGTAATTCCTTATATCTCTCGGATTGCATTAGAAGTAAACAGAGAACAAGTTTTAGTTATACAAAAAAAAACCCAATTTAAAGTTATAAATCTAATTATATCAAAATCTACTACTTTATTGTGTGAAAATATAATGCAAGTGCCTTCTGGCAATTACATTCATTTGTTTATAATTAATGGGTAACGCGACCTTAACCAAAATTAGCATAGCCCTATATTTACATATTGTATTTGAACATAAGAAAGAATATATATTGCTTAATTATTATTGCTTAGAATTATAATACAATTAGCGGGCCCAGCGGACGCCCAACCCTGATAATAAAAAAACCTACTATCCGACCGCAGGGCAAATAACGGCTTCAATTATGAATACAAACCATTGCCAAAACTTTGTACCTCTTTTTAAGCGAACTGCGTGAATGCGTGTATTTGACATTTGGCATAGTTAAAGTTTATATGGCGGAGAAGTGCAGAAAGCTATTTATTTCATATAAAATGCATTAGAAGTACATTAAATTAATTAAAATATGTATTACTCGCACTACTGCTTGAATTTTACACAACATATACACACATGTAAATAAAACGACATTTTGACAGCCGTCAATAACGGACTTCAAACAAGGTTGCGAAGGAGGTTGTTGTGCTCGACTGTATACATATTTTTTACTCTTACGTTCCAATTACCCTTTTTTATCCTACATTTAACAACGATATTATAACATATAAGTATTATTATGATATTTATAACACGACTACGTTTCATACTTTACATGCACTTTGAATTTAACTGGTCAAATTACAGGTTAATTTTACAATAATATAATAATTTTAACATGAATGACCTTGCATGCTTTATATGCTCTTTGAAGTCAATTGGTCAGATTGTAGGTTAATTTTATAATAATATAATATGTAAATTCATAATATATATACATTAATAATTAATTGATAAACAATTTGTCTTCAGTTCATTTATAAAACCAATGAAATAATTATTAATTAATTCTCCTTGTTTTTATTGGATTTCAAAATTTTCATGTGACAGGGGTGCTTTTACTTTTGTCAAGGGTTGCGATAAATTTATTTCTTTTCGTAAAGTTATGTTTACTTAGAATTTGAGAGCTTCACCACCTGTTTTTTGTTTCAAAGTTATAATTAATTTCAATTTTCATTTACACCTAGATTTTATTTTTATGTTTATTTAATTAAAGATTATGGAAAATGGCAAATAACTGAGGATTCATGATGAAAACTTTTCATTATAGAAGTATATATACCCTTTAACAAAAGAACCATAATAAAGTTCAAACTTTAAAAAATCAATTAACTATGGTCGAATGGCGACCACTGGGCGCCCAATAGTCCAATGAAACACACAAAAAAAAATCATCAAAATCTGGCCAAACGTTTAGGAGGAGTTCAGTCATATACACACGCACAGAATAATTATATGTTTATACGTATAAAGGTGAATTTGTAGGTGGTTGAACCACGCTGAAGCTATAAATGCTTTCAGCATGAATTGGTCGGCTCACCCGGAGTAGTTCCACCCTCTCACAGAAAACCATACATAAAGTAATAGTGTTTGCATTATTGCGTTTCGTTCGGTCAGTGAGAGCGCCGGAGGACCACCTCTCCTCCCCTCGCCACTTCCTCCTCCCTCTCTATATCCCTTCCCCAAACATAGGCTGGCAACGCACTTGCGACTCCCTTGGTGTTGCAAGTGTCTATGACAGGTGGTGATCACTTAACATCAAGTGACTCGCCTGCTCGTTTGCCTCCTATGACATAAAAAAAAATAATATGCATGAAATGCTTATATATTGTTATCGTATCTAAGTTGATAACTATCAATACTATAACGGTCTAAATTGCTTTCGAATTTCTTTTTTTTATAACATATGATGAGTACACTGGGCTATCCTTAAAATTAAATATATGCCGTCAGAGAATTCTTGGTAGATCATTAAAAGGAAAATCTCAACATACATTATTATTTTATTATATTTCGAAAGGATTAGGCAGTGTTTTCGATGAAAGTCTCCCATGCGGTTTGACTTCTTCCGACATTTCCAACAATTGTGGTTCCAATTTACACAAAACCTTGACAAATTGTATACCAATAACTTCCTTATGAGTCATTTTATCGACTGGTGAAAACAACATGAAAATTCGTTCAGTAGTTTTTGAGTTTATCGTAGAGAGACAGACGGATGTTGCAGAGAACTTTGTTTTGTACTATGTAATGATAATTCCGTTCTGAAAACGTGTATTTAAATATTTTTCCTGCAAATTCTTAATAGTGTAATCTACATAACTTATATTAATTTTTAACAGAATTTCATACCTAAATCTTCTTATAATTTAAGCCAATATACTTTCCATAATATTTAAAAAAGAGCTAATTTTCCACTTCTATAATAATTTTAAACTAGCTATTACCCGCGGCTCCGCACGCGTTTTTTTTTTAATTTATTAATTTGTAGTACCACCCCTCTCACAGAAAACTGACGTGAAATAACAGTGTTTGCATTGTTGTGTTTCGTTCGGTCAGTGAAAGCGCTGGAGGCCCACCTTCCTTCCTCTTTCCTCCTTTCCTTTTCCGCTCTCCCCCCTCTCCTATATACAGGCTGGCAACGCACTTGCGACTTCCCTGATGTCGCTAGTGTCTATGGACGGTGGTGATCACTTAACATCACGTAAACCACCAGTTCATTTGACTCCTTTGATATAAAAAAAAATATATATAAAATTGTGAGTAGATGTGTAAATTACAGAAATGCTCTTTCAAAAATATTTGTAAGTACGACACGCACATCATCTACTCTAACATGTGTACTAACAATGTGTCGAATGGTATATAATTTATCGTCTGCAACATACCTGGAACTTAGACTACTATATCTCCCTCAGTGCTCATTTACATTATATAAGAAAGTAATAAGCTATAAATTATGAAACAATATATGTAAAATCTTTTATTATATAGACATAATTTAACTTTGTTCTCTTTTGAATTTTTGAATTAATTGTAGTCTGAATTATCTTCATAATTAGTCAATTGAAATTATTATCATTATTCTACTTTTCACATCAGCTACTATTAAATATAGTAAGTAAGTAACGAGTAATAATTATATACTTTTATATATAATTTATTAATTCATCAAACATGATGGTTTGCATTATGTCAATACAAAGAAATGAATATTAGATATACACAGGCTGTTATATTACGTGTCAATAGTCTGACGCATACCGCATAAGGGCATATTCGGTTACGCTTACTAGCGCGTCGTAAAGCGAAATTATAAATTTATTTCCTACCAAAAATTACCGCTCAATGCGCCTAAAGAAATTTTCACTTCAAAACATATAATACGGATTCGAAAATTATTGCCTCTGAGAGTTTATTGTGATATCATTTTGATGTAATACAATTTTAATAGTGTTAATAGGGTTATTTATACATTAACAAATATGATAATATTTTCTGATGTGAAGCATATTAATTAGTTAAGTTTTGTACAAATACCTAATTCAGACAAGTTACCCAGAACATATTATTTGCTATATTACCTATTGTTTTTTAGGTATTCCTGCTACATTAAATTATATTCCTTTGGACGCACCCTACGAACCATCGCCCAAATTAAATCCTTACCCAAGTTTTGAAGGAAATGAATTGGGTAACTGCCAAACTGGACTCAACACTGTCTACAGAATCAAAGCTGACAAATGCGATCGTCTCTGGGTATTGGACGTTGGCACATATGGATACGGTAAGACAGATTAGATACTAAAATTAACAGGGAATAAACAATAGAAATTGCGTCTGATTTAAAATATTTATTACAACAAAAAGTCTTCCTATAGTTACAACACATGAAGAAATTGGGAATCTTAAGGAGCCCAAATTATTTTGTAAGGACAAAGGCGTAATGAATGTTATTTCTAGATACTCAAGTAGAAATACAGTGGTATTAAATGTATAAATACAGTTAAGGACAACAATAAAGTTATTATCATACCTATGTAAATATCAACTAATCTTCATGGCTCTTTTGGTTATAAACGTTCTCTGGTTTATCAACAAAATAATCTTCTAATCTCCTTCAAGAATTGTTTAAAAAATCTCAATTTGTATTATAATATTTTTAATAATATTAAGTACAAAAAGAGTCACTGTGCAAATTCTATTTAAATATCTAATTAAAATTACAAACAAAATTGAATACCTCAAAGAAATTGTAGTGATTAAAATAAAATGCATTTCTTTATATATGGTCCCAATTATTTGATAACTAGAATCGATATTTCTTTATAGATCGATGGACTAATTACATAATTATTTTTTATATTCTTTTGCATTACTATCAAGTTGACAAACTTTACTTTAATTTGCTGAAGTTAATAAGGAAAAAATCTTTATATGAATTTATGATAAAGGAAGAATAAATTACGTACTCTAGTAAGGTTAACAGATTTCAAATATACATTTATATTTTAGATCCTGATGTAAAGAACCTTTGTCCCTACGCACTTAACGTATATGATTTGAACACCGATCGGCGAATTCGTAGATATGTCTTTCGTCCCGAAGATATCGTCTCGACAACATTCATCGCCAACATCGCTCTTGACATCGGTTCCAGCTGTGAAGATGCCTTTGCCTATTTCTCCGATGAACTTGGATACGGTCTAATCGCGTACTCTTGGGAAAAGAATACCTCATGGAGATTTAGTCATAGCTACTTCATGCCCGACCCTCTCGTCGGAGACTTTAATATCGCAGGCCTCAACTTCCAATGGGGTGCCGAAGGTATATTTGGAATCACTACTTCTGCCATTGGCATCGATGGATACAGAACCCTGTTCTTCTCGCCACTCTCCAGTCATACTGAGTTCGCTGTATCGACCCGTATTTTGAGAAATGCAACTAAGGTAAAAGGATCTTATAAAGACTTTTCAGTTGTAGGTGTCCGAGGTCCTGACGGGCATACCACCGCTAAAGTTATGGATGAGTCAGGTATCCAACTTTTCAGCTTAATAGATCAAAATGCTATTGGTTGCTGGCGTTCCGACTTGCCATATATCCCTCAAAATATCGGGATCGCAGACAAAGATGATGTCGGCTTGGTGTTCCCAAGCGATGTTAAAATTGACGATGAACGCAATGTGTGGGTAATGTCCGATCGTATGCCAGTATTCCTTGAAGCACAACTTGACTATAGTGATATCAATTTCCGGATTTATTCGCTGCCTTTAAACAAATTAGTTGAGGGAACCGTGTGTGATGTACCTCCACAATACTTGCAGACTCTGCCGACTCCGAAACCAATCTATACTCCGAAATTGGCAACAAGGCTTGCTTTATTCGAATCTAACTTGAAAAACTCGAACCCAGGTGGAGTTTCTATACCGATTACTATTTACACTCCAATAACCTCGCCTCGACCTGAACCCTTGGCCGCTTATAGAGCACAATTAAAAAATGTTCCAAGAACCAAAAATTACATTCAAACAGTTCCTTTCGTATCACAAAGATACGTGAAAGGTAAACCGAACAGAAATTCTTGGTGGGTTGATACTTACAATCAAAGGGAAAATACTTATGAAGTACACGAACACTAAGTAATATTTTACAAATAACTGATATTTTGTTATTATTTAATTGATAATAATATCTTATCTATTCATATAGTATAAATATGTAAAGTACCTACTAATTTGTTATCGTTTCATAAAAATAAAAAAGTAAAAAAAAAATCAAAGCTATAATTGAGGCTAAATGATATATTTGCTATAATATAACATGACATAATTATATTGTAAAATATTAAGTTTCATTATAGAATTTAAATTATGTTGTATACATGTATTATACTAACAGACACTCCAGAAAAAAGAAAACACATTCAAAAATATTATTTTATTCATAGCATTCCTACAACGATGCCATAGTGTTAAAGTTTGATAGTAGTCTGGTGAAGCTGTTAAGACCTTGCTAGGTCAATAGCGTAGTCAATTCGAGAAAAAAAAGTTAAAGTTTGTTAACTCATTTGGTTTTCTCTTAGTAAATTTAAGTTTTTGATGTGAAACATCTATAGGCTGAGGGTAAACCTGATTGTTGGCATGGCGACGCAAAACATGAATATTATACTATTAAGGAAATACTTAGAAACATTTCCAACCCTATCCATATGTTCATAAGAATCAAACTGTTTTGTAGGCCACTCATTCTGTTAGCGTTACACGGCAGTTGAATTTTTGTATTTTGGATTCAATAAAAATGAGCATTTATGTAATAAAATAAATAAACAGTCATTAATTTATAGAACAAAATCGTAATGCTTTATCTTTTCATTATGCCATAGCTGATTCCTGTCGTAATCTGTTATTTTATGCATATAATATAGAAAAAAACCTCGATGTTTCACGTCTGTCAGGCGTCCCGTGACGGCTCAATTTTTTTATCTGTACCTAATGTGATTCAATAAACATAGATTTTTGATAGTGTTATTGAATAATTTTCTAAAATAAAAATACTGTTGCCATAACAACATACCAGACAATTGAATCATCGATAATCATTTTCATATTCGTAATTCAGATTCCAGAAAAATCAACCGTGTTACTAATTACTAACCTTACTTTTATTTGTTGAATAATAACGTGTTGTCACACGGTCGTATAAATTTATCGTATTTTTAATTACAATGATAAATATATCCATATTCCATTACAACGACTATTTACTAATAAGTAGCAATATTATAAATAGCAATTTAGCAATTATTTGACAAAAATTTAAATAATATTTTTTATTCAAATATGTCGAAACATATTCATATTTAAGATTGTTTATAAGAACTGTTGTTGATTTTGTACTGTTTTTTTAAATATTTATTTAAGTTAACATTTTTTTGAAATTCTTGGATTAAAGGCATCTCTTACATTATTTCGAATTATTTTCTATATTACCATGTAATAGTCCGGTGAACCTGTTAAGACCTTGCTAGATAAATAGCGTAGTGTCAGTTCGAAAAAAAAAATTATATTATTATATATTAGCATTATTTTGTACGATAACAATTATATGTGTGTTTGTTTTTGTGCATTTAAATTTACAAAAGAATTCCATATTTTAACTGTCTCCAGATAATGCCTGGCATGTAATGTTTATGTATTATAAACTATATCGGTGTTATTCCAAAAAAGTTAAATACTTATTGAATACTTGTTTTAAAACGCTTTTTAGGTGGTAGGGCCACGCTGAAGCTATTACTGGTTTCAGCATGAATGGGTTGGCTCGCTCGGGGTAGTATCACCCTCTCACAGAAAACCGACGTGAAGTAATAGTGCTTGCATTGTTGCATTTCGTTCGGTCAGTAAGAGCGCCGGAAGACCACCTCCCTCTTCCCTTCCCCTTCTCGACTCCCAAATTCCTTATTCCCCCCCTCCCCAAAACACAGGCTGGCAACGCACTTATGACTCCCTTGATGTTCCAAGTGTCTATGAACGGTGGTGATCACTTACCGTTTGCCTCCTATGATATAGAAGAAAGATTTCGTACTAAATGCAATGCACTCGCCCGAGGCAAGTTCGCGTTATCCTTTTTGCGCAAGTCTAACCTATCCCAACCAAAGCGAGACAAAAGAACATGGCGAACATTCAGCGAGTGCGGTTCATTTAAAACGTAACTTTTTTAAAGCAAGTATTTGATATGTAAACTTTTTTGTAATAACACCGTATAGGTTTTAGCGTCTGGCTACAATCCCATTTGACGTTATATGAGACGATGTGGTCTAAAATGCTAAACACACCAAACCTCGAGGAGACTGGGTGTCAAGTGCAGCTGCCGAAATACACTAACAGACACAAATCGGCTCACGATCTTTTTTTAAAGTTATACTTCTTTTGACGCGTTAGGGAAAAATGAGAGTAAATTTTTATTATGCGCGCGCACACCGACATGAAAAACCGACACCCTGAAGTTAGCTATAGTTAACATTTTGTTTCTATGTATTTGCTGTTTGGATTTCTTCGTTTTAAAACTTTCAATGTATAAAATACCTTTTTTCTATTGTTAGTGTCGTTTTTTCTATAAACCTAGAATAAGGATACACGATCACCCCCATACACGTGCACGCTTACACATGAAAGTGGAAGGATTTACTTTTTTTTCTCTTATCGAACTGAAAAACTATCAATTTTCCGATAATAAATATATGTAGGAGTTGATGAGGCGTGTATGCTTGGTACACATATACGTTTCAATAACTCATACATATATGAATAGTTATCTAGGTTAACTAAGATAGGTCGCGATTTTGCATGCAACAGGCAAGCCAAGCCGAGGTGTGCCGTGCACCCTTGAGCTGGTTTCCAAAATAAAATCAGCTGAGTGCCTTAAGCGCTCGCCTTAGTAGTCCGGTGAAGCTGTTAAGACCTTGCTGGGTCAATAGCGTAGTCATTTCGAAAAAAAAAAGCACGGTGATAGGGTTTTTTCTAAGTCCAATTGGCTACATACCATGAAGTTGAAAATCTTACACCAATCGTTTGTTGATGTGTTTCATGCAGCTGTACTTTGGAGCCAGCCCTCTCTAGGTTTAGTATGTTACAATGTATGATATGTCATTGTCATTTAACAACTGATGGGATTGTGTTCAAATAAAAAAAAAATATTACAGAGTAAAGTCCATCTGGTTAGTATACACACAAGTTAAAAATAAAGTTAATACATCTATACAAAATATGAATGAATTATTTTTATAAGGCCACAATATGTAGGCGTATCTCATGTCCCAGTATGCGGCTGTCCCACCTGTCTGCTACAACATTTAGGACGCTGTTGGTGCTGGCGCGTACCCTGTTCATCAGTGAGGTGCATAGCTTGCGTATGATGGCGTAAAACCCATCAATTTTATAACTTTTAAAAAAATGTTAGAAGATAAAATCATGCAATGAGGTTAATTAAAAAAAAACTTTAACCTACTAAGTTATCATAGCGATTTATAAAAATACCAGGACAACAGTATTCCACCGAAGTATTTTTTCCTTATATTTTGAAGTTTCAGTATTATGAGAGTTTTCATATAATACCAAATTAGAATATGACGTCAACTTTATCATAAATTCTATATTTACATTACGTATTACTTATCACAAACACACTATTGACTTTGCGTCTCCTTAATTCTATTAAGACTATTTCAGTTTTCAAATACATTCCAATATCATATTAAATAAAAAATTTGGTTTTGTTTTTAAAGGTCAAATTTACACATTATTTAAATTTCTAACAGTTTAGATTATACAATTTTTTTGCTTGCGTCTTCGCTCGCGTCTCTGTACATGTGACAGGGAGAGTACATGAAAGGCTCCATATATCTTTTGTCTATTTGTTACTCCTTCACATATAAACTACTCAACCAATCGTCATGAAATCTTATAAACTCCTTGTTGATGGTACAAAAAATGACACTGGGTATTTTTGATCCATAAAATGTACTATTCGCGAGGAATAAGAAACGTCTACATTAACCCGAGCGAAGTTGCGAGCAAACGCTAGTTTTATAGGAACTAAAAAAATAAACCAAAACGTCTAAATTTCTATAAACACGGATTAACAATTGGGTACTGTTTTGTATTTATAAAATCAATCCTTAAAAGTAAAAACCTTCATGGAATAGTAATACAAAGTCAAAGGCCACTGACATAAACTATTAAAAAACCTTTAATTGATAACGTGAAAACATAATTAAATTTAATATTCGAAATGTCACTTTTTTATCTTCCTTTTCTAGTTTTGCTAACCGATCTTCTGCCATTGTCGAGCCGGTAATAAAGTGTCTTGTAATAATTTCTAGTGTGTTTACAAAATGGTGGCTAACTTTTTAGAATTTACTAGGGAGTTGTTATAGCATCTCCGTATTCGTACTCCATGGTATTATTTCCCATCCACTTCACTATGCACAATATCCGAACTATATTATATTACGTAAAACACTTACAATATTACATAATTTACAGTCAAGTAAGACAAGACTATGAATAAAATATAGAATCCACTACATGCTAGACTAAGATCCCTCTAAAAACTCTTACGTCACTTGAGGTGTAGTAAAAATAAACGGTGTTATCACAAAAAAGTTAAATACGTATTAAATACTTGCTTTAAAAAGGTTTTCGTACTAAATGCACCGCGCTCGCAAGTACGCGTTATCCTCTTTTCGCAAGTCTAACGTAACCAAAGCGAGACAAAAGAGCAAGATGGCGAACATTCAGCGAGCGCGGTGCATTTAAAACGTAACCTATTTAAAGCAAGTACTTAATATGTATTTATGTTTTTTGTAATAGCATCTAAATTGTTTCCACATGATTTATCGTCTTTCCGTCTTTAATTCGATAGTGTGATTAGCCTTCATGGTTGTTTTGTTCCAGCTGAATAAATATGTAACGACAGTAATAAAATTGTATGGTAGTTAGTGTAAGTACAATATTATCGCTTACGAGGTAAAATACACGTCCAATATTGATTAAAACTGAAAAATACTATTATAATACTGTGTATTTTCCTCTACACATAAATGAAAAACAATATTGAACTTACATGATGCTAGATACATACCTACATACATTACATTGGGCTTACTGGATCTTAATAATAATCTTCGATAACATTCCATTTAAGATAACAGAAGCTAACAACATCACTTCCATATACGTATTATACAAGAGTACATATTCTTAAGACATCGAACAATTAAATTTTGTGATTTTTAAATAAATTCGAATAAAGTTTAATGCTTAGACTAATAATTCGTTCAATAAAATATTAGTATTGTCTGCGGAGCAATCGAAATTTATTTTTTGTCCTATATGATTTACATGTCCCAAAAGTCTAAATTAAATAAAACCTCAATTTAAATAAAATACATAATCAATGTTAATTTTATCGTAACATGAGGTCGAAAAATCTCTAATTAAATATTTAGGCAAAGAACAACCAAAACGGAATCCTTTCACTATAGATGATAAATTTTTATTTCAAAACAGTGTACTCATGCTGACTTAAAAAAAATCTGTTAATAATATTCATGTTTAAATGTACCCACAGGCACCCAGAATCAATTTTTATATATAAAAATCTAATACTAAGTTCACAACATTATTCATTTTTTTTACCTATCTATGCTATCCAAGCTAACCTAGGCTAATTAAAAATTAAAAACCCATACAACGATTAACAAGCTTCATTTACATTAATTAACATGGTTAAATGATATTGTTGCAAATAAATAGTAAAATATATGCCAGTAAAATATATCCACGAACTACATACACGTATCTACATAGTACCAATACAACTATTAAATACTACTGTAATTTTTCTGTGACGTTTCATGCATATATATTAACGTTTCGTGTTTCTGAAAGAGTGTAAAGAATGTAATTTCATAATACAAGTTTTAACATAATAATAACAACGTGTAATTTTATTTTTATGACAAATGAAGTTGATATTTTCAATGCCTTTTGTTTTATTTGACGACTGACGCGATTTGGTCCGATAGCGTAACTAATTTGTCTTTTGGAAATTAAATTCTCTTAAATTTTAAACCAATATACTGTATCTGTACAGTATTGTGATCTCATATTGATATCGATTAATCGGTGTCAGTAATTACGATTTAAAAAATATGTTTCAAGTTTCAACATACCTAATATTCTAATTAGCATTTTTTTGATAATCAAGTTTGTGATTTCGAGTTAACGAAATTGTATTGTTCCAAAGAACATAATTTAATGTGCACTAGATCCGTTTTAATATAGATTTGACTCATTTTCAATAACAATACTTTCTTTAAAATAAAAATAATTTCTGTATCTCTAGTTCTGTGTCCTTGAAAGCGTGTATACAAAATTTCACGATGAACGATTGACTAATTAAGATCTGAAAACGTTACGCACGCAAACAAACACATTTTTTCACTTATAATATCAATTAGATTTATATAAAAAGAAACATTCATTGAAATTTACAATTTTCAGATTTATCCAGCGATAAAAAAAAGAATAATGATTTCAGATATATTTAACAAATATCTACGACAACAAGAAAACAATATATGTATCTAAATAATAAATCTTGTAAATAAATTTTTGATCTAATCTTTATACATCACATCTGTGTACACGACTAACATGTATCTATACATAAAATTAATATTATGTTTCATTGAAAATGCGTCAGATTTAATGCACAGTTCACATTCAATGACTACGTCATATGTTACATATCAAAGTCTTCTACTAAGGTCGCAGTTATTTCATTAAGATGTGTCGTGAAAACACAGCATTTTATCAGCTGAAGACGTAAGACACGCATATTTTGACATTCAAACACTATTTCTGGCATCATTTACTAGTGTGTTTTAGATTCAAGCATATCTTTTATTGTTTTTAAATAAGTAATTCACGTTAACATACATTTAAATATTCCATACAGATATGAGTGTGTTGTAGATAATTTTTTAACTAGACTTTATATGAGAAAATAATCTTGTGTTATCGAAGTAAATTTACTAATGCTAGGTGCAATAATTTGTTGATACTTACTTGTAAATGGAAATTCAAGAAAGATGAACGTCGATAGTAAGAAAAACGCTGTTTCTGAATATAATCCCTTTGAACATAGACAAGTTGAGAAGCCTAATTCGTAAGTTTTTTATTTAAGATTAATTCTTCAGTTACGTTATTAGTTTTTATGTGCTATTTATCCTTAGAAACTTTCTTAATCAGTTACGGAAATTTAACTATGAAAATTACCTTGATAAATCAGTTATAAACGTTCTAGATTGAAATTGATTACTTTCCAAATTTAATAATATGAATCGTTCTTTTGACCTACGAATGGGATAGTTAAAAACGTCAGTAAAATTTTACAATGTTAAATTTTCATGTATTCAATATTTTGTACAGCTTATCAGCTGTTGTAACAGTTTATTGAACATAAAGATACTGTTACTGATATATTATATGACTTCATAGGTAAGATTTTTTCCTTTGTGTCAAGTATACACGTTACTGGAATTAAAAGATCAAAATATGTGGGGAATCTATTTATTACCAGTTCGTCGAATTTTTTGTAACTTGTCATTAATATATAACACTTTTACCGATTACTCCGCTTACCCCTTTGGGATAATATAATAATTAATACATATTCTAAATAAGGATCAAAAGATCTCTCATCTGGCACCAAAAAAAATCTCAAAATTAGTTCAGCTATTTTGTAGGTTAACCCGAAGATTAACACAGAACAGTCAAGTTCATCTTATATATGTTATGACTGAATATAGAAAAAAAAACTTAAACGTAATATTTATTTTAAATTGCTATATTTTTCAAAATTATATTTGAATTCAATTTTAAAATATTTTTTATAAATAATATCGCTGTTCTAAGTTCAAGAAATCATCAGCACAAGGTTAATAAATCAAATACGAGCACAAAGATATTAAAATAGTCAGATCATACGTCATAACCCATTTTTTTTACCTGACTACGCTATTGGCCTTAGTAAGCCTTCACAGCTTGACCGGACTACTAAAACCATCATAAACCATCATTTCAGCGACATAAGATCAACTGCAAATTTAATCAAGGCTTCACTAGGTTCCGGTTTACTCGCAGGCCCATTAGCTTTCGCGAACGCTGGATGGGGCATCGGGTTAGTGGGAACTGTCATAATTGGTATAATTTGTGGACATTGTATACACATATTAGTGAGTATATTCGTACATACATACATCGCTATTGTCAAAATATTTAACATAGACTTACAAATTACTCGATCACGATATACACAGGTAAAGACGTCTCGAGGATGTTGTAAAATTGAAAACAAACCGTCACTTGGCTACGCAGAAACTTGTAGATCGGCGTTTACAAATGGACCAAAATGTTTAAGACCATTTTCTAGCGCTGCGAGGTAAATAACAATTTAAACAAATGATGCGCATTATAACATAACCTTGATTCAATGTACTGTCACGATTTACTATTTTGTTTCAGTGTGTTTGCGGAATTTGCTCTGCTATCGACTTACGTCGGAGTATGTTGTATATATACAGTATTAATATCAGATTCTGTGAAGCAGGTACTCTATAATTTATTGAGATAAATCAATATTATTCAAGAAAGTTCACTATCTTAGCTAAGATAGTGATGGATTATGAGTATTCGGTAAAGGAAAATATAGAGATGAAGCAATAGCATAGTGTTAGGATTACTTCTGATTGTTACCTATCTAGGCACAACACAAATCCCTTATCAAACCCTAGTAGGTGTGCTCGACGAAGACATTTCTGTTCTCTACAGTGCTATATTTTCACTTAATAACTTATGAGGTTTAGTCAAACGATAAAAATCCATATCAATACAAAAAACATTTAATCCAAATTTTCATATTAAAGTATTTCTACTAATACCTATAATTTTAGGAATCTTCAAAATTAATTTTCTTTAAGTATATAATTATATTGATTTATAAGCTGTTTGCTATAATCACATGATATTAGTTATCAATATAAACAAGATGGATAACACGCTAAAAATAAGACTGCCCAAATACGATTTTTGATGTTGGGCAAAATATATTAATTTATTAGTCACTATAAATTTAACTAATTCAGTAATAAAGAATGATCTATCACCCTACAGTATCTTATGTTTATATACTTATACAGTTAAAATTGCAATCTATATATACACAATGAAACATGAGATATATAAAAAAAAGTCGAAACAGTCATAAGGACTGCCGAAAAAAGTGAAAATAATTGAACCACAGTTGGTCTTGTTTGAATTTTTAAACCAATTATAGCCTGAATTAATTGAATTTCATAATTTATAAATTGAAATTATTTACGTTAGTTAGGTTTTCACATCTATTTGCTCACCGAACAATAATAATATACATTTTTACAGCTACTTAATTGCTTATTCAAACATATGGTGAGCTACACAAGTTCAATATTACGAGTAAATATCAATATTTCATATATACGGGCCGTTATGATACGCATCGATAGCATCCATCAACCATCGAAGCAAGCGAAATATTTCACGAGCATGTCGATTTCATCGGTGACGCGAACCCATAAGATTTCTCTACTAAAAATTGCTCAGCACGGGTAAAGAAGTTTTCACTTCAAATATAATAAATTTTGCGTTTCCTTTCAGCTGGTTGATCGTTACGCCCCATCAGTTGATTTAACCGTCGAATATTATTGTTTAATACTACTACTGCCATTATGCGCCCTGTGTCAAATCAGATATTTAAAATTCCTTGCAGTACTTTCTATGATAGCGAATATATTACTTGTAGCGACATATTTAATTTGCCTGTATTATATATTTCAAGACGGTATATCGATCACTGATCGTAAAGTTGTGGGCGATCCAGCAAGATATCCAGCTTTTATATCGTGAGTATTTGTTTTATGCCATTTTCTTCAATTATATTTAATACTACTAACTGCTCGCGACTTCATTTATAAATACATTTATGAATAGTGTGACTTAAAATTATCTTTGTGCCGACGAAACAACTCGTGCAATGCACGACGAGATACGGTAGACGAGATAGCACTCAAAAGGATGATTTTTTAAACTAATTTAACTTATACACTTTGGCAAACTTAAACAATATCTTTGTGAATTATAGCCTATATGTTATTTTGATGTATAAGCTGTACTATTGTAAAGTTCTATTGAAGTCCGTTCAGTAATTTTTGTATGCAAGAATCAAACATACAATCAACTGTAAATACTTTAAAAATATCTGTTATTATCTACAAATTGTACTTTTGTCCATTACAGTAGCATATTAAATGCCGTAAAGTTATAGGAAATTAAAAAAGTCTTAAATTTCCTATGTATTTAATATGGAATAACTATAAAATGAAATTAGTAGTTACAAATAAAATTATGGGAACGACTTTTCAGGGACAGTACGTACAGAACAAAACTGAACTATATTTTGCTGGAGAAACTACAGTAAACACTCGTTCCAAATTAATCATCTTATCGTTTTTTTTTTAACTTTGTCTTTGGTAATCAATCTTTCAGGTTATTACTGCCATTGTCACGTAGGCAATAATATTACAAGCGTCTTATGATCATTTCAATATTAAGCGTCATGTGAATCAATATTCTAACAAGATGGTGGATCCTATGTTAGAACCTACCAGGAAGTTTTTGTGGTATCTCAGAATTTCATGCTCCGTGGTATTATTTTCCATTCACTTCACTTATGGACAATAAACTAACTATATTATGTAAAACACCACCAAATTTACAAATATATAGAGTCAAATAACACAAGATTATTAATAAAATAAAAAATCCACTACATGAAAGAGTAGTAGTAATAATATTCGTCCAATAGGATAGGCGAAGGAATTAATCCATACTCCCAATTCTGAAGTTGTCAATATTGTGGTTTTTGTATATTCTGTAGTGAGTTTTATTCTATGTTTAAGTTAATATAAAGGCATACGCGCCAAATCTTCTATATAATATTTTGTAAGTTTTTAACCATTTTTTTATCTTAATTTTCAAGTCGTTTCTTTTGCCAATTCTGAAGTTGTCAACACGGATAATTCCTATGTATGTATTCTTTAGTCTGTTTTGTTCTATGTCCAAGTTAATGTAAAGGCATAAGCGCCAAATCTTCTTTATAATATTTCAGACATTCTTTATCTTCTTAGTCTCCGAATAATCATTGAAAAAAATTGTTCTGAAATATCCATGTATTGTCAGAATAAGTCAGGAGATGGATATTCACGTGTCGTATTGTTATTTTAACGTTATAACAAGATGGTAGTTATCTTGTTACAACTTTCCTGCGAATTTTTGTGTCATCTCAGAATTCATGGTCCATGATATTATTTTTCATTCACTTCACTTGTGCACAATAAACTAACCATATTACATAAAGCACTACCAACTTTAAACAATATAGAGTCAAGTAACACAAGATTATGAATAAAATATAAAATCCACTACATGACAAAAACTCCTTTATTGTCCTTATATTTTATTGAGTTTTTTTTAAATTCCAGTACGGTCATCTTCGCAATGGAAGGTATAGGAGTTGTAATGCCAGTCGAAAATGACATGAAGAAGCCTGAGCACTTCCTTGGTAGCATGAGCGTTCTTACTGTTGCAATGACAGTTATCGTATTCCTTTATAGCACATTGGGTATTTTTGGATACTTGAAATACGGAGACGTTTTGAGAGGAACGATTACATTAAATTTGCCAACAGATGAATGGTAAGCCTTGACTACAAATAAATTCGAAATTGGAATAATTATTCGTTCCTAAGTTATATTTTTTGACCTGTATCTTAGACTACGTTAAATTTAGCAAAACAATTTTTGTTTATTATAAAGATACGCGTGGAGCGCGCGGTTGTGGACACTGCTTTCTTTAATTTATTGTGTTTGCGTGAAACTCATTCTTCTCTCAAACTAGTCCAAGTTACTGTTTAAACTATCAGCTATATTATAATGAAAGTTCCGACAAGATCGGTCATATGTTATCGAAAATTTACCAGAACAAATAAACAGAAATTTTTTTAAACTACTTCTATAAATACAGTGTAAACTTTCATATCCATTTACTAAAAAGTTGTTGTAGATTAACACAAAATTTTCTGATCTAAAATGTGTGCTCAATATTCTTTCCATTGAACGTGTAATTATTGTAGCTAGTGGTAGAAAATCTGCCATAATACTAGATACGCATTCTCTTTCTTCACGTGTCACTATGTCTATAAGCTGTATAAGCTTAGGACAACGTTATTACTTTTCAACCTACATAAAACGTATTTTGTTACAGGCCAGCCATAATCGCGAAAATAGCAATAGCGCTTTCCATTTTCTTCACTTATCCCCTACAGTTCTACGTTGTAATTGACATATTTACGAAGTATACGAAGCCACATATCAACGAGAAATACATGAATATTTCTCAACTGGCAGCAAGAACTATCGGTGTTTGTTGTTGTGGTAAGGAATTTATTTTATGTTATCCTCATCGTTGTAAGAATTATGCTTGTATAGAGTAATGTATGCATACCTATCTATCTATATTCTATCCATCTACATCCAGAATATATATGTATATATATATACATGTGTGTGTGTGTAATAAAAAGAATGTTCGTATGTCAGATTTATAAATTATAATACCGTTTGATAGATCATCTTGAAAGTCTGTCTGCCCAAGTAGTTTTTCTTTCAGAAGGTTTAATGCCATCCATATTATTTTATCTCGATAATAGATCTGTCATCTGTCACCACAAAAAATAATTTATATAAGGGTCGTATATAATCAAAATGAACTATTTACACTTCAACTGATTTTTGCAAAGTAAAAAAAGTATATCTAAAGTCTTTTCTAAAGTATAGCAGTGATGATTGATATATAAACTGGGTTTTAATCTATAAATTAAAATAAACAAAACATGTATAGATTTTGTAGGTAGTAGAGCCACGCTGATGCTATATCTGGTTTCAGCATAAATGGGTCGGCTCGTCCGGGGTAGTACCGCCCTCTCACAGAAAACCGACGTGAAGTAACAGTGCTTGCATTGTTGCCTTTCGTTCGGTCAGTGAAAGCACCAAATGCCCACCTCACTTCCTCTCCCTTCCCTCTCTTCCCTTATCCCTTCCCCTTTCCCACTAACACACTTTATTTATGAGATAAAGAAAAGTAGTTTATTATTCAAAATTTGCTGTCTCGCCACATAAAAAACTTGTTTTACCCAAAAAATGTATACAGCCGCCTATGATTTTATACGACTCATAAAAAACTAGCTAAATAACCGGCTGATTGACTGTCATATCAAGGCACTGTCCACACAATTAAAATTTGCATGCATGTTTATTATACACTTTAGGTGAGCACTAAGAAATGATTTTTAGAAACTCCTAAACTGTTTAAAATTTGTATGAGTATCCATAACTTTTCTTCCAGTTAGTCAATCTTTTACGTATACAATAAGAAGTCGAAAATAATTGCTGCAAAACCGTGGGAAATTACTAGTATCTTTATTCAATTTCAAATTAACAGTGACCTCTAAGAGTAACGTCAGCTAATATCCGTTGTCTTCACTTTAACGTATAAGCCTGACACATCTAGTTAACTGGATACCTATAAATTAACTGTTTGTAAAATACTACACATAAGCACCACTTACTCTATGTCGCCAGATATAGTACGTATATTGGGCGAGAGAACTCGCTTATAATCAACGTACGAGTAAGGATAATAAATAAAATAAAGGATGCTCTTAGTTGACGAATATTATTCAATATACTTCATATATCTACCCCCGTATCAGCTGTAACAATAATACCGGAACCTCAAGGCAGAGCAACACGATACGTGTAAAAATTCGTTAACACTTTGGCTGCCACACCGTAATCACGTGTTTTAAGTTAGGGCGCCACAGATGAGTTCTTAGTATCGAAATATTAATAATGAAATAATAATATATTTATGATATAAGACAACAATTTTACCTAATTTAACTTTATCCTATCTGATGGTCTCGGGTGAACCCCGTGGCGATTTCTACCGGACAATTGCTTACCGGACAAATTAAAACTGAACTTCCTGTATTTCTAAACTATTCGTATTTGTTCTTGCGTTGTAAGGAAAACGTCCAGAATAACTTATAAAAAATGTATTCTGAAAGGTCTTCAAGGTAAACAATATGAACTCATTTCACGTGTAGCTCATTAACAATTTCTGAAATGATTAAGAAAAAATACTGGGATTGATCAAAAATATATATATATTTTTTTTTATGTGCTCGCTTAACTTCAATGCACTTTTTCATACGAATTACGCAATATTTGTTTTACTATACTTTTATTGTAGATGCAAAAAAAAATAGTTAAATGTTCAATAGATCACTTTTATTTTAAAGTATCATCTATTAATCGTTTATATTCAAAGTGAAGTAACTGTCAATAAGTATGCAATTTTTGCAATCATAAAAAATTCTAGCGCTCCGATAACCAATGACCACAGCGTCATTACGTTTTTTTTTTATATCAAAGGAGGCAAACGAACTGGTGGGTCACGTGATGTTAAGTGATCTCCACCGTCCATAGACACTAGCGACATCAGGGACGTCGCAAATGCTTTGCCAGCCTGTATATGGGAGAAGGGGGAGGGGAAGGAAAGAGAAAGAGGAAGGGACGTGGGCCTCCGGCACTCTCACTGACCGAACGAAACACAACAATGCAAGCACTGTTATTTCACGTCCGTTATCTGTGAGAGGGGTGGTGGCTACCCCGGAGAAACCGACCCTTTCATGCTGAAACCAAACATAACTCAGCGGGGCTCTACCACCTACAGAAATTGTGGAAACGTCACAAGACAAAACTGTCACCGGTCATATAGACCAACGTGGCAATCAATATGTAATGTTACTCACAAATTCAAATTATTTTAATGCATTAATAATGAAAATATGGAGATATAGATATTATTTTATGATTCTAGATCACACGTCGTAGAAAATACAACATAAATAAACGGTAAAAGGCTTAAAACAAAGTTTTGATATACGACCTACTTAAGTCTGGTTATATCACTGCTTCATATATTCTAACATAATTCCGTATACAAATTACTAAGCCAATTAGTGGTAATGAATTAATCTACAAGCTTAGTGGTATAAAATTTTAATTAAAAATGCAAAAGCAAATAACTAGTTACTTTTAATCGACTATGCACAACAAGGACAATGTTTTTCGAATTCAGGTATCAATTTCTGTGGCACGTTCAAGAGTGTTGTTGGCTTTTATTTGGATAGACGCGTGTTATTTGTGGGAATAATATAGACTGTAAATTATTTAAACTATCATTTCTGTGAACCACAAAAAGACGAGGGATCAATATATTTTTGTTTACTTACCAATACTGTAATAAACAAACCATTCTTATTTTTTAAGATTATATCGCATAAGATTTTACTAAAAGATTTACAATTGAGAATTACAAAACAAACCATCACACACATGATTAAGTTTTTTATGTGCTTTTTGAATAACATTGAACTCTCTGACAACAGTGAAGCGATAACTTTAACCCTGTTGATTAGCTCATTTTTTGCAGTCGGATTGTTTGTTTTTTTTTAATGGATACTTCTAATGCGACTTCCAAAAAGGTTGCGTTAAACGTGTAATGCTACTCGAAAAAGAACTATATTGTGTAGGTCATAATATATTTTCTTGTATATATTTCAGTGGGTATTGGCATGGCGTTACCTTTGCTTGAACAAATCATCAACATCGTCGGTGCAGTTTTCTACTCAACTCTTGGTCTCGTTATCCCAGGCATAATAGAAACAGTTTTCCGCTGGAATAACCTAGGCAAATTTCAATGGGTTTTATGGAAAAATATTCTCATTGTTTTGTTCGGCCTCGGCGCTTTAGTTTCTGGTTGTACTGTCACAATAATAGATATAATCGATATTCTCACGCGAAAAACAGAATAAATTATATTAAACAGTTTTAACAAAATGGACTACAAAATAGATGAATTTACACTTACGTCTGTAGATATTTATTAGTTCTTAGTGAATATAATTATATTATATTATTATTAAACGTATTATAAAAAAACTTTCTGTTTTTTTTTTTTTCTTTTGGATTTGAACATTTGAATATTAGGAGATTAAATAAGTTAGTACCACTTCAGTTACTGTATAGTAATCCTTATAAAATGGAAGCCCGATGGACCCTGGTTGACACTCAACGGTATACTGATATATTCCTTAACTCCTTTGACGGGGCAAGATGGGAACAAACTAGTTTGCATCAACGCTAATCCTGAGGACTTCTCGTGATTCAGGCTCACTCCGCTTGGTACTGAAGCAATCAAAACCCCCTTTCCCATTGATTCTATAGTAAAGATAATTGTGCATCTTAATTCCTTCCTTTTCCTGGGGAAATCCCTTATGGATACACCACCCTCCCGGCGAGAGGGTAGCTTACGTCGGACTCGCACAGACTAAAACCCCACGGTGTACGTCTTCCGTTATGGTTGTGGTGGTACGAGATCTCTATAGACTTCATCGTGCCGTCCCAGCGGTTGGCCCAGCAGCAAAAGCGCCGCCGCCGAGCCCTGTCTTGTTAGGAGACAGCCGTGTACACACCGGCCGTCTCCTCATCTTAATTCCTGTTTTAACCTTTACCAAAAACCCTTTAAGGTTAATATTTATTTATTATGATATCCAGTAATCAATGTACAAGCTCTATCTCAAGAAATTGTGACCTAATGAGAATACAGAAATACATAGTACTCTGGTTTTTAATTATCAAACCATCGCAAAGAATCATGAATGTTGATTAATTCGATGAGAATTTACGAAGAAATCAACAGCTAGAAAGAAAGAAGATATTATTAAACTACAACGTACATTTAAATGAAACAAACATCACGGAATTCCATACGAATTGTATATTATAATTAATGTGAAACGTTAATTGTAGCACACCGTACAAACACAAGGTCGTTTTGTGCTCTTAAGTTTTTATCTAAAATACATCAAAGATAAATGGGATTATAATAGTAAAACAATTACATTTAAACGCTCATTTCTTACAGTGTGTGAAAATGAACAATCTTATGTACATTACGAATGAAAACGTTTCAGTCTTCGCTTAAACCTCATTGTATTTGCAATACAATTAAAATACGTATTAAAATAATTCTTGTTTAATACTCACTATTAAATATACTTGTAATGTAAATGGCTATATTGTGAAATAACGATGCATGTCCTTTAACTGATTTTTTTTTAATATAACTATTACTTACTAACTGATATAATAGACGAAAATTTTTATTGTGTGTCAATCAATTAATGATATTACTGATAATAACATACATTTATCATGGAAAAAAATAAAGTTTCCGAAGACTACAACCCTTTTGAACATCGGAATGTCGAAAAACCTAATTCGTAAGTATTTTTTATTATAATTAATATCATGATAACTTTTTCGAATTTCGATATCATTTGAACCGTACTATTATTTTCTGCTGTGTAATTAAATACCATATATAGGTTTTTGTACATTTTTTTTTATTGTCTTCTTTGGATGGCTTTATAATAATTGTAAAGGCGACGAGAGAGACAGATGAGAGAAAACTATATGTGGCAGAGATGTGAATGTTAAGGTGGATGGGTGGAATAACATAAGTGTAAAACAATGGACAAGATTAGGAATTAATATATCAGAGGAAGTTTGAAAATAGCACCAGTGACAGAGAAGCTGAAGACTAATGAGTTAGCACGGTATGGGCATGTCATAACGAAAGAGATGAAGACCATGTATCTAGAAAAGCTTTGAGTATGATGGTCGATGGATATAAGAGTAGAGGAAGATCGAAAAAGCTATGGAGGGATTGTGTGAAAAATGATATGTGTGTAAAAGGTGTGAATACTAAGATAACATCTTATAGGCGAAAATGGAAAAGGAAAGCCAGTTGTGCCGACCCTACTTAGGTAGGTTACGGGTAAAAATGAGTCCGGATATAATACGATACTGTTAAATCTTTGGCATCCAAGTTATTTGTATTGTATGTTCATATAACACGTATTAAGTTATATACGATATATTGTCAATACATATTTGATATTCAACAATGTGGTTTAATAACTGAAATTACAGTGATAATTTGTTAGTGATATTTTCATGTAACTAAATATGAATATTACACACAATATGTTGTACGTGACGTAGACGATGTTTTACTGATAACATGACTTATCGCGTAAATAATTGTATTCAACAGCAGCTTAGATTCATTAATTTTCTAAATACTTTATATTTCTAGGGACATCCGATCCCTGGCTAACTTGATGAAGGCATCTTTAGGATCCGGGATATTAGCAATGCCCCTAGCATTTTCCAATGCTGGATGGGGTGTAGGAATTGTGGGTACAATAATCATAGCGTTCATTTGTGGCCATTGTGTTCATATATTTGTGAGTATAAACAAAGTATTATTAGTATATAATATAAGGTTATTGGATACATTGTAAGAATTTCAACATTGCGATTTTATGACATTAAATATTATTTTTAAGTGTTTATTTTATATCTGGGTTCTGTAGCAAATCCGTATATCGTTTATAGTGAGTTACAAATTTTTGTTCACTATTCGATTTTTGAAGGTTTTCAAACTATTGTTTTAATATTTCTTGCTTTGAAAGTGTTCATTTTCACAAAAATAAAGACATACGTGAAATTTCTTAACAGAAGCATAAAAGTTTTCAGAAACTTAAAGTAGGTAAAACGTTAACTGTCGTAGTATGGGCATTTTATAATAGAGAAATAGATTAGATCCGATAAGAACAAAATGGTTTGCGAACTTTTTCATTCCAGTTCGTTAGTGGTATCCGCCATAAAATACGAAACCATATCCAACACTGCGCGCTACAAAAGACCGCTGCGACATAGCTTTACCGATCCTCCAGATAAAATAACGACAGCGAACAATCAGTAACAGCCTGTCTCCCCAAACAGAGCGTGTTCACGCCCACGCCCGCATAACCACAGATCACGCCGCCCTGATCTGGAGGTAAATTTCGCTCCCGCACACCAGATTAGGCACCCCTCGGCAGCTGCTCAACCCTAGGTCCGTTCACTCGGTGTGGAGCCCTTGAGTGCGCTGCTCGCGCGATACAGTGACATTAAATCTTACATCACTGCAACAATATTACACATATCACCCCCACACACGTGCACGCATACACGCTTACACATGAAGGTGGAAGGGTTTTGTTTCTTTCCCTTATCGAACTGAAAAGAAAATTATTCGACATGAAATATATATAAGAGTTGTTGAGGTATGTATTCTTGGTACACATGTATGTTCCAACAACTCATATAGGTATGTATGAATAGTTAGCTTAGATCAGCTCAGATAGGTCGCGAATTTACTTGGGCCCCACCCTGGACGGTCGCTGGCGTTTCGAGCCCCACTTTGCGGGGCTCGGACCGCGAATTGCTGGGACAGCGGCGACACTCGGTTGGCTGCTCCCCAATATTGGGGGGTCGGGCACCGGGTGCCGCCGACTTTTCATGGGAGTCGTGCGGGCGATGGCCGTCTACGGGGCACCGGTCTGGGCAGACGCTCTCGGTGCCGCCAATGTGCGTGCGTTGCGCAGTGCGAAGTGTACGGTGGTACTGAGGACAATCCGGGCGTACCGGACGGTGTCCTCGGCGGCGGCCTTCACGCTCGGCGGCTCCCTTCACTGGGAGCTGGAAGCTAGGGTTCTCGCCGCCGTGTACGAATTCACGGCTTCCATGGAGATAGAGGCTAAGAGGCGAGAGTGTAGGTATGGGGCGCTAGTAAGGTGGATGCAGGACCTGGCGGACGCGCACTTCGAGATGTACACCGTAGACGCCGTCCGCCCGGTCCTGCGAGAATGGATAGGGAGGAGTTTGGGCTCCCTGACGTTCAGGCTGGTGCAGGTACTAACCGGGCACGGTTGTTTCGGGTAGTACCTGCACCGGATCACTCGTAGGGAGCCGGCGGTAGGGGGGAATTTGTCGCTGCCGAGTGTGGTCTCCGCCATGCTCGGCAGCGAACAGACATGGCGAGCAATGGCCTTCTTTTGCGAAGAGGTCATCTCGCAAAAGGAGGCGGCAGAGAGGGCCCGCGAGGCAGATCCTCTAAGTGGCCGTCTCCGCCAACAGAGGACCGGCAGGAGGAGGCGGCACTTTGCCCAACTCCTCCTGCCACCGTAGCCGGACCTGAGGCGATGCAGTCGCCCCCCGACTCTTCCCTTCATTGCACAGGTCTGGCGGACGAGGAGAGCTGTGTACCCAGCTGCCACTATATAAGTAGGAGTCCGGCGGCCATCTTCCGCCGGGTGGACCGTTGGGGCGGCTCTACAAGGTTGATTAGCTAGAACGATCCCTTGCCGCCCAACAACACGGTCTGTCGGTACACCGTGGGGTTTTAGTCCGTGAGAGTCGGACATAACCCATCCTCTCCCCTGGGAGGGTGGGTATCCATAATGGATTTCCCCACGTTAAAAAAAAAAGATAGGTCGCGAATTACACCTATCTGGCAACAGCCCAAGCCGAGGTGTGCCGTGCACCCTTGAGCTAGTTGGCAAATAAAATCGGCTGAATGCCCTAAGCGCTCGCCTTAGTAGTCAGGTGAAGCTGTTAAGACCTTGCTAGGTCAAAAGCGTAGTCAGTTCGAGAAAAAAAAAAGTTTGTGGACTTACAAACTGTCTCCAAATGTGACCAAATCCATAAGTTACGTTAGTTAGGTGCTTTTTTAACATTTTGAACTCTCTCCTTAGTAAGATATAGTGATAAGATTAAGTGTATATACACTTTTCCTCACATCAGATTTACCCTGCAGGTTTTAAATAATTGAATTAATTGAAATTGTTCCCCTTTTTTGCTAAATACCTTGTCTAGGTAGTTTTAATATTATCAATAGTTTTAATAATATTTTTTCATCATTTCATACAAATTGTTATCTACAAATATTTACGATGAATAATCTATACTAATATATAAAGTTAAAGAGTTTGTTTGTTTGTATGGTTGAACGCGCTAATCTCAAAAACTACCAGTACGAAAAATTCTTTCGGTCTTAGCTCATTTATCGACGAAGGTTTTAGACTACATATCATCTCGTTAAAACCTATAGGTGAAAAAGTTTATTGTACGTTTTTTCACTTTATTTTTGGCAATTAATCTTTCAGATTATTACTGCCACCGTCACGTAGTTAATAATATTACAAGCGTTGTGCGATCACTTCAATATTAAACGTCGTGTGAGTCAATATTCTAACAAGATAGTGGATCCCTTGTTAGAAGCTTCCTGTGAGTTTTTGTGGCATTTCAGAATTTCATGTTCCGTGATATTATTTTCCATTCACTTCACTTATGCACAATAAACTAACTATATTACGTAAAACACCACCAAATTTACAAAATATAGAGCCCAATAACACAAGATTATGAATAAAATATAAAATCCACTACATGACAGACTAAGATACCGCCAAAAAAAACCTTATTGTACGTTATTTTTGTTTCCAATTTTTGGTTATACGTTGCCATGGTAACGTTGTAAGTTTCTTTGTTCTTATTCAAAAAGTTTATTCTACGTTATTTATGTTCCCAATCTTTGATTTGTAATCTATTACTTATTATAAAAATGAAGTATTTGTATCTAATATTAAAATAAATTCTTTTTTAAAGTTTTTGAAAGTTCCAGGTATATTGCTGATGATAAATTCCTTCCCATTCGATACACTATTAGTATTCACATATATAATGTACATGTTACCTGTTACAGTAGATAATTTGCATGTCATACTTACAAATATATTGAAAGAGTATTATTGTTGTTTACATATCTACTCACAAAATTTTACATTTATTAAATACATTTAAAAAAACGCGTGCCAAATCGCGGATAACTGCTAATATAAAATAAAGCCGCTATCATGTGTATATCCATGAAAATAATATAACAGAGCTATCTAGCGGAATTACTCGAAGGCTTAAGACCGGTTTCTTATGCTGACGTGACGTCCAGAGTCGGTAAATACGAACATAATTTTAATACGTTTTAAAACATAACTCATTACAAATTAATGTGGTCAGAGTTGAATATCTGATTATTGATCACCGATCCAATGTACATACTAATCTGTAGAAGTGTTCGTATTTATCGGCTAAAAAATCGAATCAATTAATTGACCTATGCTTTTTTTTCGAAATGACAACGCTGTTGACCTGGGAAGGTCTTTACAGCTTCACCGAACTACCGAGGCGAGCGCTGAAGGCACTCATTCGATTTGGGATGCTTGGGCGACTAACTCAAGGGTGTACGACACACCTCGGCTTGGGCTGTCGTCTGTTTTGTGCAAAAATCGCGACCTATCTGAGCTAACCTATGCTAAGCCATCTAGATATAGGTATGTGAGTTATTGAAAATGCATGTGTACCAAGCATGCGTGCCTCAACAACTCCTATATGTATTTTGTGTTTGCATGCGTGCCTCAACAACTCCTATATGTATTTTGTGTCGGAAAAAATCCTTTATACTATATAGGATAGGATAGGATAAGGAAAAATAAGGGTAGAACTCTTTGTCGTTTATTTCTCTGAAGTTTGACCTACACGTTTCCTCTTTTAATAACGTAAATATTATTGACGAAAGTTAACAAAAAACAGCAATAATTATTACCAAAATTACTTATTATATGTAAACTACTAAAACCACTATATTATATGTACACATAATCCTATAAGTACTTTTTTTTATTTTACTTTGTTTAAAAGGGCTTTTATTCCACCGACCATACCAGCCCCATTGTTCCCCAATCTTACTAGCTCTATCATGAGAGTCGCTGATGAGATATAATTACCAGATCATACAGCTTCCTAGCGTCAATATAAGTAGTTTAAGTTATCTAAGAACAATTTGCATAGATTAACCTTACTACTATTTAGTGACATGCCGTGCATTGTTATTTACTGTTTTTTTATTCTATTATGGTGTATTATTTCAACTATTTATTTTAAATATGACATTTTACACTTTTTATTATTAATTATCATACGTAAAACTCTTGGAAAAAAATAATTAACCGTAATATTACTTTGTCGTCTGAAATATTCATATGTAGTTTGGAATTGTTAATTTTCGGAATCCAAGACTAATATTAGAGATGGTGCCTATTATGACTTTGGCCAACTAGCCGATTAGTCGGTGGTAAAAAGGCTGACTAATTTTTCGAGGGTAACCATGACACTTCGTTTGCAGCTAATTTCGAGAGTAAGTCGTAACCGCCGCCTGTGAGGCTGTCGAAACCTGTTATTTGCTTCGCATTGTTTTTTTATATTTGCTTTCGTTCGGGTCAGAGCGATGATTTTTATAGTAGAATTAAATCCTAGTTTTCGTTTTCGATGTAGGTTTCAATATTTTAACCCCAAGCTGTTTTCCAGAAAATAGATCTCAACATACACCCATATTTAGAGACAGGTGGGCGAAGTTATTCTACAGGAGTACCATTCTTAAATTTATTTGCGTTAAGAAACAACAGATTTTTATTCTTTTTATTTTAGGTAAATACATCGAGAAAGTGCTGTAAACAGGAGCGAAAGCCTGCATTAAATTACGCTGAAACATGTAGAGCTGCTTTTGCTAACGGTCCAAAAAGTTTACGACCATTTTCCACAACTGCATAGTAAGTTTTATTAAATTACTAGTTACGAACAAGTACCTGTGTCGCCTTTTTTAATGTAAGAATTTGTTTCGAATCCTTACATATTTTGTTTAACTTTATTGAGATATGAGTACATTTTATTGTTTTCAAAAGTATTACTGAACATCTTTATAGACTATTAATTTCAGAAAATCGGTTAATAATAAATATATCTTTTAATTACTTTTCCTGCAATTCTCAAGATAACTGACAATATTCTATCAACTGCCCAAAAATTTCTTGTGTACAACATTTTATGAAAAACGTCTGTGATCAAATTATATTTTCACAAGTTCTAAGAGAATTTTCGACTATTCTTGTATTCTTTTAATTGCTAATTGATATTTACTTCTCGTGTCTAACATTTTATCAAAATCAATTAAATATTAAATACATTTTTAATCTTTAATAACAACCTTAAAAAATCAATATGTATTAAATAACATTTTTGTAGCCTGTTTTATAGTAACGTTTACTTGTCGTGTTTGAAATTTTATCAAAATTGATTAGAAATGAAAAAAGTATTGAAATAAAATACAATTTCTAAAAGCAATCTTGTAAATTCTTCTACTATATCAATTGAGCAATGATATAAGCTTCTCGGGCACAAAATTTTCAAACATATAAATATTTTGCATAATGTAGGGCTTTTCTTAAGTCGACCTGGCTAGCAAACCCTCCAAATTGAAAATCTGTTGCCGAGTACCTGTTGGTGTCAGAATCAGTCCCCTTTAGGTTTGGTTTTTTTACAATCTTAGACCAAAAAGTCTTTTAGCATCATATGATGTGATTAAACGCCAAATCTTATAAAATATAAAAATATAACAAACTATTTATTTTTTAAACGTATTAATTGCAATTTTGGCCTTTACGAGACCGATCAATGATCACCGATTGACGAAAAAAAAAATTATATAAAAATGCAATAGCAAATTTATTGATGCAATTAATACAACGATTAAGTACATTCATTGTAATTAAAATAAATACTAATTAAATTATGTTTACTTTTTAAATATTTCGTAAAAGAAAACTTATGTTTAACATAACAATCCACCTAGTTATATATTATTTTCAATTGTAAACTTTCAAGCATTTTTTCATTATACTTTGTAGTAATGTTATGTAACTACATTAAATTTTGCAGCAAGAATACAGATGGTATAAATTGAGACATTTCACGATTTATGAAGGTCGACACATTATGTTAATATTTAGTACGGTTTCAACAGAAACGTTCTAAATATTTGACTTACGTATTACTTAGATTTTTATTAATGCCTACGGTATTTCAGTGTCTTTTCAGAATTTGCACTATTCTCCACTTATGTCGGCGTCTGCTGTATTTTCACTGTTCTCACGGCCGACTCGATGAAACAGGTTTGCGAAATATTTAACTTATATAATTCATAATTATGTTTGTTATACATGCGTTATATTGATAGTATCAGCATTCATTTAAATAAAATCTACATAATTGATTTCTTTTAAATACTACATTTTTAATAGGTCTATGTTTACACACTATTTGACTACAGATTACAATTAGTTCGTTATAATAGTTTTTGCTAATTTGCTTATTTATAATAAGGTGGGGCACGAGAAGGACTAAATAACAATTACGTTAGTAATAATTACTTATGTATTTCTCTTTTTTGAAATCATAAGAAAAATAAAGATTTTTTTTTAATTATGCTAATAGGGAGGAAGTAAAAGCTCTACTTGATTTCGTTAAGAAGGAGGCGGGTGAACCAAAGATACTAAACATTCCGATATGTAACACACATATGAGCCCTTATAATGCACTGGTCAACAGTTTGTTGGGAGCATAAATAAAAAAAAAACTGTTATAATAAAACTTTAAAACCTTGAACAATGAAAAACCATGTAATGTAATATACAAAGAAATTAACTAAACATTTAAACCCATGATTCGCCTTTTTGATATGGGTATTCGAATTCAGCCGAGAGGTTAACATAATAAACTATATTATAATGATTTTTAGATGATGAAGATAATTAGTAAAGGTATCCAGTTCATAGCATTATTCAGTGTTTCGATAAATCTTTGACGTTTATTATACCGTATTACACTAATAATCACTACATATTATAAAGTCCTCTGCCACATATGTCTGTGTTCACGATAAACTCAAAAACTAATGGATGGATTTTATTACGGTTTTCACCGGTAGATAAGGTGATTCATGAGGAAGGTTTTTTTTTATTGTAGCACGGCAAAGTGACTGCACTATGCCTGATGGTAAGCACAGTACAATCCAAAAATAATAGCGACCACCGATTGACACACTGTCCATCGCCGGTCGCCACTATCATGCCGGCCTGTAATAAGCTAGATATGCACAGGTTGATCCCGAAACGCGACCCGTAGAAGCGAATCACTATTACGGGCTTTTTCGCCATATACATGGTGGTTGCGACCCAGTCGGGCTGTAAAACCCTACCACCCCGCTTGCGCTATTGCCTCGTTCATTATTCAGCAGGATGCACCACGTGCAGGTGAGGTTGGCTGGGTGTCACAAGTCTTATGATGTTATTCGACACCCCTTACACCCCAAAAGGTATATAGTTTTAGGCCCTATAGTGTATTGATAATATAAACAGTGTTATTTATTTCAGTTATTCGACAGATATGTGACAACAACAATTCTACCTGTGGAGTATTATTGTTTGTTCTTACTGGTACCACTTTGTTTGATCTGTCAAATCAGGCACTTAAAATGGCTAGCGCCTTTTTCATTATTAGCAAACATATTACTTGTAACTACATTTGCTATATGTTTGTATTATATATTTGGAGATAAAATCGATTTCACTAATAAAAGAATCGTTGGACCACCTTCAAGATTTCCTGCTTTTTTATCGTAAGTCATATACCCTTTTATATATCGAAGGCTAAAAAACACGAAATTTTTTATGAAAGGAAACTTATATTCTATACAAAAAATCAGTAGTATTAGGAGAAATTATTAAAAATACGCACACATCAGACCTTTATCAAATTTACATAAAGAAAGCGAAATCGAAGATATTTTATGTTATTTAGACCCTGAGAATGTACTAATGGACCTCAAAGCTACCACCGGTTCGTAAAATAATCGAATCATCAAGAAAAACGGGCAAGAAACTCGATCTGGTTTATCTTCTCATTATACAGATATATATTAGAACCTATGTACATAATTATTGATATATCATTTGAAACTTAATCTAGCAGTATTGGTTATATATCTTAAAATTTTCAACTCATATTATTAACTAGCCACTGCCCGCGACTTCGTTCGCGTGGAATAGATACACTAACACTAACACTAACACGGAGCAGTTCTCAAAAGGAGGAATATCCCGATTTTGAAACATTTTTCATCTGTGCTCCACTCATATTGGCCTTAGCATAATGATATATAGCCTATAACTATTCTCGATGAATGAGCTATATAACAATGAAAGAATTATTCAAATCGGACCAGTAGTTCCCGAGATTACCCCCTACAACGTCACAACATCACAACGTCACAAACTCACAAACTTTACCTCTTTATAATATTAGTATAGATAAACTGCTTGATATAAGTCTCGTCCAAAAACACATGACCTTCCTTCTCCTTCATCTTTAACTATAGATATAATACATGCATCGAATCAGATCATTCTTTCTTTGCTTTAGTTTTTAACAGTAATAAAGTAGTAACAGAATAAATTTTGGGTCAATTAATATCTCAATACATACGTTACGCACTTCTTTTGTTGTCAACCACATCTAATGTTAACTTGCCTAAAATGGTTCACGTTATATTTAAATAGTAAGGGTAACTGTCAATACGCATCCATTATTAGTAGCGACAAATTTTGAAATTAAGGGCGGTAGCTTGCCAGCCGATGTAGGTGGTAGAGCCACGCTGAAGTTATTTCTGATTTCAGCATGAATGGATCTGATCGACCGGGGTGGTACCACCCTCTGACAAAAAAAAATGAATCGTCACGGGACGGCTGGCAGATGTGAAACATCGAAATTGTTTTGTATAAGTTATATGTATAAAAGAACTGATTACTATAGGAATCAGCTATCGCATAATGAAAAGATAAACCATTACCAATTTGTTTCATAAAATAATGAATGTTTCTTTATTTTATTACATAAATATTTATTTTTATTAAATAGAAAATACAAAAAATCAACTAGGCACATGTGTGGTGTGTTTGGCGTCATTTGTCAAAGGGCGCTAAGTCGTTGGCGCGTGCCACGTTACACTAGTAGAACAAGTGGCCTACAAGATAGGGTTGCAAATGTTTTTGAGTACTTCGTTAATAGTGCATTGCGTCGCCACGCTAACAATGAGGTTTACCCTCCGCCTATAGATGTTCCGCATCAAAAAATCGGGCCCATTTCGCTTTCCCCCCTCCTACCAAACACAAGCTGGCAAGGCACTTACAACTCCCATAGTGTTGCTAATGTCTATGGACGGCGGAAGATCCCACCTGTTCGTTTGCCCTCTATGATATTAAAAAAAACATGAAAAGACACGAAATCGTTATGCACTAATAAGGTAGATAACATACTACCAGATGGCTGCACCGATTTTAGTGGGAATTTGACTGGCAAGTAGCTGAAATTACAGCGGGTGACATAAGATACTTTCTGTTCGACTAGCTTTTACCCACAGCTTTGTCTGCGGTGCTATCTCCACAACGGTTAGCCCGATTTGTTGTCTACTAAGTTTATTCACATGGTACTTGCTATCAAGTGAAGTAAGCTATTCTATCTCACTTACTAACGTAGTGGTAGAGCCACGCTCGTAGTGGTAGAGCCACGCTGAAGCTATTATTGATAGCACCACCCTCTCACAGAAAACCAACGTGAAGTAACAGTGTTTACATTGTTGCGTTTCGTTCGGTCAGTGAGAGCGCCGGAGACCCACCTGCCCTCCCCATCCCTTTTTTTTTCGTAGGGAAATCCCTTATGGATACCCACCCTCCCGGGGGAGAAGGTGGGTTATGCCCGGCTCGCACGGACTAAAACCCTACGGTGTACCGTCAGACCGTAATTGTTGGGGCGGCAAAGGATCGTACTTGCTACTCAACCTTGTAGAGCGGCCCCAACGGTCAGCCCGGCGGAAGGTGGCCGCCGGGTTCCTGCCTATAGAGAGGCAGACTGGGTACACACCAGCTGGCTCTCCTCGTCCGCCGGACCTGTGCAATGAGGAGATCCCCTCCCCCTTTCTCTTCATTCCCCCAAACACAGGCTGGCAACGCACTTGCGACTCCTAGTGTCTATGGACGGCGGTGATCGTTTAGCAACAGGTGACCCGCATGTTGTTTGCCTCCTTTATGACATTTAAAAAAAACTAACAAAAAATAAGAAGCCGATAAGGATTGAAAAATTTATAACACAATATTAAGATATTTTTTATTCACACATTACAGCACAGTTATATTTGCAATGGAAGGAATAGGAGTAGTGATGCCAGTTGAAAATACAATGAAGAAACCCCAGCACTTTCTAGGTTCTCCGAGCATCCTTGTTGTTGCCATGACATTTATTATGATACTATATGCAGTGTTAGGTATATTCGGTTACTTTCGATATGGTGATGTTCTAAGGGGATCAATTACATTGAATTTACCCATTGACGATTGGTAAGCACTTTTAAATAATAAAAACAAATTGTACTATAATTAAGTTATATTTGTAAACTATTTTGTAACATAAAGAGAAATATATTTCTTTGTATACTCTTATTAAATTCTATTCCACTAGTAAATTTATGTTTATTACTATAACCCTCCTGTGGTTTTGTGATCGTCTCCAGTGCGTATATCCACTATTATAATAGGCTTTCATGATATCTAAAATGAACAAATTACTTAATTTGATCAGTAACCGTTGCTCTTAAATTATCAACATGATAATTCTTGTTGAGGTAAAAATAGTTAATGGAAATGTAATCTATACTAATCTTATAAAGCTGAAGAGTTTGTCATTTGAACGCACTAATGTCAGAAACTACTGGTCCAGTTCGATTCCGATTGGAATTCTTGCAGTGTTAGATAGCTCATTTATCGAGGAAGGCTATAGGCTATAAATCATCACGCTAAGACTAATAGGAGCGGAGCACCAATGAAGAATGTTTCAAAATCGGGGTATTTTTTTCCTTTTGAGATCTTTTTACGCGTGCGCTGCGTAAACGGTTAAAAGTAACTATTCCACGTGGACGAAGTCGCGAGCAGAAGCTAGTGTAATATATGTTTACAATATCTTCATTTACGTTATTAGTTTAAACCACGTTTTATGTAATAATTTGATTTGAATGTGTATATCTTTTTATTGTGGAAGTTACTATATATTACTTGTAAAGAAAATAATCGTTTATTTTAAAACATAATTAATAAATTGTTATCAATAATTCTATACAATTATTTTAAAATTTGTTAGTTTGTATATAGAAATTAATCAATGTAATTACTAATCCAAGAAAGTTATTACATTGATAGAAAACTACGTTCAGGTTTATAATATTTAAAATAAAACGTATTTAGTTGTTATTTTACTTTATTTATTAAAACAATAGTATTCATTATTAGTATGAAAAAGTGCTATTAAATATTAAGTACCATGTTGCAAATATCGCGTATGAAACGGAGGAGACAAATTATTAATCTAATACCTTTAGACGAGCAATTCTTGTATATTGATATATATTCAGGATCTCGAAAACAGCGAGATTGATTTCCGTGAAATTTAATATGTAGATGGTTTTAGGGACGATAAATCGATCTGGCTAGATTTCATTCATAGAAAACTTTTTTTATCTGAATTTTCAGGCAATGAAAAAATATAGCTAGAGTAAAGGTAAATTTCGCTGCCGCTGTCAAACAAAAATAGCTCAGATGGAAATCGGCTGTTTCGAAAATCCGTCTAACCCCATTTCGAATCCGAGTAACAGCAAAATACATACATTTTTTTATTTAATTTTAAATGTAATTAAATAAGATTTTGTCTAGTTACTAACCTTCAAATATATAGGATCGGGTTACATCACATAATTAATCGAGACGTGTTTTACCTGTTTTAAAACCAATTAAAATTATATTTATGCCAATAATGCTTGGTGGAAAATATTCTGTGTGCACCTATTCTGCATTAATGAGAACTGATAATCCAAACATATCTAAATGTAATAAATTGTGCAATAAATAATAATCTATGGTTTATTCATGTAACTTTAATTTTAGAAATTTGTTAATAATGTATGTATTTTATTTTAGGCCAGCAATTTTTGCGAAGGTTTTCATAACGTTGTCAATTTTCTTCACGTATCCGCTCCATTTCTTCGTAGTTCTTGATATATTTAACAGATATACTGAACCACATATAAAAACTGAATATCGATGCATTACACAGGTTGTGACAAGAATTCTGTTTGTGTGTTTATGCGGTGAGGTCTATTTTAATATTTTATATGTAACAATTATCTACTCTGAATATAGTACAGATTGGATTTGCTGTCTTGTTTTACCAGGATTTTAAATAACGTCCTAGTAAAGCCATGTGTAAATAATATCCTCGTCGGTACTTTCTTTATCATGTATTCCTGTATTTTGTTTTATAGCGCGATACATATCTTATATATTAATACGTGAAGCCAAAACTTTGTACCCTTTTTAAGCGAATTGCGCGAACGGATGAACATGAAATTTAGCATAGGTAATGTTTATAAGGAGGAGAAGTGGAGAGAGTTATTTTTTTGTATAAAATGCATTACAAGCATATTAAACTAATTAAAATATACATTACTAACACTACTGCTAGAATTTTACGCAACATATACATACATGTTAATAGAAAAAGACATTTTGACATCCGTCACTTTACTCTTACGTTCCAGTTAATTACATTTTCAATATTTTATCATGAATAACGTTGCATGCCTTACATGCCCTTTGCAATCAACTGGTCAAATTGTAGGTTAATATAATATGTAAATTCATGATATACATTAATAATTAATTAATAAACAATTAATCTTTAGTACATTTATGGAAACACTGAAATAATTATTATTCTCTTTAGTCTTATTGGATGTCAAATTTTTAGGTGACAGGAGTGCTTTCACTTCTTGTCACTTGGCTTCATGTTGTCATAAGAGTAAAGCAATATTACCAAAGTCAAAGTCAATATTATAATGTTTAGTATTTTTATGGTAAACTCATTTCAAATGATGATTTAATAGAAATACGTTACGTAAAATCAAAATAGGAAAATTTTATTGATCTTGAAAGTAATCCATGACTCAAATCTCCGCGGTTACAATGATGCAGTTACCTGAGCACCTGATAACCAGAGTACCTGATGTAGCAATTATTTTTATTACAGTTGATGATGAATTTTGAACAAAGATAAATTCATTTTCATAAGTTGATGGCAGTAATAAACACAACTTTGTTTTGGATTCGTCATTTCAATCTATTTTGTGTCCATCACTTTCCAAACGATATACTGGGCATATCACTATTCCTCATATTATACAGACTACATGTTTCGATAAGTCATATTTGAAACATAGTTTATAACAATTGTTGACGGAGAATCATTGGAATCATCAATTATTATATTTCAGATCATGATGTACCCTTAAATGGATGCTTAAATATCCATTTATTTACATTACCTCCTTTTCAATTATTTAAAATCTCAATAAGAAAGAATAGGTTATGAATAATGTAATAATAGGTATTAGGGTCACGTTTTTCTGATTTTTTTTTTTAAATTATATTTGGATATTATACTTTTTTTTTGTCCATGAATTTTCTCATTATAATATGGTATATCCATTAAAAGAACTAATTTTTCTAAGATTGTATGATTAATACGAATTTATAATTTTCAGCGGGCATCGGTATCGCAATCCCTATGCTAGAGCAAATTATTAACATCGTCGGCGCACTGTTCTACTCCACCCTAGGACTTATTATACCTGGTATTGTTGAGACCGTGTCCCGATGGGAAGACCTTGGAAAGTTTAAATGGATTCTATGGAAGAACACCTTGATTGTTTTATTCGGTGTCTGTAGTTTAGTTTCTGGCTGTGCCGTTACTATATTAGATATTATAGAACTATTACATAGAAAAATTGAATAGATTAATTTAAAAAAGAAATTAAACGGATTTTAAAAGGAACGAAGTTTTATTTACAACGATTATTTCATTTAATTTACATAGTAAATCTTGTTCTTGGATAATGGAGTAAGGGATTTGTATTTTATATAGGGGAGAGTGGGGTAATTGAGAGCGACGGGTAATTGGGAACAGTTAGATAAATAGTACATCTCTCCGTACTACACTGTCGCGAACCTATTCTACGGCTGAATGGAGAGCCATTCATTGCGTATGCGAAAGTAGGATTGAAAGGACGCACTAGTTTTGTCACTGTAAGTCGAACAATTATTTTTGTATTTTCGATATAATTTTTGTCATCAGTTATAACGCATGTAAGTATCATATTCTTGAGTTCAAAGGTATTATGTTTTTGCTCATATCATACACGCAGTATCTGTTTTCAAATGTAACATAGATTGAAGTTAATGAAAAATGCTTTTGAGAGTGGCGGCCTTTTTTATGTATATTGACTGATTCGGGTAATTGGGAACGGCATTAGGTAGATAATTTGGAACGTTCCCAATTACCCCTTATCCTCCTAATTACCCATAGAACTGCTGGTTGATTGTGGAAATATATTTAAACTTTACAAATTATTCCAGATGCGCTGTAATTACGTAAGAAAGATCGATCAAACGTCTTTCTTAATTACCTCATACCATTATCTTTTCCCCCACGGGATGATCTCAATTATCCCATAGGGTATCGGGTAAACAGGAACGGCAATGTTTTTTGTTTTCAGTTATATTTTTATTAAAACAAAAAAAAAATTAAATAACGTTTTATGACTACTAAGTACATAGATAACTAAAGTTCATGTAGCAATAAAATTTGATTTAGTTTATAACCTTTTTCTATTATTTTTTAGCGTTTGAAGTTAACTGTTCCCAATTCCCCCACTTTACCCTACTTGCAATTTAATGGAATAATAAATGTCATATCAACCAGTTATAATATATCTACCTACCTATCTAATGTAACCTTTAAACGAGCAATATTTTTATCTATACTAATATATATAGCTGAAGAGTTTGTTTGTTTGGTTGAACGCGATAATCTCAAGAACTACCGATCCGATTTGAAACATCACGTTAAAATCAATGGGAGCGGAGCACTAATGAAGAATGTCTCAAAATTGGATTATTTTGAGAGCTTTCGCTGCGTGTTACCGTCAGTATTATATACGTTGCCATGGTATCGTGATAACATTCCCTCGCAAATACTTTCTGGGTTTATTTTCTGTTCCTATTTAAAAAGTTAATTCTACGTTAGTTTTATTTCCAATTTTTGATAATAAATATGTGGTAAGTTTATATCGCAAACATTTCCAAAGTTTATTTATTATGTGTTGCTATTCAAAAAGTTTAATAGTAATAATATTCGTTCAATAACACAGGCGAAGGAATTAATCCATACTGCAGTTCTGAAGTTGTCAATATATGTAGTTATTATGTATTCTTAAGCCAGTTTTCTTTTGTCCTAGTTAATGAAAAGGCGTAAGCGCCAAATTCTCTATATAATATTTCGTAAATTTTTATCTTCTTGATTTTCAAGACCACAGAATTCATGCTCCGTGGTATTATTTTTCGTTCATTTCACTTATGCACAATAAACGAACCATATTACATAAAACGCCTCCAATTTAACACAATATAGAATTAAGTAACAAAAGGTTATGAATAAAATATAAAGTCCACTGCATGATAGACTGAAATCCCGCCAAAAACTCCTAAAAAAGTTTATTGTAGGTACGTTAATTTTGTTCCCAATTTTTGATTTGTGATATATTACGTATTATAAAAATAAAGTGTGTGTATATAATATTAAAATAAATACTTTTTGGTGAATACATACATATATCTGTGGTGCTAAAGATATCAACATTTTTTTTAATGCTGTCGATATGTCTGTTTGTTTATTTGTAGCAACATATAATAATAATTTAATTATATCGACAATATGGGCATATTATATCTTTATAATAAAAGATTTAACACATATTGTTCGATAATGTATAGCCTAATATTTTTAATACTTTCTTATATAGTATAAGTGAGCACTGAGGATAGTATATAGTAGTTTAAAGTTCCAGGTATGTGGCTGATGATAAATCCTATGCCATTCGACACACAGTTAGTATTCACATATATAATGTACATGTTACCTGTATATGATGTGCGTGTCGTACTTACAAATATTTTTGCGAGTATATTTCTGTAATTTTACACATATAATCATAATTTTACATTGATTTGATTCATTAAAAAGACGCGTGCGAAGCCGCGAGTAACAGCTAGTATTGTTATATATTCAGGATATCGGAAACGGCGTCTGTGATTTCCGTGAAACTTAGTATGTAGGCAGGTGGTTTCGGGTACGATAAATCGATCTAACAAGATTTCATTCATAGAAAACTTTTTTATCTGAGTTTTCTACAATATAAAGGTAAATTTCGCCGCCGCTGTCAAAACAAAAATAGCTCAGATGGCAATCGGTTGCTTCAAAAATCCGTCTAACCCGAGTGACAACAAAAGAGATATCAGAAACCCTTTTCAGATTTGCTAATATGTATTCATTTAGCTATCCAGTTATCAATGTAGTAATATTTGATTAGCTCTACCTCTATAAATTGGGATCTAACGAGAATACAGAAATACGTTTTCTCGTTTTTTTTAATCGTTTAAACATCCTAAAGAATCACGAATATTGATCAATTCGACGAAGACAATTCTACGTAGACGGAGATATTGCTGAACTGTACAGTGTATTTAAATAACATTAAACATCACAGAATTGCAAACAAATTGTATATTATAATTAATGGTAAATGTTAATTGTAGCACACTGTACAAACACAAGGTCGTTATATAAAGTGCTCTTAAGTTTTTATCTTAAATACTTCGAAGATAAATGGGATTATAATAGTAAAACAATTACATTTAAACGCTCATTTCTTACAGTGTGTGAAAATGAACAATCTTATGTACATTACGAATGAAAACGTTTCAGTCTTCGCTTAAACCTCATTGTATTTGCAATACAATTAAAATACGTATTAAAATAATTCTTGTTTAATCCTCACTATTAAATATACTTGTAATGTAAATGGCTATTTTGTGAAATAACGATGCATGTCCTTTAACTGATTTTTTTTAAATATAACTATTACTTACTAATTGATACATTTAAACGCTCTTTGTTACAGTGTGTGAAAATGAACAATCTTATGTACTTAATCCTCACTCTATAACATACTTTTGATGTAAATAGCTATTTTGTGAATTAACGATGCATGTGTTCTATAACTAATCCTATTTTTTTATTGGTACTACTTATTAATATATATAATAAGACTAAAACTTGACAGGGGTATCACTAATTATTTCATATATTAATCATGGAAAAAAATAAGGTTTCCGAGGACTACAACCCTTTTGAACATCGAAATGTCGAAAAACCTAACTCGTAAGTCATTTTTTACTTTATTTTACATTGATGCAATGATAAGTTTTTGTAACTCGATTTTATTTGAAGTTTGGCATATTTTACTGAATTTATTAAAATTTCAGCGTTTTTCCGCTACGTTAGTCAAAGCCGTAGGCCTTTTTATAATAAAATTCATTTAGTGCCGTCACTACAAATAATACGTACACTATAATCTTATTATGTGATTTTAATTATATACTTAATATAATATAATATCAGTATTAATAATATAATAGCATAATCTCAATCGGTGTTATTACAAAAAACATAAATACGTATTGGATACTTGCTTTAAAAAGGTTACGTTTTAAATGCACCACGCTCGCTGAATGTTCGCCAACTTGCTCTTTCGTCTCGCTTTGGATATGTTAGGTTAGACTTGTGAAAACAGGACAACGCGAACTCGCTGTGGGCGAGCGCGGTGCATTTAGTACGAAACGTTTTAAAGCAAGTATTTAATACTTATTTAACTTTTTTGTAATAACACTGAATAACTTTTACCTTTTAACCAAACCAGAAGATTCCAAATTATACACCGTGATAAGTCATGCATCGCGCTTCGTCGTGAAAGAAAAAAAGGCACTAAAAGGCGTTCCATTTGTCTCTTACATAAAAACTTATATACAAAATAGTTACTATCTCCACATAATAGAAAATAATATAAACTAAAAATACATATTATACATTTAATATTACTATTGTCCATCTTGTATGCGGTGATAAGACATAAAATCAGTGAGTGTGCCCACGAACTATAGATATATGAAAATAGTTGGTTTATATGATAGTACAGATATAGGTATACTACAATGTAATTTTTTTCACATCCAAGTTATATGATTATATAATACATATTAAGTTATATACGATATATTGTCAATGCATATTTGATACTCAACAATGTGGTTAAATTACATTGGTAATTTGTTAGTCATATTTTCATGTAACTAAATATATATGTTACATATAATATGTTGTACGTGACGTAGACGATGTTTTCCGATGAAATAACTTATCTCGTAAATAATTGTATTCAACAGCTGCTTTAAATCATTAATTTTCTTAATATTTTATATTTCTAGGGACATACGATCCCTGGCTAACTTGGTTAAGGCATCTTTGGGATCCGGGATATTAGCAATGCCCCTAGCATTTTCCAATGCTGGATGGGGTGTAGGAATTGTGGGTACAATAATCGTAGCGTTTATATGTGGCCACTGTGTTCATATATTTGTGAGTAAAAACAAAGTGTTATTATCTATCTATATCTTCTTCTTCTTCTATACATATAGTAAAAATGAGGTTTCTGTATGTTATATCAAAATAAATTTTAAAAAAATACCAATTGGGTATGAAAGTATACACAATTTTTGTCGGTCTGTGTGTCTGTGTGATCCGGGTAATCTCCGAAACGACTGGACCAATTTTGACGGAAATTTCACTGACAGATAGCTGAAATTACAGCGAGTATCTTAGCCTACTCTAAATTAGACTAGCTGTTAACCGTGGCTTAGCCTACATTGCCATCTCCAATACGGGTCGTGCTGCCAATGAAAATAGCTGACTTTTTAAAAAGTTATTTAAGCAATTTTAGATTATACTAGCTGTTAACCGTGGTTTCGCCTGTAGTACTATCTCCAAAATGGTCAGACCGATTCTTCACGAAACTTTTATTGGCAGACAGCTGACCTTATAAAAAGTAATTCAAGCAATTTTAGTTTACACTAGCTGTTAACCGTAGCTTCTCCCGCAGTACTATCTCGTACAAACTTAATATATGATAAAATATCTTTGAACCACATTCCAAGACTTATGTCCACAAATTAATATCCCCGAGTTTCCATGATCGAACAGTTAGCGATATTTTTTAATGAAGATTGTATCTGTTTATTTCGTTAACCTAGAAAGTTGATTTTTACTACATAATTAAATCATAGTTTTGTTTTCGATATTGATTCAATTATTTTTATCTCAAGCTGTTTTAAAAGAAAATGGTATTATACACGCATATATTGAGATACAGATGGACAAAGAAGTGATCTTACAAGACCTCCAACTTTAAATTTTGATCCGGTATACTCAATATGTCTGCTCATATAGTTTTTATTTTTATTTTAGGTTAATACATCGAGGAAGTGCTGTAAACAAGAGCGAAAGCCTGCATTAAATTACGCTGAAACATGTAGAGCTGCTTTTGCTAATGGTCCAAAAAGCTTACGACCATTTTCCACAACTGCGTAGTAAGTTTTATTAAATGAGTAACAAACGACTGCCCGCAACATTTTATGCGTTTTCTTATGTATTTTTTTTTATTACTTATAGTTATATGATATATATTGTTAACACTCTCCGCACTGCTATTGACTCCATCGGGGGTGTTACTAATGATCAGAAAAACCATTGGTTAAAAGTTATCGGCCGGTCCCAACTTGACTGAATGCTATAAACATAGCAGTCGTCTCACTCCACCCCCTTGCGAGGGCGGACGAGGGAACTGGTCAAGGCATTGTGCCTTCTTCAGTGGCCTTTCCTTCGAGGCCCGTGAAGACGGGTATGTCATTGGGGTGCTGTATTTAGCTCTGGTGATGTTTATGCATGGCTTCTATTTGTGCCATCCATTCTCTGGCGACATCTTGGGCTTCATGGCTTTCCAGTTTCGATATTTCATCGTTCAGGTGGAATCTGCAGATCTTCAGGAAGTCTTCATGTTTTAGTTGGGTGGACTCGTTGGGTTCCTGCTCGGTGTCGCTCGGTTGCTGGGTGTCCTGCGGCTCCGTTGGGGTGACAGTTTTCGTGTTTGTACACGGGGGCGACTTTCTGCTGCTTCTCGCTGGGGTCATTGGCGGGAGCCATCAGGCTAGCTGCAACTGTTTCCTCAACTGTGTTGGGCTGAGCGAAGAGAACTGTCTTATGCCCGGCATCACCAGTTCGGGTGACGGTACTTGCTCGGCGGTTGCGTGCCTCGCGCCGAAACACGGGGCATAACTTTGAATTATTCGAGGCGTGCGTGCCCCCGCAGTTGACGCAGGTGGCAGGCTCGCTCAAGGGGCGTTGGCATAAGTGATTTAGTAGTGGTAGAGCCAAGCTGAAGCTATTATTGTTTTCAGCACGAATGGGTCGGCTCGTCCGGGGAAGCACCATCCTCTCACAGAAAACCGACGTGAAGTAACAGTGCTTGCATTGTTGCGTTTCGTTCGGTCAGTGAGAGAGCCGGAGACCCACCTACCCTCCCCTTCCCCTTCCTCCTTCCCTTCTTATCCCCCCGCCCTCCTCCCAAACACAGGCTGGCAACGCACTTGTGACTCCCCTGGTGTTGCAAGTGTCTATGGACGGTGGTAATCATCTAACATCAGGTGACCCATCTGTTCGTTTGCTTCCTATGATGTAAAAAAAAAAGAGCTCGTTAACTTGATAAATGGAGTCTATGAGGTTCGGTATTCTCTTGAGTGCACAGTGGAAGATGCACCCAGCTCTTCCATAGATCGCTCTGGCATAGAGCGGCTGGAATCCCAGCTCTCTAAGGGCCGCTTCGACCTCTTCAGAGGGCGTGTTTTGAGGTAGTCCTCGAATTGCTACCTTGAGGTTGCGTTCTTCGGGGAGTGGATACGTGATCCAATTCACTCCCTCATCTCTCTCTAATTTGGAGAGATACTCGATCAGTATCCCGTGCTCTTCTTGGTTCAAGGGGATAAAACGCACCCCTCAGCGAAACGGACGCGCATTCGGCCTACGCTCCAGCAACCCCGCCAAATGTCGAAAATGTGTGATCCAGTTGGGAAGACTTTCTACTACAATTGGCGGGAAGCGTTGCCGATGCTCAGGATTAGGGTTCCGTGGGTCTGCATCTTGCGATGAATATCTTGTGGATGAGGCGCTCGCTGATTGGCTGGCTTCGGTAGCAGCTACTCGCGACAGCGCATGGCGGATGGCGCCACTGTGCGTTCAGTGGGCTTTCGCGACGGTATAGCTGCTGCGGATTGGCGTTCCGCAGTTTTCGGAGTCGATTCGGGGGGGGGGGGGGGGGGGGTCGGGGGGAAACCCCCGCGATTGGGACGTAGCAGGCGTGGGTGCGGGTGCGGGCACTTTCGCCGCTGAGATCTTCGTCGAAGCGCCGCGCGACGTCGAGGGTGACGCAGCGTCTTGGGTCTTGGCTTTCTTGAGGTCCGGAGACTGGATTTCCGGCGAGGTATTAGGCGCTGTGGGTGCCTTGAATGCTATTGAGGTGGCGGTGGCAGAGACGAATTCGGGATCGCCGCGCTTGCGGCGCAGCGCTCTCCCGATCGGTTCGATCTAGCTGTCCGGTATCTTCGGAGGCTTGAGTTCTCCCTTCGCGGCGCGTTCAAGCGCTGGGAAGCCTCAGGGGAAGGCTTCTTGTTCTCTTCCGCTGCCACCTGGAGACGCAAATACAGTGCCATCCAGCGGGTCATCCCGTTCGACAGCGACCGAGCCGAGATCAGCGCGGCGAGAGTGGCTAAGTCACTTTCGTGAACGCTTTTCGGCATAGACTCCCCGCCGGGCGACCTCTGTCGCGTCCCCGCGGGCTGCGGGCGAGAATCAGGCACGGCAATGCAGAGTCCGATGGGCGTAGCGGTGGTCGTCGTGGATGGTTCGTCAAACTCCAAAGGCTTGCGGGAGGTCGTCGGTACCAATGTGGAAGCGTCCGTTTGGCCCTGAAAAGGGCCGGATTTCTTCTTTCTCGGCTGGGAAGCGGCATCTTTCTTGCGGCGCATCGTCGCGCAGGACAGGGCGAAAGTCGTAGAGATTCGCGGAGCTCCGGAGACGTCCTCGCGCGCGTGACGAGGGAGCGAGTCCCTGAAAGCTATAAAAGGCGAGTCGGTCGAGTCATTGGGAAGTAGTCCTGTGCTTTTTTGTAGAGCTCTAAAGGCCTTGCAAAGCCAATAGCGTAGTCAGTTAAAAAAAAGCATTGGGAATATTCTTGCTCGCTTGTCTTTCAGTTATGTAGGGGAGGATGGGGGAATTGCGGACGCTTAAGGGAAATAACGTATAAAACCTGTACTATTAGAAATAATCAGTCTGACTTTATCAATTATAAAACTTAAGTTATATACTTACAAAAACAACATCGCTTATAATACGAGATCAATCAAGTACTATAAAATTTATATCAAAAACAAAACGTTGTCTGTCCGTATTTACCCGTAGCCCTTGGGGTAATAACGGACAGGTGTTGGGTCAATTACGGACAGCACGGGGTATTTACGGACGATGATCAACACCATTTACAAAAATCACAAACATAGTCTTTGGAAGAAGTTCCAGCTGTGGCAGTTCTAGTGAGTCCAATGCACGCACATTCTTTCATTAAACATATAATCCGGTCTTTGTTGAGTGGGTCACGATTCTTTTCTTGGCAATAAATACAAAAATAATCATCATTGTCTTAGTCGGTTTCAAAATTATAGTCGTAGTTTCATATTTTTGTTTTTTTTTTGTAGTAGTATTTTTATCTTCTGCCTTTTTTTGTTTTTTTTTTTTTCTTCTAGTTTATCTATTTCCTGGGTACTGGTAAAATTACAGAATGGTTTTTCTTACCGTTTATTTCGATTAGGTTGTGGAGTTGGTACCATGTCAATAAATGTTACTGAGAAAGATTGGCTTGTTTGACTTCTCATTCTTCAGCGTAAATCATTATTAATTACATCATCCGTACATATTTGCTTCGCAAGTGTTATTTGGTTTGAGCCATAATGGTTAACGGTATTGCTGGAGAGCTTAAACTCTTCTTGTGGTTCTGTTTGAATTAAAATAATACCATCATCTGCATCACAGATAATTTGAAATTCATTGTGAGACTTTATTTGGTTTGAATGATCTAAATCTGTGTTTCTGTTGTCAAATTTATATCTGCAATCTGTAAAATCTGGTGCAAGACTATCACCAAAACTTGCAAGAGTGCCCATAAATTTATCCAGATTCAATGGGTAAATTTCAGCAGCCATTTAGAGCCTTATCTATCTATGCTTCTTGTGCGGTTAAAAGCTTTTGTGCTTTTTGTGACGCCCTTTTTCACCTGATTTTTTTTTTCGAAATGTCTACGCTATTGACCCAGCAAGGTGTTAACAGCTTCACCGGACTACGACTTTTTCACCTGATCAAAAAGTGTAGCCCTAGGAATACCGAACTTTTCTTCCGCTTGACGAAAAATCGAGTTTTTGTCCTATATTTTTTGTGCGGCTTTTGGTAGATTTCGATGGTGTAAGTTCGTTATTATTTTCTATTATATTTTTCAAACATCTGAAAATTCCTAATATATTTGTTTAATCTTCGAAAAACAATCAGGGGTAATTGCGGACGTTCGCATTTTCCCCAGGAGCCTGACCGCAATTAACCCAACGCGTTACAAAATAGAATAACGACAATAATTTGTAAGTTAACGAAATATTTCATCGAAAGATATTGTGAATCTATTCTCCATTTGCAAGGCAATCAACTGAAAAAATCACTTTTTATTGTGACTTGCTTTATAGACATAACACTAAAAGTAGTAAACGCTAAAAATTTAATGAAGATTCACAAGAATGTTTTATTTTATTTATCTTGAAAATCGTGCGCAGCCATTCGTTGTGAATACTTGTTCGGCAATAAATATGACAGAAAGTAACACGTGATCATGGTGGTCGGGTGCGGTGTAAGAAGATTTTGTAGATATATGTTAGTCCGTATTTACCCCGTGTCCGCAATTCCCCCATCCTCCCCTAATTGTTGATGTGAGTTTTCGTGTAGAGGTTTGTATTTGTATTTTTTGTTTCTATATAAATTCACTTTTGGTATCTAATAATATGTAAGAATTTTCTTCTAGTCATTGCTACATTTTATTAAACTATGGGTGTATTTTATTATATACGGAAGTATTATCGAGCATCTTTAAAGACTATTAAATTTGATAATAGATATCTTTAGTCGTGGTTCGTTCAGTTCCTAAGATAATCATTGACAATTCCTATATGCTTTTAATTGCCAATTTATATATATTTCTCGTGTATAAAACTTTATAAAAACTTGTTAAATATTAACACGTTCACGCCGGCGCGTACTGTCGGTGGCCCGCACTAGACTGCCTTTTCTGGCGGCGCGTACCACCGATGATACGTATTCGATTGTGCTATTAGAAATAATGAGAATTTAACGTTTATTTATTAAAAATAGCACAATCGAATACGTACCACCAGTGGTGCCCGCCGCCAGAAAAGACAGTCTAGTGCGAGCCGCTGTGGTACGCGCCTACGTGAACGTGTTATACATTTTTAATATTTAATAATAGCCTTAAAAAATTAAAATGTATCTATTAGCATTTTTGTACCCTACTAATTTTCCAATAAAGTTTACTTCTCGTCTATAAAATGTTATCAAAACTGGTTAAAAAGAACAAAGGTATTTAAATAAAACATAATTTCTAGAAACAATGATGTAAATTCTACTACCCTATATATATATATATATATAATATTATTAAGAGGTAAAGTTTGTAAGTTTGTGCCATTGTGAGTTTGTGGCGTTGTAGGGGGTAATCTCAGGAACTACTAGTCCGATTTAAAAAATCTTTCAGTGTTATTATATATCTCATTTATTGAGAAAGGTTATAGGCAATATATCATCACACTAAGACCAACAGGAGCGGAGCACCAATGAAGAATGTTTCAAAATCCTTTTGAGTGCTTCCGCCGTGTATTAGCGTTACTCCAAAGTAACTACTCCACGTGCACGAAGTCGCGGGCAGAAGCTAGAACTTCAGCGAAATTTCCCGCCATCGCGGCTACGATTCAAAGGTTCGCGCGCGCCACCGTCTCGAAAAAATGATAATTTTTCAATATAAGATAAAGAGTAAACTCGTATGTATGCGTCTATCTTTCCCTTAACCGTTAAAATTTTTGTAATTTCTATTTTTAGATCCCGACACCGGAGCCGCCCTCTTACATAGTAAATTCGATCTCTTTCTTTCATTTTTCTGTGGCCGGCCACATCGCGAATCCCTGTCCCGTGCGTCACAGGCAGAGAGCTATCGTTTTTGTACCCGCACATTATTTGTTCGCGTTTTCTTAGTAATGTCTTTGTTCGAGGCCACCCGGGTGGACGCAGAGATTTTGCCATCGCGATACAGTACACACCACATCGATTTTACACATACATAGTTAATCAGACATGCACCTTACACACCTGGTGGAAGGGTTTACTTTTTTCCCTTATCGAAATGAATCGAGTAGGTTTAGTTTATGTCTTTTCAAATTACATGTTGTGTTTTTGTATCATGCAATTTTTAATTGTATGATCCAAAAATGGATACATGTATTAGCTTAGCATAGTTTATCTAGGATAGATCGGGTTTTTCTAGGTAACGGCCAAGCCGAGGTGTGCCGAGCAACCTTGAGCTAGTTACCATTACAAAATCGGCTGAGTGCCTTAAGCGCTCGCCTTAGTAGTCCAGTGAAGCCGTAAAGGCCAAAGAATTAAGGCCAATAGCGTAGTCAGTTCGAGAAAAAAAAAAGCTAGTACTTCATAAAATAAAACTTCTGTTTCACAATCCATTTAGGTATACATTTTTTTTTTTTAATTTTAATTAATCCGAATTCACAGCTTCAAGCATGTTTTCATAATACTTTCTTGTAATTTTATGTAACTACATTATATTTTGAAGCGAGAATACATATGGGTTATACTGAGACGTATTACTATTTATGAAGGTCGAGTCAGAATGTCTTAGTACGGTTTTAATCGTAATGTTCTAAATGTTTAAGTGGTACATCGACTTTTATTAATGCTTTCGTTATTTCAGTGTTTTTTCAGAATTTGCACTATTCTCCACTTATGTCGGCGTCTGCTGCATTAGCACTGTTCTCACGGCCGACTCGATGAAACAGGTTTGCGAAATATATTACTAATTCACAACTATATCTATACTTCTATACTAATATTATATAGAGGCAAAGTTTGTAAGCTTGTGAGGTTGCAGGGAGTAATATCTGGATTTCTTTTACCGATTTTGCAAATTCTTTTACCTGTAGAAAGTTACGTTATTGGTGAGTGTTATAGGCTATATAGTAACCGGAAAAATGAAAAGACTTTTGTTAGGTAGTCGGATTAGCAATGTAAGTGAAAGAAAGAACGGATTTCTTAGCGGTTTTCAACAGTATATAAAGTTATTCATGAAAAAAGAATATAATTTGTCTAAGTTTTTTTATTATAACGATAGTTGTAATATCATTTCCCGCTAGTGTATCGATCATTTAATCAGTGTTATTTATTTCAGCTATTCGACAGATATGTAACAGCAACAATTCTACCTGTCGAATATTATTGTTTGTTCCTACTGGTGCCACTTTGCCTGCTTTGTCAGATCAGGCACTTAAAATGGCTAGCGCCTGTTTCTTTATTAGCAAACATTTTGCTTGTAACTACATTTGCTATATGTTTGTATTATATATTTGGAGATAAACTCGATTTCTCTAATAAAAGAATCGTTGGACCACCTTCAAGATTTCCTGCTTTTTTATCGTAAGTCAATTATTCCTTGTATATCGAAAGCCAAATAACACATAATTTTTATGAAAGATTTTTTATATTCAGTACAGAAAATCAGCAATGTTAAGAGAAATAATTAGAATACGCACACGAAATTTATCTAATCAAATTTACTTGCATAAATCAAATTCAAAAGTACTTTATTTAATTTAGGCCCTAAGAAGATGATCATGAACGCCAAAGAACCGGTTTGCAAAACGAGCGAATCATCGAAAAGAACTGAGAAGAAACTCGATGTGGTTTATTTTTCCATGATAATATATGTTAGAACGTGCGTATATACATTGATGATACATATCGACCCCTTAGAACCCAGTCGGGTCCCCTTAGGACGGGCCTACAACGTGGGAGCAAACGTAGTTCCTGTAAGGCGTTCCCTACTCCCCCAACCAAAAGTTATAAGAAGGCACCATGGGGCTTTAGTCCGTGCGGATCCGATACAGATATTCATCCTCAACAGTCCGGCGAGATGGATATCCATTGCGGATCTCCCCAAGTTAAAAAATATGTCGGTACGCATCCATTAATATCTGGCGACAAATTTTGAACTTGAGTAATCTCAACTAAACGTAGCCAACTAGAAAAGCAATTAAGATTACCCTATCATTTTGCACTAATAATACAGTAGTTAACATAATCTGTGAGAGCGGTACCAGAAAAGTCACATAATCACTTGCATCTAATTGTCTCCAAATATCAGAACTGCTAATCTCGCTACATAGCTGTTCTGCAGTTATATTCGTACACCGATATAGCTTAGGATATTATAAATAAGCATTTATATAAAGTTATTCCTGATTAATTTTGACTAAGTTTATTGGAACAAAGTTCCTTACGGCAGGCTTGGAAGACATATGGATTTTGCTGCGAACTGAAAAAAAATCGATAGTAAAACCGTAACGAAAAGTGCGTGGAATAAAACGTGCGCAGGTGCGACAGTTGTATACACAAGCGAGTAGTGTATATATAATACCTTTCTCTTTCTCCTTTTTTGTAATTATTTCTATTTCTATGTAATTTTATGTTGTCAAACAAAAATAAAGAGGCATATTTTGTTATTTTAATTGATAATTTGAATTACGATTACATAAAATTGAACACGATTTTTTTTTTGCAAATTGTGTCGATTCTACATTAGCCGAAGGAACTTCGTTCCTACCTGGTGTCCCACGACTCCACATTCTTTTTTTCACATATTACTCGCTATCAGGTGTAGTAAAGTTATTCTACCTCACTAACATGAAAATAGAAACCGACAAGTTTTGTAAAATTTACAAACATTTCGATTAGTTTAACAGGACTCTTATTTAGATATTTTGTATTCCACAGCACAGTTATATTTGCAATGGAAGGAGTAGGAGTAGTGATGCCAGTTGAAAATACAATGAAAAAACCTCAGCACTTTCTAGGTTGTCCGAGCATCCTCGTTGTTGCCATGACATTTATTATGGTACTATATGCAGTGTTAGGTATGTTCGGTTACGTTCGATATGGTGATGTTCTAAGGGGATCAATTACATTGAATTTACCCATTGATGATTGGTAAGCACTTTTAAATAATAATAAAACAATTGCACTATAATGGAATTATATTTGTAACCTATTTTGTAACATAAATAGAAATATATGTCTTTGTATACCCCAGTTAAATTCTATTACTCTAGTGAATTTGTCTTTATTACTATAACCATCCTGTGGTTATGCGATAGTCTCCAGTGCGTATATCCATTATCATAATAGCCTCTCTTGATAACTAAGATTAACAAACTACTTAATTGGATTAGTAGCCGTTTCTCTTAAATCATCATGTTGTACTATTCATGTCAAGTTAAATATAGTTTATGGAAATGTTATCTATACTAATATTATAAAGTTGAAGAGTGTGTTTGCTTGAACGCCTTAATATCAGAAACTACTAGACTACAAGCCCATGGTAAAATTAAGCTGTGAAATGAACCAACGTGAATAACGCTTAGAAGGCTGTTATATCGTAAAATAACTCTGAGCGCTATGACGTCATTTCTAAGCGGTACAGGTGAGTACGTAAGTAAATGGAATTTCTCAGGTGCAAGTGAGGAATTACGACTAATTAATAATTAATGTACGGCTTTTTTATAGCTTATAGATGATTGAAAATAAATGTCGAAAAACCTCGTGCGGTACAGATGTGGTGCTGACGGAAGTTAATGCAAACTTTTAATTTGCCGGTAATTGTAGAAGCAATGTAGGTCATTTATTACCTTACGGCATTTGTGTAATTCTTTTTGTATACATATACCATATACCTTACCCATGATCGCCGTACATACTTTCAGCGCAGGGGTCGAAAGTCCGATACTGGTCCGATTTCAAAAATTCTTTCAGTGTTGATAGCTCATTTATAGAGAAAGGCTATAGGGTATACATCTATATATCATTCCGATAAGACCAATATGAGCGGAACACCAATGAAGAATGTTTCTAAATCGAGTTTTTTTTCTTCTTTTAGCTTCCTATGCATGCACTGTGTAGACTGTTAAAATCTAGCTAGTCCATGTGGACGACGTCGCAGGCAGAAGCTAGTGTAACATATATTTATAATTTCTTCATCTTTATTATACGGTTAAACCACATTTTGCATGATAATTCGATCTAATGATTTTTTTATAGAATTGTTTTTTATCACTTGTACCGAAAATAATCGTTTATTTTTGTAAACATATGAATGAATTGCTAAGAATAATTATATACAATTATTTTAAAATTTCTAAGTATGTAGAAAGTAATCTCTGTAATTACTAATCGAACAAAGTTATTACATTGATAGAAAACTATGTTCAGGTTGATGATAGTTACAATAAAATATATGTAATTATTATTTTAAATACTTTTAAATATTAGCACAAGAAAGTGCTATCAAATATTATTAAGTACTATATTGCAAATATCACTTACGAAATGGAGGAGACACATTATTATCAATGTAATCAATTGCAAGATGTTTCTAGTTCAATCAATTATGCCATCAAAAATAATACTTGTAAAAAAAAACCCAAATCTCGCAACTCAGTTCTTCTACCGTAAAAAGTTGTGAGATCCATATAATACCAAGTGGGTTACTTTATTAAGTCCATTATTAATGTCACTTTTATTTTATAAATGTATTAATAATGTACGTATTTTATTTTAGGCCAGCAATTTGTGCGAAGGTTTTCATAACGTTGTCGATTTTCTTCACGTATCCACTCCATTTATTCGTAGTTCTTGATATATTTACCAGATATACTGAACCACACATAAAAGCCAAATATCGATGCATAACACAAGTTGTGACGAGGATTCTGTTTGTGTGTTTTTGCGGTGAGGTCTTTCTCATTATTTCTTATGTAATAATTTTCCATTCTACATACAGTATAAATTCCGGTTGCTAACTCTTATTTTACTAGGATTTTAAATAACGTCCTTGTAATGCCATGTGTTTTATAATACCTGTGTAAATGCTTTCCTTAATTTTGTTATTTTTATCGTGCTTAATATATGAAAATACTTAACAAAATATTAGAATAGCTATTACTTCAACTTCATTTACAGTATTTAACTGCATATAATTTTTATTTAGTGATCTTGTTAGTGGTTCTTAAACCAAATTTTAATACATATTTCTATTATGAAAATTTGAAGGAAGCAACTAGTAAAAATCTAGTTTTACTCTTTACTAATAGGTACTAACGTATGTTCGGTGCCCTAAATTTATAAACGTATAGTAATGTATGATTTCAAATTGGAACAGTAATGGTAAACAAAAAAAGATTAAAAAACAGATGTCTTTCTTAGAAAATTTAAACAAATAACAAATGTACGTACATTTGTACATACCTTTACAAAACAATAATCAATAGATAAATAAGGATGTAAGGGGTGTCGGATGGGGTGTAAGGGGTGTCGAATAATATCATAAGACTTGAGACACCCAAGCCAACCTCACCTGTATGTGGTGCACCCTGCTGAATAACGAACGAGGCAATGGCGAAAGCGGGGTTGTAGGGTTTTACAGCCCGACTGGGTCGCAACCACCATGTATAAGACGAAAAAACCCGTAATAGTGATTCGCTTCTACGTTCGCGTTTCGGGGTCAGCCTGTGCATATTCAGCTTTTTACAGGCCGGCATGATAGTGGCGACCGGCGATGGACAGTGTGTCAATCGGTGGTCGCTATTATTTTTGGATTGTACTATGCTTACCATCAGGCATAGTGCAGTCACTTTGCCGTGCTAAAATAAAAAAAAAATAAAACTTCTATTTACAGACACGTTTTATGTACAGCCAATAATATAATCGAGGCTTTATTTCAGTCACATTTTTGTTTTCTTTATAAACGATTTTGTCATTGAAACTTCGCCTATGTACATAATATTATGAAAGATAAAACTTGCTTATCTTTGTATAACAGCTAACATTGTATTCAATAAAAGTACTTGCAGAGATCATTTATAAATAGCAGTGCAATAGCTCTGAAACTTTAAGATGCGATGCCGAATCTAATTCTGTATATCAGGTCACTGTTCAAGGCCTTTGAAATAATGAATGCCAAGTATAAGTTAAACCTAAAAATATGTGTTTCTTTAATATAATTTCTTTCCAAATACTCACGTAAAACAAATTAGATATTTTCCTATTCCAATCTATACACAAAACTATAAACTCTATTATAATAGACTATCAGGTTTCGATAATTCGTGTTTGAAATATAGTTTTTAATTGTTGATGCGAAATCAATGGAATCATCAATGATTATATTCCAAATCGTGATGTACCCTTAAATGGATGCTTATATTTATTAACATTACCTCCTTTTCAATAATTTGAATCTCAATAAGAAACTAAATAGGTTATGGACAATATAATAAGAGGTTTAAGAGCCACATCTTTCTGAACATTATATATTTCTTAGTTATCTATCAATTTTCCCATTATGATACGGTATGCCAATTAAATGAAATAATTTTTCTAAGGTTGTATGAACAATAAGAATTTTATAATTTTCAGCTGGCATCGGTATCGCAATTCCCATGCTTGAGCAAATTATTAACATCGTCGGCGCACTGTTCTACTCCACCCTAGGATTTATCATACCTGGTATTGTTGAGACCGTGTCCCGATGGGAAGACCTTGGAAAATTTAAATGGATTCTTTGGAAGAACACCTTGATTGTTTTATTCGGTGTCTGTTGTGTAGTTTCTGGCTGTGCCGTAACTATATTAGACATTATAGAACTATCACATAGAAAAATTGAATAAATTAATATGAAAAAGAAATCAAACATATTTTAAAAGAAATGAACTTTTATTTACAATAATTAATTTCATTTCATGTATATAGTAAATCTTGTTCTTGGATAAAATAGCGTAATGAAGCTGCATTGTTATAGACTTGCAATTTAAGGGAATAATAAATGTCACATCAAGCATAACCAGTTATAAGTTATCTACCTATATATCTAATCTAATACCTTTAAATGAGGAATTCTTGTGTATTTTTATATTGTTATATATTCAGGATTTCGGAAACGGTGTCTGTAATTTCCGTCTAAGTTTGTAGGTGGTTTCGGAGACGATAAATCGATCTAACTAGTTTTCATTCATAGAAAACCTTTTATATCTCAGTTTTCAAGAATATAAAGGTAAATTTCGCCACCGCTGTCAAAACATAAATAGCTCAGATGGTAATCGGTTGCTTCAAAATTCCGTCTAACCCCAGTTCGAATCCGTGACAACAAAAGAGATATTTTTTTTTTTGTTTGTTAAAAAATGCTAATACTTTGAGACAAACCTAACAGCTTATTTTAATTTAAAAATGTTTTTTAAAGAAACGAGCTAGGATCGGTCGTCCATGTACTTTGAATTAAAATAAGAGATAACGGAAAGGTAGTATGAGAGGATTATCAAGTTTACCGCCTTCTATTAACAGCGCCAGCAACGTGAAGACTCAGCGTTAATCTACAGATACGTGTGCTGAGATTTTCAGTAAATAATACGGTATAAGGTTTCACCTCCTTCAATATCGAATTACAAAAGGATATCCCTAATGAGAAGCCAAAATCTGCTATGTCGAACAGATGAAATGCAAATCAATAGGGGCAAAAAGTAATACCATAGTAACGAGTAAGAGTTTCACATAACCTTTTCTAACTAAATAAAACGGTACACACTACACATGGTAATTTTCCACACGAAAAAGCTGTTGTGACACTATTAAAACCAATAAGGCTAACAACACCCCATATTCAGTAATTATAAAAACCATTTCAAATAAGCAGTGACATATTTTAAAGTATTTATTTTCAATCTCACCTCTATTAGATAAATGCACTTGTTCTAAACTACCGCACATAGTTAAATGCTCGGTAATTCTTCTTACTGGTAACTATTACTTGGTAATTATTATTACCCTTATTCGAACCGAATCGAGTAGCTTAGTTCGTTTGATTTCCAATATACATGTAAGCGTTTGTGAATTATACAATTTCAATTGTATGATTCACAAACAAATATATGTATGAATGGCTTAGAATTGTTTAGCTAAGTTAGATCCTGGATTTCCGTAATAGCTCAAGCAAAGATGTGCGTGCACTCTTGCGCTAGTTACCTAAACAAAATCGTCTGAGTGCCTTAAGCGCTCGCCTTAGTAACTCTTAGCGTAGTCACTTGGAAAAAAAAACAAAAAGCTTGGTAACATATTACTGATGTTAAGCAATTATGACTTGAAAAATATCCTATGTTATGGTTTCCTAACTCAGACACATTACAGGATTCAAATCCGCAACACAATTCTTTGTTGGAATACATTCCTTTTAAACAATCACTATAAACGCATTTAAATAAATTACTGCACGTGATCTTAACGTATGCAATACATGTTTTGGCTCCATTATCTTGTCACAAATACGCATCACAAATCAATGAATCGCTTCTAAATCTGTCTGGTAGGTATTGTAATATATTGACATTGGTCCTTGACCTTACATTTGGTATATTTAACAGGATGCTACTCAATCTTCTTTATAGGAACTTGATTAAGGCACGTGTTTTGCATGAGCTATTAAATTGCCAACTCGGTTGTAAAACTATACGATCTACAAAATTCTGCATATCTCAAAGTAAATGTTAGAGACGAATATTTTATAAAACTGAGATTATTTATTGAAATCTAGAAATTTATCGATTTAGAAGTGCTAAATGAGTCTTAGTTTCCTAAGATATTAAGCCTATAAGAAAGACTAATGGACAGGCAAATTCAGCTGCCATAAATATCCTATAAGGCCTGTGTCACAAACTTCCAATCTGAGGGTGATGACTAACCAGGCAAGCTTTAAAAATTAATCCAGCACCATAGATAATTCAAGCCATCTTCATTTCACATACAGATACAGTACATTTATGAAAAGCCAAGATAGAAAATGCGCCAAGATATATAATACTCATCTTTGTGTAGTGAGGTGTCCTAAAAAATGAAAAAATAAATTTTTGAAATATCTAAAACTTATGAAAATATTATATTTTTTTTACAAAATTCTCTAGTTTGTTACTTAAGCTGCCTTTCAAATGTAATGAGCAGATAAAGCCCAAAAAAGCAAACAAAGAGATTGCGTACTAAATTTGTCATCATTACTTAAATAATCACTTAGATTATTAGTATGAATGTCCTATTCATTTTTGATAGCGTTTCTCTTCGTTCATATATATTCTATATTCATAAATCTCTTTATTGGAGAAAACTTGACGATAGCTATACATTAACAGACAAAGTATTCTAAATATTACACTGTAGGTACAATCCAAATGCGGTAGTACACTGTAAATTGTCAATACCATTATATTTAGTGATTTCCTGAAATCCTATGCCAAAGAATCAAAGATGAAATAATCAAGAAAATTACAGATGCGCATTGTAATCAAAATTTTATACTAGAACAGTGTTTTACATCATTTTTTTTTGTTCAATAATTAGTAACGAGTAATTGTGCTCGGTGGTTTTTGAGGCTTAAGAATTATGATAAATAAACATACAGAAAGATGTTTTGTTTAATAATATTTATATTAACTGTATTAAGATTAAGATGTACATAAAAATCAGAAGGACCTATTTTCACGGACGATATTTTCATTTCAAATGTGTATCTCGTATTTATATTAACTAAACAGTTCAAAACCAAAATAAAAAATACTTTAGTCAGTTTAGGCCCTAATAAGGCATTTATGTTTGTCAAAAACTACCACCGGTTCGAAAAGCAACCCATTCATCGAGAAGAACCGGCAAGAAATTCGATCGGGTACATTTTTCAACATATATTTCCAATACATCATACAATAACTTTTATTGGATGCACAGAGAGGATTCAATTCCAAACATCACCATCGTTCACATGTTGACCCACTTTATAATATCCTTTTGACATTAAAACCCGCTTGACGTGGTGGTTAAATTTACAGTCCAGCAAATCGGTAACATATTTTGGGACTTTATTGTAGATCCTAACACTATTACCTAAAAAACTATTACTGGTTTTGCTAAGTCTGAAACATGGGACGACCAGTTTATTACAGTTTCTAGAATTTAGATTATGCCGGTCTTTTACTAAATTCAGTTTTTCACGGTTTTTACGTACATACATTCAATTATCAAGAATGTATTGGGAGGGTATAGTTAAGATACTGAATTCCTAAAGCTTCGTTTTTAATGACTTGCGAGGTCCCATATTATATATTGCTCGAACTGCCCGTTTTTGTAATAAAAATATGCTGTCTACCGCAGCAGCCGTACCCTTTGATGTAGTTGATAGTAATAAGTATACTAACGGATAAACAAACAATGAGCGATGTGGTATATAATAAATAAGGACAAATTTAAATTTTAAAATAGGTAAGGAAGAATGTATATATCTTATATATGATGTTTTTATTGAAACATAATATTTTAAATTAAAATTAATGATTATCTGAAATAAGGAACAACAATTCGTACTATTTGAATTCATTTAAATAAACAATAATATTATTGACATTAATATTTGTATCTTTAATTTATAAAAAAAAGACAAATTAAACTAAAAAGGGACCAAGCGCTTGACCGAAATACTCCGTAAACAGGTGACGTTCACAGAAAAATCCACCAGTGGTCCGATATTAGAAAAAGTTGGGAAGCGTTTGTCTATTTTATAATGATGTAGTAATATTCACAAATCTCGTAAATGTATTTATTACTTTCCTATTTTTTACGTATTAAATATAATCAGGATGATCACTTTTATTGCTTTGTCGTAAGCAAAACTGCTTTTTTATAGTACATCGCTCATCACCCACACACACCACGGCCACACAAAGGAAAAACATAATTACTATAACATTATTTGAGAAAACGCGCCTTGAAAAATTATACAAGAATTTGGCATGATCTTGAAAACAGAGTAAGAGTGGGTGGAGTTAAAAATATTAATCATTAGTCTAATTTTTAACTGTCAAAACTTTGTCTTCGTATTTCTAAACCCATTTGACTTAGTAAATTGGGGTTTTGCAGGGTGATTTATATCGCTACAACATAACAAACTATACGTAATTTTAAACTGTAACTACTCATAGTAAACAAAATTGTATTGTATTATTTCAATGAGTTGTTTGAAAAGTTATAAATCACTATGTAGTCCGGTGAAGCTGTTAAGACCTTGCTGGGTCAATAGCGTAGTCATTTCGAAAAAAAAAAGTTATAAGTCACTTCCATAAATATTTTCTTTGGAAACCAAGTTTGAAGGATTTTTGTTTTTTCATATTGTATAGTAAATGCGACCTTTTTACATAATATAGTAATTAGTAATCTTTGACCACTTTTACAGTAGTCCTGTGAAGCTGTTAGGATCAATAGCGTAGTCAGATGGAGAGGGGACGACTTTTACTAGAATTTCGATAGTAGACACGCACACTTGTATACAATAAAAACAAACAAAGAAAGAGAGAGAGTCAAAGTCATATGGCGGAAGAGAGATTTCTATCCCTGTATAAAAAGGAGAGCATAACGTTTTTCTCTTACGTGACGATTTTTACCAGCATCTCTTAAACACAGTACACATAATACAATCCAATTGTAACAGTAGGCTTTGTCTTTACATTTAAAACACTCTCGATAGATGGTTGTTACTGTTTGATAGCAAAATGTTCGTCGGGATAAATTAATAATCATATATATAAAATAAATTAAGCAATGGCTTCTAAATAGTGAACACGTTACATTCCGAAACTATGGAGTTCAATTAATTGTAGGTGGTGGAGCCACGCTGAAACTATTATTGGTTTCAGCACGTATGAGTCGGCTCGCCCTGGGTAGTAACACTCACAGAAAACCAACGTAAAGTAATAGTGTTGCGTTTCTTTCGGTCAGTGAGAGCGCCGGAGGCCCATCTCTCCCCTCCCCTTTTTTCTCCCTCCTTCCATCTCCCTCCCCATCCCCTTTCCCCTATTTCCCACAGCACAGGCCGGTAACGCACTTGCGACTCCTCTGGTGTTGCTTGTGTCTATGGACGGTGGTGATCGCTTAACATCAGGTAACCCGCCTGTTCGCCTGCCTCCTATACGACATAAAATGGCGTTGCCAAATAATTTGTAAGGTAGTGAAACGTTAATATTCCGCACCTATTTATAATTTGAAAACGAACTCAGTCGTGCCAAATGAGTACATACCATGATGATTACATACATTGTCTACCGAGCGATCATCTCGTGGCCTTCATTATAGCTATAGGAAATGCAATCTATACTGATATTATAAAGAGGTAAAGTTTGTGAATTTGTGACGTTGTGAGTTTGTGACGTTGTAGGGGGTAATCTCATGTATTACTTTTAATGCTATATAGCTCATTTATCGAGGAAGGTTATAAGGTATATCATCTATATATATCATCACGCTAAGATCAATAAGAGTGGAGCCCCTATGAAGAATATTTCAAAATTGGAAATTTTCTTGAGTGCTTCCGCTGCTTGTTAGCGTTAAACCAAAGTCATTATTGCACGCGAATGAAGTCGCGGGCTAGTTCTAATATAATCGCTAGTTGTAATATAAAGTATTTATCTATAATAACAATTCCTTAGTTGTTTCCACACACAATGTTCTATACAAATTATTTTGTTATCTGGTTAAAAAGAAACGGTTTAGAAATTTAATATGAGATATCATACAAGGAAGGTTCTTATTTATCAATACACCGTGGCAGACTATAATTATTATTATTACTTTGAAAAATTAAAAAATAAAAACATTTTATGTTTATTCTCGATCGGTTTCATTACATTATGCGGTATATATGCAACTCCAAAATGAACAACTAATACAAAGTATTGATTATATGTACTTTTGAAAATCATATGAGTAAAAATTACTACACGAAAATAATTACGCTAATGATTAGTATAGTATCCTATTTTCACGTATTATAGTTATTATTTAGGATTTGATTTATGATTACTTAGTATTTAGGATTGTAAGTTCCTAAATAATATTACTGCGTGTATGCGACGTACAAACGCTTACAGACCGTCGTGTGAACAAATTAATAATGTTTTATTTAAACGAATACTGACTCGTTCGTCAATATTGGAATTTAATTCATCAGAATGATGACATTGAAATCAAAAACCTGTTAGAGTTTGTACTGTCCATAATTTGTTCTTCGTAAAGTATGAAACTGGTTTTTTTAACGTCATCACCTTTGTTAACGGGATTATCCTCATGTTCGTACAAAAATCCTTGTAAAAGTATTATGTTAAGCAGCGATAAAACCACAATAAACTTTATTGTAATCCGGTGAAGCTGTTAAGACCTTGCTAGGTCAATAGCGTAGTCAGTTCGAGAAAAAAAAACTTTATGCAAATATTATGAATATCCGTGATATTCATAATATGTTTTTTCCTTTTCGAATTTTATATATAGACACGAGAAAAAGAGACGTCAATAAAACTTATTCTTCTTCTTTTATAATTGCAACATGTAATTTCGAAATTGCAAATAACTAATGCTTATAACATACTAGTCACTGCCCACGACGTCGTTCGCTTAGAATAGTTACTTTTGGCTAACGCTAACACGCAGCGGAAGCTCTCAAGAGGAAAATCCCAATTTTGAAACATTTTCCTTTGGTACTCCGCTCATATTGGACTTAGCGTGATGATATATAGCCTATAACCTTCCTTGAGACATGATCTATATAATACTAAAATATTTTTTCTAATCGGAATTGTATCACAATTAACATTATACATTAAATTGAGCGAAAACCAAAGTTAATCGTTCTTATAACAAGTTTAATTTTTTTTAAACTTCCAGTCTTTATACACCGAGAACGAAATTCAATTTTTACCGTCCATAAGGCTTTTGGTTATTCTTTCTTATGGTCATATTAATTTATATGGTCAACATTCGAAGACCTTCAAAAATAACCCAAAAAATTAGAAACGGCGACAATTTGATTTAGCTCATTGCGAAATTTGAAGAGGCAAATTATATATTTGCTAATCGAATTTAATTTCTATGAGAAACCAACATGAGAAATGTATTATTTCTAATAGCGCTTCCAATAGACTAAATTGAAGAGAATCGAACAAAACGGCATTATGTAATAATTCACATTAAGTTTGCAACTACGACCGGTCCTCGACGTAAACGAGTCGCCGAACCAAAATCTCTCAGCAACGCATATATTGTATTTATAAAGAACTGAAAATCGTGTATTAAGTGTTATAGAAGCTAAACAAAATTACCATTGACTGACACGTCGTCCGGCCAAGATGACGCTTACACGAATTTAAAGGAAGAATTAATAAATCGATTCAAAAAAACATAAAAACAATCAGTGATTCATTGTGAATGTGCCATTTGGATATCGTCTTTAAAAGATAATTGCACTTTCTATCTGTGATAATGGCCAACAGCTATAATATGAAGGAGTTCAGTTCCACGTAAGTTAATTAATTGTTAATACTTAATATTATTTTCTGTTGCAACTATTAATATTTAAATAATATAGGAATATTTATTAACACGAATTATTTGAAAGACTTTTTTTTAGATGGTAATCGTAAACAATCAGCTTATCAACTCGGTCATAATATCAAGATCTTTAATAAACCTACAATTTTAATATACAAGTAAGTTTAACGAAGCGATTAAAAAACGACCTTTTATTTCTTTAATATTTTATAGGTTTTTAGCATTTGACCACAACCTTACCTGATCTTAAAAGATAATGTAGTGGACTATACCCTAAAGATGGCCATAAGGCGATAACATCATTAAAAATTCGTCCTAAATTAATTAATAGTTAAATGAAATTATAAAAATTAACAAGAATTTTATAAAATAATAATTAAAAAAAAAAACAGCTAATAGTTACTCACAGATACGATTTTTGACGTACACAATACATAAAATGAAAGCAAAAAAGATGCGAACTAAGAGTCAGCGGAATAGAAGAAAAAAGAAACATAAAAAATGATAATGTGTTTAAAGTTGATTAATACATTAAACTAGTTGTAGCTATGGTTTTATAACTATCTTTTCCTCAACCGAAAGGTCCTCACAATTTTATAACGTTCTTCACAAATGCAATCAACTTTAAATTTTATATGAATACTAGTTCCTGCCCGCGACTTCGTCCGCGTAGTAATAGTTACTTTAACTAACTAACTTTAACTTTAGTTACTTTTCAAGGTGGTAGAGCCACGCTGAAGCTATTACTGGTTTCACAATGAATGGGTCGCCTCATCCGGGGTAGTACCACCCTCTCACAGAACACCGACGTGAAGTAACAGTGCTTGCTTTGTTGCGTTTCGCTCGGTCAGTGAGAGCGCTGGAGACCTACCTCCTCTCCCTCCCTCAAACCCACACTCCTTCCTTCCTCTCCTCTTCCCCCAAACGCAGGATGGCAACGCATTTACGACTCCACTGGTGTTGCTAGTGTCTATGGACGGTGGTTGTCACTTAACATCAGGTGACCCACCTGTCCGATTGCCTCCTATGATATAAAAAAACTTTAGGTTAACGTTAACACGCAGCGGAAACTCAAGAGGAAAAAAAAGCCCAATTTTGAAACAGTTTCCTATTGGTCTTAGCGTGAATATATAACTTTCCTCGATAAATGTGCTATATAACACTGAAAGAATTTTTCAAACCGGACCCGTATATTTCCTGAGATTACCCGCTATAACATCACAAACTCATAAGGTCACAAACTCAAAAAATCACAAACATTACCTCTTTATAATATTAGTATAGATAAAAATACTCCTTACATATATATAAAATTGTTATTTATTTATGATAGACGATTCCATTTTAACGAATATATTTATAAACGCAAATGAATATCGTTTATTTATTTTATATACATTGTAGGTCGTTTCTAACATTGTGTTTGTATTATACGTAATGTAATTGTCACGCATAACTAGTTCATTTCACATTCTCTCAAGGTAGTGATGCAGCGTGAAGATAAATTTACATCAATGAAAAATGCTTTTAAAGTGTTTTCTGTTAGGGCTTAAATTAAAATAAACCTAAGAACCATGGATTCAACGAAGCCAGTCGGATACTATACACTACGGTTTCGCTTGAATTGCGATATATTTTTTTAAATACCTTCTTGAAATATTTAGAACAACAATTATATTGTTCTTGCATAAGAAAATTATGTACACAGTTACTGTTGTAGTAATGAATAACATTAGTAATAATGTACCATACAGTTTTTAAAATAGTTTCTTGATAATATTTCTAAACATCTAAGTAGAATAATTTGTATAATAAGCAGTTGAATGGTACAGAACTTGCTGGACTGTAGCCCAGTCGTCTAATGGCGATTAATACTTCCTCTGAGAAAAAACAATTGAGTCTGTCTATTTTTATGGTGATATACGATATAATAATTATATAAATAATATTTTGTTTGATTTAAATTAATTTATATATTTATATAGAGTTTATCCATACTATGGATTCACAATTTATTTAAATATGTATATATTTATGATATTGTAGAGTCAATCATATTGTACCTAGTACTTAATTAATCTATACTAATATTATAAAGAGGTAAAATTTGTGACGTTGTGAGTTTGTGACGTTGTAGGGGGTAATCACAGGAACTACTGGTCCGATTTGAAAAAATATCGTCACGTTATGACTAATAGGAGCAGAGCACCAATAAAGAATGTTTAAAAATCGGGTTTTCTTTCCTCCTTAGAGCTTCCGCTGTGTGTTAAGTGTTAACCCAAAGTATCTATTCCACGCGAACGAAGTCGCGAACATAGGCTAGTAAAATATAAAGTTTATTACAATCGATTTATTTAACACTAAAACCATAAGATAATTGTAATAGTTATAGTTTTATGTATTAAGAGGTTATATATATTAGTTTTAAAATAGAAAAACATTTTATTAGATTTTCTTAGAAATTATGTCAAGTACCTACCTACGTACCTACCCGTGAGCCGACTTAACAGAAAAAAAACCTGTGTGTGTACTTATTTATGTACACGCGTTAGAAGTTATACTTTTTTGGCTTAACAAGATAATTTTTTTCAAAATTTTTTATCTTTTGCCTGATTCTATGTTGGTAGAAAAAACGACACTAACAATAGAAAAAAGTGATTTAATACATTGAAAGTTTTTATACAAAGAAATACAAACAACATATACAAAGAAACAAAATGTTGACTATATCTAACTTCAAGGTGTATATCGGTTTTTCGTGACGGCGTGCGTACGCATCTTATTTACTCTCATCATTTTTCCCTAAAACGCTAAAAGAAGTATAACTTGAAAAGTATATATATACATAAAGAGATAATGCTAGAAATAATAAACACGCTGGATATACATTGTCTCAAGATAGTTTTTTATTTACTTAAACATTAACACCTGTATAATTAACTAAGGACAACGTGTAACAAATTAACATAGTATCCTCGTGGCTTTGAGATATATTTAACTGTGGGGATTAACTGAAACAATCACATATTTATATAGATTTGATATGCTATGCAGATGTATGTCATTAACATTTTTTTTACTGCAACATATTCTATATACAAATAGAATGTAAAGAATTTCAGTATCTTATTGTCAACTGTTTACCAAACGATTTCTTTTGTTTATTTATTTTTGTTTAGTAACTATAAACAAGCTATATTATTAAAAATTAGAAACATTTCTTATTCTTCAACATCGAACTTAATTAATAAAATTATATAGGTGGTAGAACCACGCTGAAGCTATTACTGGTTTCAGCATGAATGGGTCGGCTCGTCCAGGGTAGTAGTACCACCCGATCCACAGAAACACCAACATGAAGTAACAGTGCTTGCATTGTTGCGTTTCGTTCGGTCAATGAGAGCGCCGGAAGGCCATCTCCCCTCCTCCTCCCTTTTCCTTCCTTATTCCCTCCTTTTCCAGTTATAACTTGGCAACGCACTCGCGATTCCCCTGGTGTTGCAAGTGTCTATGGACCATGGTCACTTAACATCAGGTGATCCGAGTGTTCGTTTGCCTGCTATGCTATAAAAAAAGATAAAATAACGAATCATCGTGGAAATTTTGACCATTAGACGACCACTACTATTAATTAAGAAGGTGGAAGTAACTATAACAACTTTTATTTAGACTTTGAATATGTGCGGAATTCTTGAATCTCGAATAGAATGATAAAAACAAACGCTTTCAGTCATCCCACTATCAGTCACGAAATATATCGAAAAGAATTTAATCACTAAGTATATGACATCTGCATTTTGATGAATGAACTTGTTTTAGTAGACGCAATACACAAATTAAAGCCATAAAATTTAACCTTGTAACTGGCTGTTATATGAAGCTAGTAAAATGATATCAAAACGAATCGGCATCAGTATGCGTTGATGATTTTACTGATGATTGAACTGACTACGCTATTGGCCTTACTAGGCCTTCACAGCTTCACCGGACTACTAAGGCGAGCGCTTAAGGCACTCAGCCGATTTTGTTTAAGTAACATGCTCAAGGGTGCACGGCACACCTCGGCTTGGGCTGTTACCGGAAATAACCCGATCTAACCTAGCTAAACTATGCTAAGCTATACATGTATTCATTTTTCAATCATACAATTAAAATTGCATGGTATTCAAAAACAATACATGTAAATCGGAAAGAAGTATGCGTTGATGAAATTTATTCATACTGTGCTATAATCATTATCAAAAGACAGGTTTTGACAAACATATACAACATTCGTGTTTGAATTCGTGAGTCACACATGTTCGTAGACATGATTCTCGTTGTTGCATCCATGGCAACAGCCAAAATCAAAAATACTTTATTCAGTTTAGGCCCTAATAAGGCACTTATGAACGTCAAAACTACCACCGGTTTGGAAAACAACTCAGTCATCAAGAAGAACCGGCAAGAAACTCAATCGGGTATATTTTTCTAACGTATATTTCCAAAACATAATACAATCGCTTTTAGTGGATGCACAGAGAGGATTAAATCCCATACGTCACCATCGTTCACATGTTGATCCACTCTATAATATCCTTTTGACACCAAAACCCGCTTGACGCGCTTAAATTACAGTCCGGCAAATCGGTAACATGCTTTGGGACTTTATTGTAGAATCTAACAATTGTATTGTATATTGTACCTAAAAAGTTATTACTGTTTTTGCTAAATCTGGAACATGGCACGACCAGTTTGTTACAGTATTTAGATTATGCCGATCTTTTACTAAATGCAGTTTTTATGAAATGTATGAGGAGGGTAGAGATAAGATACCGAATTCCTGGAACTTCGTTTTTAATGATTCACGAGGCCCAAGCCGAAGTTCGGCCACTTTAGCAAACTTGAGCTTGTTGCTAATCGGTGAATTGGCTTAAGCGCTTGCTTAATTGATCCAGTGAATCTGTGAAAGCTTGTCAGGCCAAATACATTAGTCAGTTCGAAATTGACGCATGATAGATTTATTAATTTATTAAAAATGTTGGTGTAATATTTATAGGTATAATTAAAATGTATATATAATATATATAATTAATATTATCGACTGAGGGTCTTTCGCACTCATCCCCAAGCCCGGTGAAGTTATAGAGGCTTTTGTCGCTGATAACGTAAAGTCGAAAAAAAGTTAATTTTACTTCATTGCATTAATCAATTTTTTATTTGAACACTGTATTAATTCAAATATTTCAGCATCTGTCTTATACCTAATCTTACCTAGTTACATGGATTAGTAAAATATGAAAAAAAAATGACTCAAGTTTAACAGGGTAGATCTGTGTCATGGTTGTTTTGATTATATCTCGAATAAGATTATATTTTATTACATGTTTATAATAGGAAAAATACAGTTAAGAATAATTTGCATATCTGGTCAATGAACTATAGAATTTTGATAAAGAAATATTTGTTAGATACGGAATTGTTTGTGAATTACGTACTGTAAAAGTACCTATTGGATTTTTCCGGAGTTTCAAAGGTTTGGTAAACTTAATATAAAGGAACATTTTTTAATTTACTTTACAGAGCAATTATAACAGAAAATGGTGTATATCCATCAACAATATCAATCAGTACGATTAATACGAAATGTAAAATCAAAGACGTGGAGATAATGGATTACGACCCATTTCAGAACAGAAAATTAGAACACCCAAATTCGTAAGTAGAATTTATGTACTAACTGAATATTATAGAATATTATTTTAGAATATTAATTAAATAAAAACATAAGTCGTCTTTAGATAATATATTTTTCATTTTAAGTGAATAGTGCTAGCAAGGTTTCTATCTCTTTTCCTCTTGTATCTCTTGCATCTCTGTAACTTCCATCTCTTGTACGAACAAGGAGATTCGATATATAATATACATATCAGCCATATCAATGATACGGCACTCTTGATGTACAAGGATCATAACTTGTTTAAAGTTGTGAAAACATCACTAGGTGATAGAGATTTCTAGATCACAAGTCGTGAATAGCACAATATACTTCAGCAAAAAGAAAACTCCCTTCAAAAATTTAAACCTAGATACGTCTACCTACCTACTGGTCACATATCTTACCACTAGGAAGTTATAAACATATGGTTTATGTAACCCAATGAAGCTGTTAAGGCCTTGCTAGGACAATAGCGTAGTCAGTTCGAGAAAAGACATGGTTTATTTTATTTAACTTTGATGCATTTTTACAAAACAATGCATAAAACGTCTGGGATGACGTAGATTTTGTATAAAGTCTTTTTTTTTAACTTTATTTTTGGCAATCAATCTTTCCGATTATTACTGCCATTCTCACGTAGTCAATAATATCACAAACTTCGTGTGATCATTCCAATATTAAGCATCGTGTGAAACCATATTCTAACAAGATGGTGGATCCCTTGCTAGAACCTTCCAGGGAGTTTTTGTGGCATCTCAGAATTTCATGCTCCGTGTTATTATTTTCCATTCACTTCACTTATGCATAATAAACTAACTATATTACGTAAAACACCACCAAATTTACACAATATATAGTCAAATAACACAAGATTATGAATAAAATATAAAATCCACTACATGACAGACTAAAATCCCGCCAAAAACTCCTTGTATAAAGTTGTTATACTTAATTTTTTCAGAGATGTGAGATCATTCGCTAACCTTTTAAAGTCTTCACTGGGCTCTGGTATTTTGGCGATGCCGGCTGCATTCAAAAATGCTGGAACTGTCGTCGGTATTTTTGGTACTATCATACTAGGATATATATGCACACATTGTGTATATTTACTGGTAATTAATGAGTTTTTCACGTCTTATAATTTTCATTTCTTTATCAATCTAGTTTGTATATTTATAATTGTTTCGTGTTAGATTATATTTTAATGAAAAATAGTTTAAAATGTTAACTTGGACAATTTAATAGTAAGCTGAATCGAATCGAATTATCTTTTTCCTACACAAAAGGTACAAGATACTACGTTAAAATCTAATTAATTTACATAACAAAAAATACATGACACGTCATCCAGTTCTAAATTATAGCATACGTTGTCTGATTATTTTACACATTTACCTTCAGCTTAAAGTATAATTAAATTTGTGCACACATTACACTGTAACTGCTCATGTATATTTTATATTAATTAATAGGTCAAAACTTCACAACGAGTTTCAAGAGTAGCCCAAGTTCCATCGCTAGGTTATGCTGAAACCGTTGAAGCTGTTTTCGCCCACGGACCGCAATCCCTACGAAAATTATCGAAAGCATCAAGGTATATTATAACCTAGAAAACTGTATATAACAAAACATTTTTAAAAAATACAACTTTATAAAGTAACATTATACATGCGACTACTACTCGATTATTCAACAGATCACCATAACGATTTTATACGCGTTACCAGGGTTCCAGAAAAAAATTACTTCCTGAAAAACTCTACTGTTCTCAAAAGACAGATCAAACGGACTTTTAAATGGCGACCACCGTGAAGTTCTCTCGAACCTTCCTTATACGTACGTTAGCGTTATGGAATGGGTTGCATAGTACGGTTTTTCCTCAGGGATATGATATGGGGCTCTTCAAGAAGGGACTGAAACGCGCTCTTCAAATTCGAGAACACATCATTGATGCCCTTGATGTTGCAGTTGTCCATAGGCGACGGTAACCATTTACTATCAGATGGGCCGTCTGCCTGTTTGCTGCATTTTGGCATAAAAACAAACTAACGCGTGCGAAACCGCGAACAATATCTAGAATTGTCAGTAAACTAGTTAACAGTGGTAGAAAGTGCGTAAATATTTCCAACTATTTCTGTTGAAAATTGAACATTAACAGTGCACTCTACAGAGAACCAGTTGAATGGGCTAGTTAGCGACACACAATGGGATTTAACACTTTCCACCCCATTCTTTAAAAGTAACAACTTATTGCGAATTAGCGAATATTAAAAAACAATAGCCTAGCAATTACTACTTTTCTCTTTAGTGAACTGCATTCCTCTCCTGCTATTTCGCAATATAACAAAAAAAGTTTCATTATCGCGATGACTAGAACTAGACATGAATACATTTAAACCATTAGTTATCCTGTATACCGTCTAATTACAATCAAAATTCCAAGATTAATTGTCAATGACGTAGGTATCTGAGCCTTTGCAGATTATTATGACATTTTTCAAAATCAAATAACAACAAATTTTGTGATTCCTTACGAAATCTATTACAAGGTAATCCATCTATTTTTTCAATCATAATAAGCAATAGAATGCGATTAAGTAACCGATTTTTATAGATATATATAAATACAGAACTATAATCATGTTTAAGCATGCTAAGACACGTTCGATTTTTTATTTAATTTTATTATTTAATTACATCTATCTATGAACGAGACGCGTTTAACAGTTTTCCAAGCATTTATTTTAGTATTATGTATAGACTTATAGAAGACTGCATTTCTTTATAGCTTCCAACTATAAAAGTAATTTTTTGAATATTATTTAAGGAAAATAATATTCAGTGAAGTTTCGACGAATCAAAATACACAACAAGTATACGAAATGTAAAAACAACGTTTTAAAGAATACTAACTGCTTAAACAAACATATTTTAATGCCAAATTTTATTCAGTGTAATATGCATAAAAAGTCTCTGTACATCAAAACAGTATAATAACGCTCTTTTATAGCCCCCAAAACGTCTGAGAAATAAACAATATATTGTAGCGCCAGAAAAAGATTCCGTTTTGACAACTAAATATGTGCACGTGTTACAGAATATTTATAGACTGGACGATGGCTTTCACCATTCTTGGCGCCTGTTCGGTCTACGTCATCCTGCTCGTCCAGTCAGTAAAACAGGTACTTGGATACTTGACAATTTTTTTTCATACGGTTGTCTAAGTACAAATGTATTACACGTGCGAATGAAAAAACTTCTTACAAATCACGCTAACAGTGCGTGAAAATTTCGAATTCTAAATTAGAACACGACGGAGGTTCAAACTTGTATAGAGTTACTAGCTGAACCGCGCAACTTCGTCTGCTTGAAATCGGTTATCTACCAGTTCAAATTGTGTTTCCAAACTCAAAAAATCTTAAAAAACCTAGAACCCGACTACAGCGACTTCCACTGATTCCAATTTTGAAATCAAACAATTAAGGGATTCACTCAAACACATACCTAGATAGCTTAGTGAATGACTTATAAAGGATTCACTCAAACACATACCTAGATAGTTTAATCTGTGGAAGAAATTTCGATGAGGCAGACGTAGCGCCATCTGTCATGTAGCAACATCAATAATTCCGTTTCGTTTAAAATACGAACGACCGTTGAATCATTTCGATGTTCACACAAAAATATTAAAATCGCGAATAAAAAATGGTATAGTGGGATTATGACGGTGAAAATTTAGGATTATAGATATTTTTTGATGGCAAATAAATAAGAATATAAAACGAAAAACTGTCAAATAAATTGAAAAAAAAATCTGAATAGGAACACCCTAATCACCTAGAGTTATAAAATATACTTTGTGATCTATTCTCATACCTACTAAATAGACATTTAAAATTTAATAACAATCGGCCCATCCGTTGTGGAAGAGTTCAACCACAAACACTGTGAAAATAAATTTTAAAAAATAAGATATCATAGTCATTGGATACTGTATTATTCACTATATTACACAAGAAAAACACTATAATAGTATTAAACATAAACTAAAACACTTCAAGCATTTCTGTAATATTACTTCAATATTGTCGCTGCACAATTGTCTACCTATGTCTTGATTTTTAAATTGTAAGAGACAAACTGTACGATACAACTTCGGATGTACCACTGTCCACATTTTTCCAAGGGTAGAATTGCTCGCGTTACTGTTTTAAATTATGTCATAATGTTCCAACCCACATTTAACGATTATGGATACAAACCATAAGTACATTAATAACAACCTTCTTAAAAATAGATATACCAGCTTTGTTGGTGCTTAGTAAAACGGTATTGAAGTTTTATCAATCTCAGTTATATATACTAACATTAATTTTAACTTATCGAATAGTCATAGTTTAATAAACATATGTTCAAAAGATTTGGCGTATTTGGACCTCAAAGGAACTGTATTTCCATTCTATATATATATAAGCCTAGGCTCAATGTAGTTTTAGTATATGTATGATGCTATTTTAACAGCATTATATAGTAAATAATTACAACCAAATAAGGTACGTGGAACGCTAGTTAAGTATTTAGTATTAAAAATTATAGCGACCCATTTTGTGTATTTCAGATCGTAGACGACTTCCATGTAGGTGATGGAATCAACGAGAATATGTATTACCTAATGTTTTTGGTACCAATATTAATATTTACACAAATCAAAAATCTCAAGTACCTGGCTCCGTTTTCGGGTTTCGCGAACGTTCTGTTAATATTGACATTCCTCATTTGTTTGTACTACATTGGTTCGGAATTTCCTAGCCTCGACTCAAAACCTATGTCCGTGGATATCGGAAGATTGCCTCTTTTTATCGGGTAAGTGATTTTGCATCATTCACAATGAACGTAAAGTAAGAAAAAAATACACATTTTATCATATATTTGTTTGTTGTATTTGTGAGACCTTGAATAGCTAAGAGTTGTAAAAATATAAGACTAGCTGATATCCACGATTTTACTCACACAGAAGAGATGATATCGTTGTAGCAAGTTACATATTTCGTTTAAAAACCATGAAATATACTCATCGGGTTATTTTATTATCAAAATTATATCTTTATTATATATTCAGGTAAAAATAAGAAAGCTGACGAAAAATTACATATTGTAATCTTAAAACGAAACTCTTTCAAATTTTTGATGTGTAACATCTATAGGCAAGGGGAAAACCTGATCCCCGGCCTATAAGTACTTAAAGTGAGTGAAGGCTCAATGGGGTTTTAGACCGTGCAAGCCAGACATAATCCATCCTCAGCTGCCCGGCTAGGGTGGGTATCCGTATGGATTTTCCCATGTAAAAAAAGGGTAAACCTGATTGTTGGTGTGGCGACACGATGCCATGTGCAAGCGACTGTGCGCAATCTTTCTTGTCGCACTAAGCTCTCATACCCATAGTGTAATTTGAGAATCTGAGATCGTTCAATTCGAACAGTTACGATGTTTCACATCTGCCATGGGTCCGGTGACGGGTAACATTTTTTTTCTTAACTTGAAGATTTTAAAAAGGAAATAAATTGATTTCAGTACAGTTATATTCGCAATGGAAGGCATTGGCGTTGTATTACCCGTTGAGAATACGATGGCATCACCGCAACACTTCTTGGGTTGTCCTGGTGTTCTTAACATAACAATGAGCATAGTTGTGCTGCTTTACATGATCATGGGCTTCTTAGGCTACGTACGTTACGGTAACGAAGCTAAGGGGAGCATCACACTGAACTTAGATACTGGTGAAATGTAAGTTATTTTTTAATCTTGCAAAAAACAATATTCCTTTTACATATTTCAATATTATTTACATGAACAAGAGAAAACGATGTTGGCACAACAGAATAAATATACATACAGTATAAGCCAAAAATAATGGTAAAAATGGGGAAAGCCAGATTCACAAATAAAAATTTATACTTCACCCAGTTTCCACATAATTGGAACAAGTGTTGATTAAGAACCGATTCCCAATGACTCCAATTCCTCACTGATTAAAATAGAGACCTGGGGGCCTAACCAAGTTGCTTATCTACAATCACTAACACAAATAGAAAACCGAAAATGTATGGAGATGACATATCTGAACGCTATATCACGTGATAATCACGTTAGAAGCTAGTTTTTCAAACCAGTAAAATATTAACCATTATCTGTTGGTTCGCATCTAAGTATCAATGTCAAAATAAAAATCTAAATTTAATAAAAACCTTTATCAGAGGCATTTTATGCAGCAGTACAAGGATTCTCAATTTGGTATAATAATATTTATTAATATTGTTGTAAAACTTCGATTGTGTAGAAGGAAGCATTCGTTTATTGTTATTACAAGGTATTATTTAGCTTGCAATGTTAGTTGGTTTAGGTTAAATAATCTAGGCTAAATTAAAACCAATTCCTTTAGATGTTCAACCTTGCAATTTTGCATCTTCGTTCATTACTGCTGACAATGAAATACAAAAATGATATACAAATAAGATGGCCGATGCAGGCGTTGAAAAAAATCCGATGAAACTATTTAGCCAACTGAATAACAGTCGGCTTATAAAAATAATTAAGAATAAATTATTTTAAAAGAATCATGGAATAAGAGATATTTGCACGTAACTGGCAACACCGCGTTGTAATAAATTTCTAAACGATTGCAACGTTCAATTATTTTTAATTATTAATTGTATATTAGTTAATTGAAATACCGTATACTAATCGATTAAACTATATATAATTATATTGCTTTATATTATTTGTATCATAAAGTAACATAAAAAATAAAGTGGGTCCTTACTTAAAACACAAAATCTAATAAAACGAATATGAACAGCATTATTGTAGTCATTTCGCATTTCAAATTATTAACTAGAAAGTAAATCCATTTTTTTTCCACAGACCAGCATTAATGGCAAAGGTCTTTATCATCCTTGCTATTTTCTTTACTTATACACTGCAGTTCTACGTGCCAATGGAAATAGTATGGCGGAACACCAACGGATATGTAACGCGGAAGTATCACAATATTGCTCAAGCAACTATGAGAGCGGTCTTCGCAACTCTAACAGGTTAATATATATTTATCGTATTATACACCATGTGATACCTTCACTTGTGGTTAAATTAATACTATTTTATACTAGCCTCTGCCCACGACTTCGTTCGCGTGGAATAAATACACTAACACGCAGCAGTTCTCAAAAAGAAAAAACATCCCGATTTTGAAACATTGTTCGTCTGTGCTCTGTGCCTATTGATCTTAGCGTGATGATATATAGCCTATAACCATTCTCGGTGAATGAGCTATATAACACTGAAAGAATTATTCAAATCGGATCAGTAGTTCCTGAGATTACCCCCTATAACGTCATAACATCACCATCACAACGTCACAAACAAACTTTACCTCTTTATAATATTAGTATTGACAATATTTTACAATAAACACGACAAAATATTAAGGTATTAGATAATTAACATAATAATTTAGTTATAGTGCAAAACCCTTCAACCATTAAGAAGTGTAAGTACCCATAGGCGTACTGCTATTATCTCATGTTATCTATAACATAGTCATACGTCATGACATTAAGTTAAACAATTACAAAATTTATATTTTTTACTCATAGGAGGCAGACGAACATGCGAATCACCTGATGTTAAGTAATCACCGCCGTCCATAGACACTAGCAACACCAGTAGAGTCGCAAGTGCATTGCCAGCCTGTGTTTGGGGGAAATGGGGGAAAGAGGGAAATAATAAGGGGAGAGAAAAGGGGGAGGAAAGGTTGTCCTCTAGCATTCTCACTTACCGAACGAAACGCAACAATGCAAGCACAGCTACCTCACGTCGGTTTTCTCTGAGAGGGTGGTGCTACCTCAGGCGAGCTGACCCATTCATGCTGAAACTAGTAATCGCTTCAGCGTGGATCTACCATCTACACTTACCTACCACCTACTTTCTTTACACTGAATGTGATAGTACATTAAATTATGAATATGAAACTATTTTATTACTTTATTGTATATAGTTTTGATATTATCGTACCCAAATTAGTATAATTTCAATAATTAACATATTTAGATAAAGACAGTAACAGTGAATCTAACCAAAATTAATGAGTAACGCGGTGAAGTTAGATTTCCTCGTTGTAAATGTAATTCAGTAAATTTTAGGCCTAAACAACGCCCACAGACACCGTGTTGCTTATTCATTGATTATTGACATTAATTACATTACAATAATTAACATATTATTTACATTTTCAGTAGCGGCTGCTGCAACCTTACCACAGCTGGAACAAGTTATTGGTCTCGAAGGTGCCTTCTTCTATTCCTTCCTTGGTCTCATAGCACCAACCCTGATAGACTTAGTCTTCAATTGGGAAAAAGATCTAGGAAAATACAAGTGGATTCTAATAAAAGATGTCATGTTAATTATTTTTGGGTTATTTGTATTAATAGCCGGAGTAACACAAAGTATTAGAGAGATTATTGCTATTAATTCTAGATAACCATGAATAAATTGTTTTGTTTGCTTTTGTAAATATATTTTTTTCTTAAATTAATGTGTTTGTAAATAAATTAATTATAGACGTTACTTTCTTTATTTATTTCCAAAAAGAATTTCTATACATAATATGAATGAGTTTTTACATCGTACCAGCTTTGGCACAAGACTCGCACGTCAGAAACTTAGCGTGGTTGCGTTCAATACTTTATCAATCAAATCATATAAATAATCTAAAGATATTATAAAATACTTAATTTTCATATCCGTCATATTTTAAACCTTCCTTAATCATTTTTATGTAATTTTTACTACCTTTTGGTGTATAGCTGTAAAATACATGCACGTTAAATCAATAGAAAATAGAGAAAAATTAATGTGATACAATTATTTCATTATTTAAATTATCTTGTAAAGCAAAGTCGAGGGTAGATATATAATTATTTCTCGCGCAAACTCAGATGGACTGAACGAAAGTAGTACCTAACACGATTAGCGCCCTCTGTAGGAAAGCTAGGGTCGACGTCCACCGATGTGGTAGCCAGCATAGATAATATACACTATATACCAGTGTTTCCCAACCTTTTTTATGCCATGACCCACCTTAACATTTCTAAAATTTTTATGCCCCCCTCTCCCCCAACATAATTTTTAACCTTTAAAATTTATTTTGTTCCCTTAAGTAGAAATATAAATGATAAGTTTTACGAAGAGATCACTATGAAATTGTTATCAAAACATCGTAAATAAAATTTCAAAACATAATGAAAAACTTACGACTCTAATTACCCAGTTGATATTCTGGTAACGTCACACGAAATTATACCTGGTAATTAATTACAACATTTTTTTTTTATTTGCCTTTCTTGTTACATTTGTCACCGATATCTAGCATTGCATTTAAATAACCCAAAGCGAAAGGGTTCAAGTCTTGTCCAGTCCATTTTTACATTACCCCCTTTAGCTATCAAATTGCACCCCTGTGGGGCGTGGGTCCCACTTTGGGCAACACTGCTGTATACAGTAGCGACACCCACAGAATATTAGTTGTAGAACTACAGATGCCGCCACCGAACGCAGTAACAGCATGATGCGCAGGCGCGCATGTCTGTGATAATTATAAGTAGTAATTAACGAACATTAAAGCCTGTTACTTTTTTACATAATTTACTTAATATTGTATACTTATGTTATTAGTTACTTTAATCGTTCTATTTTCTTTCCTTACTGCCCTATATTGAATTAAACACCTACTTCATTAGCTATAAAGCTAATTAATTATTCTCCGAGAATTATGAACATTTTGTAACATTGTCAAAATTTTCACATTGTTATTATTTGTTGCTCTCAATAAAAATGATCAAAAAAAAAAGTGTATTTAATTTATATATGAAGTAAAGAAAATTGATATATTCTAATGAAATCTTAAAGAGTTTTCATGTGCATTTTTATGTGACACATAGATAATGTACTACAGAATTTTACATCTAAAAATACTTACAAAAAAGCTCCTGAGACTATCATATCCCCTAAGGATAACCCAAAATAACCATTTGATCTTTTACATGTTATTAAAGATACTCGGTTATTTGTAACACCGTTGGACAAACGTTGTGTAATTCCTAATGTAATTAAATGTTAGTTACATTGTGCATTTAAGGTTGATCACAATTACATTTTAAAACATACTTTACAGTTTACAAGTGCCGGAACAAATTTGTATTTGAAATAAAGATTTCATTTGAGTCTGTCTCGGAATGGGGACAACAAAATCTCTTCCAATTGGCTCTTGAAAATAGTGTGTGGCGGATTTGCAGTCTTGGCCGCCCTAGGCCCCAAAACATGTAGTGAATACCAGCCACACCAGTGTCAGTGAATTTTTTGTCACGATTGGGCGCCCTAGGCCCGGGCTTCCTGGGCCTTAGGGCAAATCTGCCAGTGATCTTCACTGCAAGAAAAACCTCTTTTGACGCAGGTCTTAATTATCAGGGAGTTCTAGTCGCCAAGTCTAATGTATCCTTGATGTAGACAAAACAAGCGACGTTCAATTTGGAAGTCATTTGGAAGGCAGAGCAAACTGCCCTCAAAAAAGTTAGTTGTCCTTAAAAGTGCAGAACGGTATTTTACACCGTATCATCACTTTCAGATATATAAAGCGCAACTTTGTCCACACATAAAATACTGTTCTCATCTTTGGGCCGGAACGTCTCAATGTGATCATCCTTTTGACCAACTCAAATGTAGAGTGGCTTGAATCTTCGGCGACCAAGCGCTCTCCGTAAAGGTCGACCTTTTGGCGCTTCCTAGGAACGTTGAGTCACTTCACGTCTTTTACTTTTACCGCCGTCCATAGACACTAGCAACACTAGGGGAATCGCAAGTGCGTTGCCAACCTGTGTTTAGGGGAGTGGAGAGAAAAGGAGAGGGATTAGAGGGGAAGGGAAGGGAGAGGAGAGAGGAGGGAAGGGGAGATGGGTCTCCGGCGCTCTCACTGACCGAACGAAACTCAACAATGCAAGCACTGTTACTTCACATCGGTTTTCTGTGAGAGGGTGGTGCTACCCAGGACGAGCCGACCCATTCATGCTGAAACCAATAATAGCTCCTGCGTTGCTCTACCACTTACAGACCTACACCTACACCTACAGCTGTTCGCATTGATATCTGCTGCTGAGTTCCACTACCAAACGACTCACCACAAATTGAAATTCAATGAAATTCATCTTGGTGGTTGGAAATCGTGTGTTGTGCAATTTCGCAAGCGTTTTTGCCATGTATGACGGTTCTCTTGACCCAGCGGTGGTATTTCCGGTCTAATATAACTTACAAGCCTTTAAGAAACGAGCCTACACTTTCTTCAATGGCTGGCAACGTATTTACGGTTCTCGTGTCGTAGGTGTTTGTTGGCGACGGTGATCACTTACCACCATATAACCCGCATGTTGGTTTCCCTTCAGTTATATAAAATGTATCTAAGGAGATATCAAAGATTCGAAATTACCAGTAACAAAAATATTGTTGTGTTAGCTTCTATGACATTCAGTAACTTTAAATATCATTTACTTTTGATGCCACATTAGTAGATACACTGTACTTTGCAATACTGGGGTAGTCGCTAATATCTAAATATATCTAACGTGTACTAGATTGTGTACCTTTTAAATTTTACGTAGATTAATTTTCATCTTTATAATTTATTAAGACACCCTATAGTTTTACGCGTGCGAATCCACGGCTATTGGTAGTCGTTAATAACGCTAACATCAACAATTATTTCTGTTTTACACTAAACATGTTGTAAGTCATAAAATAAATAATCATCCAAACCTTCACTAAACAAATTGATCTATGCGACAGAAAATGTTCTCTATTACATAATTTTAATGTCGATGCCGCTGCCGGTGTCACAGTAAATAAAATACAACTCACTCAATTTCTTCCCAATTATGCTCATATCTCAAAACTATATTTAAATTTTCACAAAGTTTAAATTTATCTAAGTAATAAAGTAATTTATTTACAAGCACTGAAAATTAAAAACACTTCACATCTATGAACAATAAAGAAGTTAAAAATAGTAGTCCCTCTTCCTTTAAACAAGACGATTATAAGCACAGAGTGAAAACCTAAATAAGGACTCTACAAAACGATTCCTCCGTAATATTTTGTCTTTTTGTGTCGATTTTTTAAACTTAAATCTTAATAAAATATAGATACAGCAATTGAAATATGTGAACACACGATAAAAATCTACGGTAGGTACGTGTGACATTATCCTAAATTAACACAATCAACGTATACTACACTCCTTTCCGAATTACATGTTGTGTTTTTGCATCATACAATTTTTAATTGCATAATTCAAAAATGAATACATGTACGATTAGTTTAGAATAGTTTAGCTAGGTGAAATGCATTGTGCGGTCTGCGCAGCTATAGGCAAAGCCGCCGGCCATCGAATGGAAAGCAGGGCTTGTGCCAAGACTGTGAATCCACCCAAAAAACTGACCAGAAGGAAGAGGGTGAGAAGGGATAAGGATCCCTCACAACCATCCGCGTCGTCGGCTGGGCAAGTAGCAGGGACGACACAGGCGGTGGAAATGGAGTGCCCATAACTATGGCGCTCCGTTTCCTCCAAGGCAACCTTAACCACTGCGCCAGGGCCCAGGACCTCCTATCCCAGAGCATGGCGAAGTGGTCGATCCACGTCGCCGTCATGGTTGAGCCATATTTTATCACAACTGGGGATAACTGGGTGGGGGACGTTAACGACTCGGTAGCCCTAGTGACCCAGGCTGCCACTAGCTCTCCGTGCTTCACTAACATCTTGAAGGGGCGAGGGTATGCAGCGGCTCATTACGACGGCGTGGTGGTGGTGGGGGTTTATGCACCCCCTAGTATGCATTTCGTCGACTTTGAGGGATTTCTTGGGGATCTACAGATCGTCGTTAGTCGCAGTCATCCTCACTCCGTCCTAGTGCTAGGGGACTTCAACGCTAAATCTACGGCTTGGGGCTCCCCTGCCACAGACGTGAGGGGTGAGGCCCTGGAAGAGTGGGCCATAACATCGGGCCTACTCGTTCTGAACAGAGGGTCTGTTAACACGTGCGTGCGACAGCAGGGCGGGTCGATAGTGGGCCTTTCTTTCGCTAGCCCTGCTCTAGCGCGCCGTGTTCAGAGCTGGAGAGTCTTTGAGGAAGTGGAGACGTTATCGGACCATCGCTATATACGGTTTGACGTCTCCACCCAATCCTTGGTCGGACCAGCCCGTAGGACCCTCTTAGAGGAAGGACCACGTTAGGCCTTGAAGCGCCTCAATCGCGAGGCGCTCTTGGAAGCGGCGGTCGCGCAGGCCTGGGTGACAGGCGAATCACTAGACAGGCCATTTTTTTTTTTTTATCCTGGGGAAATCCCTAACAGATACCCATCCCGTGGGACAGCTGAGGATGGGTTATGTCCGATTTGCACGGACTAAAACCCCATGGTGCCTTCATACACCTTTTTGGTGGGGGAGCAAGAACTGCCGACTGGCACTGCATCTGCTTCCCCGACAGGTGTGGGCTCTCTAACAGGCCCTGACTGCGGTCTGAGGGGTCAAGTAAGGTAGACCCCTCAAAGAGGGAGTGGGTGTTAGACCCCCCCTGACGAACTGTGGGAGTCGCATCGGCACAATGCGACTCCATCACATGGGCCTGTGCAGTTTGCACTGCCAGGGCGACGACATGCCCGTGTCCATCGCCCCCAGGCCCCATCTACGGCGGCCGGAGGTCATCCCCTACCCATCGCCGCCGTGTGGTTCGTCGACCGCGGGAGGAGAGCCTAGTGGTCTGCTCCCTCTCCCTCTCCGCCGCCTCTTTTGCAAGCATGATTGTCTCGCAATAGCAGGCGACGGAGAGCCACCCGGCCTCGCTCTCGACCATCTTACTAACGACGATCGGGAGCGAGAGATCTGGGCCAATGGCCGCGACCAGCTCGCGGCGTGGCACTTCCCAGGCGGGACATTCACTCACCGTGTGCTGTGCGGAATCATCCGCGCAGCCACAGTGATGGCACCCTGTAGTCGGCTCCCGGCCAATGCGACACAGATATCGCCCGAAGCAGCCATGCCCCGAGAGTACCTGCGTCAGCCGGAAGCTCAGGGTGCCATGCCGCCTGGTGAGCCATTCGACCATGACTGGTCGAACGGCTTCGATTGTTACCACGCCCCAGCTGGGTCGCTCAAGTCGTCGAGACCACTCTTCCACCACTAGGACCTGATGAAGCTGGGACCTTAGCGTCTCGATTTCTCGAGGCGCCAGACGTTGCCCCAGCTCCAGCGCCTCCACGCGTTGATGATAGAAAGACGCGTGGGCTCTCGCTTCCAAGTCCCAGGGTGGGGATCCGGCAAGTAGGGAGGCCGCCTCAAAGGAAATCGTGTGGTAGCCGCGTATAGCTCTGACGGCCATCGCCCGCTGCGGTCTCCGCAGGTGAGCGATATTATCACTAGACAGGCCTGCCGACGTCGACTTGGAGGCGGAGACTCTCCGGGCGGAAGTGATGCGTATCTGCGATGCGGAAATGCCCCGAGTTGAGGGGCCGATACCCGCCAAGTGTCAGGTGTACTGGTAGACCGCCGAAATAGCGCAGCTACGCATAGAGTGTGTGGCGGCCCGTCGCCAGTACACCCGTCAACGAAAGGTACAGAGCAGCCAGGCTGGCGCTCCGTAGAGCTATTGAGCGTGTTAAGGCTCTAGCTAAGGAGGAACTGCTTGAGTCGCTCAGTCGGAATCCGTGGGGGCGCCCGTATCGTATGGTAAGTGGCAAATTACGCTAGTGGGCCCCCCCGATAACCCAGAGTCTCGATCCAGAGCTCCTCAATGAAGTTCTGGCTGCTATGTTCCCGTCAGTAACAGAGCACGTGCCTACAGCGATGGCTCCGCTTGTAAACCTGCCCAGTGCGGTTGGCTGCAATAATAACGATGACGAGGTCCCTGAGGTGACCCGGGAAGAGTCGAGGGTGGCGGTGAAATGCCTGCAAGCCAAAAACACCGCCTCAGAACATAACGGCATACCTGGCCATGTGTGGGTCCTGGCTTACGAAACCCTCGAGCCCCGACTACTCAGCATCTTAACTGCATCTCTTCAGCAGGGCTGGTTTCCGCGCATATGGAAAACCGGCCGTTTGGTCCTGCTGAAGAAGGAGGGGCGCCCGACGGACAGCCCGTCCGCCTACCGGCCCATAATGCTGTTGGACGAGGTGGCAAAGCTCTGCGAGCGAATTATCGCAGGCCGCCTCGTTCGGCACCTAACAGGAGTTAAAAACCGAACTGGTTATTTGCCAGGGACGCTCCACCGTTGATGCAGTGATGCAAGTTAAGATCCAGGCGGAGAAAGCAGTCGCCCGGGGTGAGGTTGTTTTGGCGGTGTCATTAGATATCGTCAACGCTTTTAACACCTTGCCCTGGACCAGTATTGAGGAGGCACTCCGCTATCATGGAGTGCCTCGCTACCTCCGCCGCATAGTCGGGGCGTACCTCTGCGACAGGTACGTAACCTTCCCGGTTCAGGGAGGGATGTTTGATCGGCGAGACGTAGTATCCGGTGTTCCACAGGGGTCATTCCTGGGTCCCCTCTTGTGGAACATCGGCTACGATTGGGTGTTGCTGGGTGCACTCCTCCGAGGTGTCAGCGTTACTTGTTACGCTGACGATACACTAGTGTTAGCTCGGGGCAAGACGCACCGCGCGGCCGCGATCCTTGCTACGGCAGGAGTCGCTCAAGTCGTCGATAGGATCCGGCGTCTGGGATTCGAAGTGGCGCTGCACAAAATCGAGGCCCTGTTTTTCCACGGACCTCGGAATGCGCCGCCTAGAGGATCCCAGATTCATGTGGGAGGCGAGTCCATCGGTATCGGGTCGAGTATGAGATATCTCGGTCTCCTCCTCGATAGCCGGTGGAAGTTCGAGGGACACTTCCGGGAACTGGCCCCCCGTTTATTGGGCACAGCGTGTGCGCTTGCCCGCTTACTGCCCAACCTAGGGGGGGCCAATTCCATCTGCCGGAAGTTATACCTAGGGATCGTGCGGTCAATGGCCCTGTATGGGGCCCCCGCGTGGGCGGACTACCTGACGGCCACCAGCATCGGCCACCTGCGCAAATCGAATAGGGCTATGACCGTCAGAGTTATACGCGGATACCGCACGATCTCCTACGAGGCGGCCTCCCTACTAGCCGGATCCCCACCCTGGAACCTGGAAGCGAGAGCCCACGCGTCTCTTTACCATATACGCGTGGAGGCGTTGGAGCGAAGACGACAACTGGCGCCCCGAGAAATCGAGGCGCTGAGGTCACAGCTCCACCAGGTTCTAGAGGTCGTCGAATGGCGCCGACAACTCGAGCGGCCGATCTCAGGCATGTTAACTATTGAAGCCATTCGGCCGGTCATGGCCGAATGGCTCACTAGGCGGAGTGGCGCCCTAAGCTTCCGGCTGACACAGGTTCTCTCGGGGCACGGTTACTTCGGGAGCTACCTGTGTCGCATAGGCCGGGAGCCAACGGTAGGGTGCAATCATTGTGGCTGTGCGACGGACAATGCACAGCACACATTAACAGTCTGTCTCGCCTGGAACGTTCCACGCAGCGAACTCGTTGCGGCCATAGGCCCGAATCTCTCGCTCTCGACTGTCGTCTGTAAGATGGTCGAGAGTGAGACCGGGTGGAACTCCGTCGCTTCATACTGCGAGGCAGTTATGTTCGCCAAGGAAGCGGCGGAAAGGGAGAGGGAGCAGACCACCAGGCTCATCTCCCGCGGCCGACGAATACGGCGGCGACGAGTCGGAGACGATCTTATGCCGCCGTAAAGGGCATGCGGACGATGTGACGCGGGCACGTCTGTCGCCCTACGCTCTAGCAGGCCCACGTGGTGGAGGCGCATTGTGCCATGCGACTCCCACATTTCGACGGGAGGGGCTTAACACCCGCCCCTTCCTAGGGGGAGTTATTGACCCACTCAGGCCGCAGAAGGGGCCCCTAGCCAGGGGCCGACATCTGCCGGGTGAGCAGACGCAGTGCCGTAGGCAGCTCCTGCTCCCCGGCCAAATAGGTGTAAGTAGGCACCATGGGGTTTTAGTCCGTGCAACTCGGATATACCCCACCTTCAGCTGCCCGACTAGGGTGGATATCTGTAGAGATTTCCTCATGTAAAAAAAGGGGGGTTTTCTTCGGTCACAGCCCAAGCCGAGGTGTGCCGTGCACCCTTGAGCATGTTACCTGAATAAAATCGGCGAGTGCTTTAGGCGCTCGCCTTATTAGTCCGGTGAAGCTATGAAGGCCTAGTAAAACCAACAGCGTAGTCAATTCGAAAAAAAAAAACGTATACGACGATTTCTAATCCATTGTTTTAACATTATTGTAGTTCATGTTGTTGTAATATTCGTGGGTATGTAAGTAACCCAATATTTTAACGCAAACGAAGTTACGGATTGTAAGTTATAATATAAAATTAATATAATATATACAATATAATATAAAAATACCACCTGGTACCACCACCACCACCTGGTTTTAAATACTACCAAGATATAATACCATTACAAATGAAAAAGTATAGTTACGAAATGGGCTATTTGCATTTTTGTTATGTTCAAATAATATAATTTCATTCTTTAAAAAAGGCTAGCAAGATACTATACCATAATTTATATAATGTACCTATTGAGGCAAAATTTAAATAACAATTTTTACGATCAATATATATTACATTTCTAAAAAGTTACAGCAATCAAAATATGTAATAATAGCAATTTTTTTTACTTTACTGGGAAAGTTTTATTTTTGGAACTATTGTCATCTCCCGAAAACAGTAAAAATAAACGCGTTTAAACTCGAACTAAAATAAATTCCTCTAGCCAAATGCCATTCGCCAGTCGCTAGAGCACGGTGCTCTGCTTCTCAGAATTTATTTATTATGCAATAACACAGCTGTTCCATTGATGCTTACTGTGATTTAGTGTTTACGATCTAGATTTAGAAAAGAGAAAATGCTTCCAGCAGTGAACACTAAAATCGTAAGTATAATTGTATATACCTATAAGTATTATTTGGACAAGTTTAGGTTAAATTCCTAAGATTAGTGATTTCGTTAGTATTTCTTATCGTTTCGATATAGAATCAAACTGATAATTTTCATTATTAGAAATAAAATGTTATTTGTAATACGAGCGGCTGTCCAAGCAACATGAGTGAAATGGAAAGTACGGTTAGTACCATATTAACAGAAAACAAAGTTCTATTTTAATTTTTATAACCTATTTTAGTGATTTATTTTCATTTATAAAAAAACGTACTTAAATGTTACGTACATAAGTAAATACGAATTACAAAGATAAGAACAGTTCAAGGTTGCTCGTAGATCTCTGTAGATAATTCGCTAATGGCATATAGTGAACCCGTAGTTGACATTGGAACATCCTCATCGAACCGAACCTCATTATATACGTATCCTCTTAATAGTTTGTGCTCATTATTTACCCAAAACGAGTGTGCAGTGCACGTGTGGTATCAAAAAGGCTTAGTGAATACGACATTTATGTTTATTCAATAACAAAATGAGCAATTTACAAGTGGCTGTAATTGATTTCTTGGAAAACACAACTGTATGTATACAATAATCTAACATTAGCTGTCTTTTTTTACAATATTTAGTATAAACAGTACTTATGTACCGTTTAAATATATAAATTTGCAAAGTAAATCCCTTACATGCAGTTTCTATGTATAACTATTATACCTACGAATGTTATATAAAATGTATTTTACAAACATGATAATTATATTCATTGTCTTATACTGTGTTTGCTGTGAGTTGATAACAGATATTACAGATCCTAACAATGTTGTTTACACAATGTTAGATGTATATGTTAACATCATTTTTTTTTTATTTCAATGAAAAAATAGAATATCATCATCAAGTTTCAGTTTAAATAAAAATTAAATATTTTACTATGTACTAAATAGTAATGGTAAAATCATGATATGTAGTTCAAAACCATTTATATGTATGTTAATAAAGTCTTGCTGATGGAATGCGAATTATGCATAGAACCACTTCATTTGAGAAGATACTACTTAGCTTATAAATTTTGTATTAAGGCTAAAATGTTTATAAATAATCAGATTCTAAATTATCTGCAAGACCTCAGTTCTCTGAGCCATAGTACATATTGGAATAGAAAAACAAAACCCGTACTTGTTCGAACATATGATGAAACGAAATCATTAAAAACTCTTTCAAGTTATATCCCGAACGTATTTTCATTAGATGTCTGGATTAATTATATTGATTCCTAAAATTGTATTAAAATTCATCTAGAGAGTATAAAAAAAGCGAAAAGAAAAGAGAATTTAAGTAGTCTGAAATATAAGGTAACAAGAAAAATATAATGGCTGGATCAAAATATATACTGATGGCTCAAGGAGTGCCGATGGTCTTGGCGCAGCATTTTATACTAATTGTGAACAAAACACGGGCCTCTTTAAAATAGAAAATCATGTATCAATTATGACTGCTGAAATGTTTGCCATATCAAAAGCTCTTGAATATGCTATCGAAATTAGTTCTGATAAGTTTGTTATACTAACTGATAGTAAGAGCTCACTTCAGCATTTAGCTCGTTGCACCTCTGGTATCAGAGGAGTACTGATAGCTTACACAGTCCTAAGACAGATATATTATTTGCAACATAATGGCATAACATGTAAGCTTCAATGGGTTCCATCACACATAGGATTAAAGGGTAAGGAGGAGGCTGACCGCTTAGCTAAATTAGCAATATCAAATGGTGTAGAAGCGTTTATTTACAATGATTATTCTGAATTATTAGAAAAATGTAAAAAAAATATGTATAATATGTGGAAAGAATATTTTGATGAGAGATCTAAAGACAAGGGTATTTGGTACAAGACTTTACAAAGTCAGCCTCCTCGAACTCCATGGTTTTGTGATGTAATAATGAAGAGGTCCTAAGTTGTTTTATTACATAGGTTACGTTCTGGTCATTTTCTGTCACTAAAGTTTGAATATATGATAAAAAAAAGTTCTTCCCATTGTGTACAACATGATTATAGATGATGTTCACCATTTTCTGACGGAATGTGGCAAGAACAATAATGCTAGAATAGATTTAAATAAAAAATACAATTTAAATAAAAAATACAATTTAAATAAACTGGATGTCGGCATGTTCCATAGTATTTTAGCCAAACCTTCGAGTGAGGTTGCTAAAATGCTATGTGAAATGAGTGAAAGATGATTGTATAAAAGAGGATGTACGAAAGGCTTTAATATTAGTATAATTAGGTTATGATGGGGCTGATATGACTGAAGTCAAAAGCCCCTAAATGAAATAATAAATAATAAAAAAAAAATCAAGAGATTATTTAAAAAGTCCAATATGGTTGAAACTTTTTGGTAATCGGATTAAAAATAAAATTATTAAAAGTAAGTAAGTAATAGAGTTTTTGTTGGGATCTTAGTCTGTCAGGTAGTGGCTTTTATGTATTATTCATAATCCTGTTATTCGCTTTGTGTATTATTGGTGGCATTTAGAACAATATATTTTGCTTATTGTGCATAATGTGCATAATGGTAATATAAACATATGGATGTAAAATTATAATATGGAGCATGAATTCTGAGATGCCACAAAAACTCCATAGAAAAAAAAAATTATGACTATTCTAAACTTAAATGAGTATAATCTGTACTTTTTATTTCTAGGTTTTACCAGTCATTGTTGGAGTTGGCTCGGTATTAGTATTAGTGACAGTTGTTGCCAATTGTTTGTGGGGCAAAAAGTCAAAGGGGCCAAGTAAGAAGCTAGTGACATTAGTAGATCCTAATGTTAAGTATGCACTACCTCTAATTGAAAGAGAAGAAATAAGCCATGATACAAGACGGTTCCGTTTTGGACTACCTTCTTCAGAACATGTTTTAGGTGAGCAATTTTATTTTAATAATATATAATGTATAGTATTAGTGGATGCTAATCTTAAGTCTGCAATACTGCTTATTGAAAGAGAATAAATAAGCAAAGATACAAGATAGTATCGTCTTGGACTACTTTCTTCAGAACACGGTTTAGGTGAGCAATCTTAGTGTAATATAATGTATAATTTGTTGTTTTTTACAAAAGGTTTTAATTAATTATAATTTAAAAAGAAAATTTTATTAAACAGAACCATGTTTATTTTTAAAACCTGTGCTTATAAACTCATATTTCTCAGATATAAATTATTACAAACATGGTTTTTGTAACTCATTTATATTAATCTGTGTATTTATAACTGGTTTTGGTTTTGCTAATAAGCTATTATTTGCACTAAGAATTAATTATGAGCAATTGTTTGCACAGTTTTTATATTTAAATGATGAAATCCTGTTTTGGCTTAGTATGATGTACAGTTACTAGTTTTATAAAATTAGTCTGTTATATATAATTTTTTAGTAGATATATAAAACTCCTTATATAATTGTATAAAATAGTTTATAAAAAAACTCAATGATACTTATTTATTATACTAAGGTTAGGTTTTGTAATGTCTACAGTCTGTTCATGCAGTAAAATAGTCCAAATTACTATGTAGAAAATAGGGTTTAAACACATCATTCAACATTAGTAAAGTTAACACTACAAGGCAATTTCTATATGATAAGCTAGATTAATATGGAAAAAACATAATTAGAACTATCTACTATTAGCCCAAGAACTATTTATTATTTATGTTGCTAAATTGCCAAAAATTGGGTAGAATAGTCAGAAGAAGACTCAATGAAACTTAAAATATACTAAGATTAATTTGTCCCTAGTACATATAGTGAATATATTGAATAAAATAATCTTAATTAATATGTAGAAAATAGGTTTTATCTGAAATACTTTACACACTGACAAGGTTATAGCTACAAGGCGTTCTCTTCAAGATAAGCAACATTAATATGGAAAAAACATTGTAGGTAGCAACTAACTCCCATTAGCAGAAGTTCTGTAGTATGAATAAACTTTTTTTTAAATATCATTTTTAATACCAGTTATAAAACTATAAATACAATAGCTAAATTAGTGATTTCCTTGTTCAGTACAAAATAATAGTTTTAAAAAATGAAAGAATAACTTAATAATACATTTTAAATAAAAATTGGAATTTTACATTACACAATCTGTTATTATTCAAACCTTGTAATAAATCCAGTATTTTTTTAAACCTTATACTGTCAAACTATTTGCTGATCTGTTCATCATAAGGTCTATTTTCGTTTGTATGGAGCTTAAATCTTTATGGTTTTTCACTACTGGTGTGGTTAAACTTTTAATATTCTGTTTTCATTTGATATAACCATTATTATAGAAGTTAATATGAATAAAATAGTCAACTATATACTTATACTTTATTTCAGGTTTACCAATTGGCCAGCACATTCACATGTCGGCTAAAATTGATGATGATTTAATTATAAGAGCATATACACCAGTTTCAAGTGATGAAGAGAAGGGTTATGTAGACTTAGTAATAAAGGTGATTTTTTTCATAGAATTGAACCCAACAATTTAACCGTATTTATTGATATGATTAGAGCGATAACATATCACAAATGACTTATTCAACAGGTTACAAGTATTATTATATGACTTTGTATGTCAGCACTGCAATATTTGTACTAAGTCATAAGGATTTCGCACATTTATTTCTTCATTTTACAATTTATATCTATTTTGCCTTCATACATTTTTGCGTTATATGATTATGTATTTTTTATAGACGGTTTTTTGTAACATAGTGATTTTTTGTTTAAATATCTAATTATTTCCTACTCCTACCTCAATGTCATATAACATTTATACGTCTTTGTAAAACTTGTATGAGGTGATAAGTGTTGTGGAAACAGGAAAAAGTACTTATATCTCTTATATAAATATTTTATAATAGAGGTCGCCATTGTGTACGCATCACTCAAGAACTACTAGATTGATTTTGATTAAAAAAAATAGTCTTACTTCTTAGATACTTGGTCCTGCACTACACATTAAAAATATAGTCCCTACATTGTCCTATACCTACGTGTCCGTACCACCTCCCTACGAGTCCCCAGATGCCTGTCTGTCTGTATGTTCGCGGTAAACTCAAGAACACCTGAACGGATTTTCAAGCGGTTTTCACTAGTAGATGAAGTTTTTATTTATATCATAGGTGGCAAACGAACAGGTGGGTCACCTGATGGTAAGTGATCACCCCCGTCCATAGACATTTCCAACAGTAGGGGAGTCGCAAATGCGTTGCCAGCTTGTGTTTGGGGAGGGTGGTAGGAGAACGGGAAGAGGAGAGGTGGGCCTCGGGCGCTCTCACTTGCCGAACTAGACGCAACAATACAAGCACTGTTACCTGACGTCGGTTTTCTGTGAGAGGGAGGGACTACCCCGGCCGGGCCGACCCATTCATGCTGAAGCCAGTAATAGCTTCAGCGTGGCTCTACCACCAAGTGATCCATGGGAAAGGTTTAGATGTATAATTCGTCAAGGTATTTATTACTAGGGCGGATAACGTCTATCTAATGAACATAGTATCTAAAAAAATCACGATATTTTTTTTATTAAATTTCATATAATTAGAAAAAAACGATTTTATAAATTCTACGCGTTCAACGTTGTATGTATTCTTGTCATAGAGAAGTGGGGCAAACAGTGTGATGCTTATATTTTTTGCTCTGTATACAAAAAAAATGTAATGATAATAACGCAAACGAAGTCGCGGGCATCATCTAGTTTATTAACGTTTTTAGATATGTATAAGAAACGTGATTATCATTCCCTCGGACTATCTAACTTATCTTTAATACTATAAAAAAAAAATAATTAAAAATTAACACATAAAAAGGTTATCTAACCATGATAAGTATGTTCAAAGGTCCAATATAACCGGTTTCCGCTTGCCATTGAAATAAAACTACCATAGCTTTGTAACTTAGATAAGAGACGAGCTATTTTTCCGTTCAAGGTATACTTCAAAAATGTTCACCCGAAATTCCCCGAAGGCGGGAAACTGTCACAATATTTGGATAACATGAAAATAAATGACACGATCGATGTTCGTGGGCCTTCAGGACGATTGCAGTATACTGGCAATGGTGTATTCCTTATCAAAAAGTTAAGAAAGGATCCGCCTACAAAAGTTATAGCTAAGAAATTAAACATGATAGCAGGTAAGTATAAACATTTAAAACATCGATTTACACATAACGTCTCCTATTAATCACTCGATAACATATATCTTATCATGAGTTCTTTATAAGATATGCTTTCCCCTTTGTATATCACGTTTGTTAAAGTCAATGTTATATCATCTTAGATGGTATGTATAAAATGTACAGAATAATGGGCCGTCACGGGACGCCTGGCAGATGTGAAACTTTTTTCCGAACTAACTACGCTATTCACCCAGCAAGGTCTTAACAGTTTCACCGGACTACTAAGGCAAGCGCTTAAGGCACTCAGCCGATTTTATTTGACAACTAGCTCAAGGGTGTACGGCACACCTCGGCTTGGGCTGTTGCCTGATACATGCAATTCGCTACCTATCTGAACTAAGCTAAGCTATTCATACATATATGAGTTGTTGAAACATATATGTGTACCAAGCTTACATACCTCAACAACTCATATATATTATATATATATATATTTCGTATCGGACAATTTTCTAAACTATTTCAGTTTGATTAGGGCAAAAATGAAACCCTTCCACTTTCATGTGTAAGCTTAACAGATGTGAAACATCGAAATTGTTTTGTACAAGTTATATGCCTAAAAGAACAGATTACGACAAGAATCAGTTATGGCATAATAAAAGTTAAAGTATTACTAATTTGTTCCATAAAATAATGACTTTTTATTTATTTTAGTACATATTCATTTTTATTAAATAAAAAATTCAACAAGACGCAGGCGCGGTGTTTTTGGTGGCATTTATCAAAAGACTAGATTATTGATGCTTTCCGCGTAACACAAATAGAACGAGTGGCTGACAAAACAATTTGAATCTTATGCTTATACGGATGGATAGAGTTGCAAATATTTTTGAGAACCTCGTTAATAGTGCAAACTTCGTGTTTTGCGTCGCCACGTCGCTAAGCCAACAATCAGAGTTACCCGCGCCTATAAATGTTTCACATAAAAAAATGTGTGTACATTTGTACACGCCTTAGAAGTTATACTTCTTTGGCGTAACACGATAAAAATCTTTTCAACATTTTTCTCTTTCGCCTTTTTCTACGTTTGTAGAAAAAACGACGCTAACAATATAAAAAACGATATTTAATACATTGAAAGTTTTAATACAAAGAAACAAAATGTTGACTATAGCTAACTTCAGGGTGTCGGTTTTTCTTGATGGTGTGCGCGCGCATCGTAAAATTTACTCTCATCATTTTTCCGTAACTCACCAAAAGAAGTATAATTTAAAAAATACATGATTTTCATCTTTTAGGATTTAGCACATTTTTATCATGCCTTGTCATGTCCGTTTACAATAAAATTGATTACCAATCGTTGTCGTAATGTTGAATGACATGCAATTTTTTGATATACACGTAACTGATTTGTAGAAATAATAAAGAACTGTTGAGAAATTGACCAGTAATCCGAACTCGGAGTTTTGAATAGATATCATTTTCCGGTTTTGGTATACTTAATTTGTTTGCCATAGTCGTTTTAGAGTATCTCTTCGGAAAGTTAAGGTATAAAAATCATTCTAAGTTTGATACGCAGCTTTTATTTTTATTTTTTGTTCATAGGTATGTTGCTGAGTATAAATAAAGAAAGTAAATGTTCTGTTAATACTACTCTTCATTTATATACAAACATATAACAGGAATGCACATCTATACGCGTCTGTACTTTTTAGATTCTTGTAAAAATATTGTTGCAGATGGCTAGAAATGAGTATTAAAATACATTTCAATCATTTTTAGAAATGTCTGTCTGTTTGTTTGAACTTACATCACTGCAAAATACTGCGTTCATGATAAAACATTTTTGGTTTATCAAAAGTTATTGTAATTTCAATGACGACGCGACTTAAATCAAGAGAAAATATTGGCATAATACATTCAGATGACTTTATTACTCAATGTTTTATACATAAGGTTCCACGCAGACGAAGTCGCGGGCACACCTAATCGTTAATATAACTATATCGGTAGAATCCACAAGTTATGGAAAAAAAAACAACTAAAAACCGAGCGGGTCTTATAGTCGCACGGATCGTCGAACCGTTCACATCTTTACATATATTCGTAACTATTACTTACATTAGCGGATTACTGTATAGGCCAGAGGTTCCCAAAATGTGCGCCGTACAAAGTAAAGAAGGACGCCGTAAGGCATTTCTTAAACTTTCTCCAGTAGCTTAACTTAAGCATTCGTGGGTACAACATAAACCATTAACACCCAGCACAGAGAAATCCATTTTGTGGATGTTTTAATATTTTTGAATGTCTAACTAGCATCATTGTACGTATTTCTATCCACAATATCTATTTCAACTAGCTAGTGACAAAATACCAACCTTGAATTTGCACCGTGGACTGAAAAATTTTGGGACCACGTGGTGTAAACTACTAAAGACGACGTATGCTTAGGACAAGTGACACTTTTATAGTACGCCCCGACATATTATATAGTAGCTATAATCTTAATACCATATATCATATTTTTCGGCAGGTGGTACTGGCATAACTCCAATGCTTCAACTCGTCAGACATATATGCAAGGACACCAGTGACCGGACCGAACTGAGACTTCTCTTCGCAAATCAGACTGAAGAAGACATCCTTCTAAGAAATGAACTAGAGAAGTATCAAAGTGAACACCCGGAACAGTTCAAAGTATGGTACACTATTGACAGACCCAATGAAGGTAAGTTTTTTTTTTTGTAACGGATGAACTGAAAAAATCAATTTTAACAGTTATTTTATAATTTAACACACTATGCTCTAACATAGACACGTAGAGGATTGCGTATATTTTTTGTATCTTTCCAAATAAGTAGGTCAAATATTAAGCACCTATTTCTTTGACTTAGGGCGAGAATCGAGTCCAGAGTATTATCCGTAAATATTGCTACTGTCTAAACTTTCAGCTGTATATTTAAAGAATGGTGTAAACTTATTATACGACCTCGAAACGAAGTGACTTGAAGATTACACTGTTAAAGGTACACTGTTAAAAAACCTAATTAATAATTAATTAATTCAACGAAGCCAAACAATAAACCTTCAGCTATTTATTTAGGTCTCGTGACAATCGCAAGTGAATTAATGAAACATTTCTACAAATTCACAATCATCGACGAATACTTATCAATTTCCGAGTTTTATTTTCAGTTACTTATGATTCCGAACGTTTTAACATTACCCTTTTTTAATTTTAATATTGTACACTACCAACTAAAACCTCATATTCGATGTCTGTCAAATTCTACAATCTTGTTTCTTTTTTTTATTATAACATCAACTTCCATTACGTTAAAAAGTAGACCATTTTGATTAACAGAAAAAAATAAAATATCAAAAAGGTTCGACAACATTTTTTTTTTTTTTCGAACCGACTCCTCTATTGATCTGCCTAGGTCTTTACAGCTTCACCGGACTACTCGACATAAATAAGCTTAATAGATAATGTCTCATAATCTGAAATTATAATTATTGTTATGTCTTAAGTTGCTTCTATAACATTTTTCTATAAAATAATAAATCAAACATTTTTAAATTACTAATCGATTCCGAACATCTATGGTGGATCTTGTGAATATGCATCTAGAAGATAATCTTTGAAACTAATTATCCTATAGTTCTATCCTATATTTGATTGATAGAGAAGTGTTTTTTTTCTTGTATTAATTATTTCCTTCTCTTTATTGTTACAATTGGCTCATATGAATTCCTGAGAATTTGTTGGTTATTAAAAAATAAAGAGTGGAAAAAACGTAACAAACTTTTTTTTTATATAGGATGGAAATACAGCACTGGTTTTATTAATGAAGAGATGGTTCGTGATCATCTCTTCCCGGCTACAGACGATGTTCTTGTATTGATGTGCGGCCCGCCGCCTATGATTAACTTCGCTTGTAACCCGGCACTAGACAAACTCGGCTTCAAAGAGGAACAACGTTTCGCGTATTAAATCACATATTAACCTCCTTGGCTGATTTTTTAGACTCGGATTTCAAAATGGCGGATTATGTTATTAAATATCTAGCAGAATTATTACAACGATTTTACATTACATCATTTATTGTTCAAGTTTCTCAAATTTTGTAATAAGTACGCTATTTTTAAAACTTATACCGTGAACAGTCTATTGACTAGTGTACTATAAGACCTATATTTGTTTGTATGGAGTTTAATATAACCTTATGGTTTTGGACAGTCCAGGGGTTAATTTAGTAGTAAATAATCAGATTTCTTTATGAAAGCCAAAACAGTTAAATTTTGTACAGAAACATTTCGGTAGCATTTATGTCATGACATATTATTAACTATGTCAGTATTCATCACGAAATGCGACATTCCATCAGACGGAATTAACAGAGAGATGCGTTATTTTTAATACAATGTGAGGATAAAAAAAAAACGATACAACAATTTCTGACTGTGTGTTATTCGATGTTGCTTTTTAATGTTTCAAACTTATTTTATTAAGATGAAATAAATGTGTAATATTTTTTTACAAATCGAATTGTATTTAATTATATGCTGTTTAATAAGATTTATTGCAAAGTAGTACAGAAAGATATTAAGTCACAAACAAGAAATGAACAAATAATTAAACGATTATTAATAATACATCAGTATTCAAGATTACATACTGTTTGAATTTAATTTGATATATTTTCATATATAACAATGTCATTATATAACAATAGTACAATAATTACTGTTACGTCCAATAAAATTTATGTTGTGATATCATAACAGGATTAAATGTGTGTATTGATGTTAGAGTAGAATTTGTTACAATGGTTAAATATAATAAATAAATAATGTAAAACATTAGTTGTATTTATTTCATTTTTTTTATGCTACGATGGTAGCAAACAAGCATGCGAGCCGCCTGATTTTGAGTAGTCACCGCAACCTATGGACGCTTGCAACATCAGAGGTTTCACATCCGCGTTGCCGACCCTTCAATATCCTATTTACGTTCTCCTTGAAGAATGCCATACTGTAGTCTCCAGGAAAAACCTCAGCACGGAGTTTATTCCACAGCTGGAACGTCCGTGGAAGGAATCCCATCGAACCGGACCGTCCGAAACCATTTCGGTTCCAGTGTGTGAGGATGATTTCCCTCCCGATGACGAACGGTACGATGGTGAAAAGTAGCTACAGGTATAAGGTTAAACAAAACTTCGCAACACAACCCATTCTACAAACCATAGAATACACATAGTGACGTCTCTCCTTAGACTCGATTCTAAAAAGTGGTGTGTAAATCAATCGCGACACCTTCCCTTTTCAAAAGTATTTCCTAGACCCTTAGCTTAGACAGATTCACCAAGTTCTATCCAAGGCAACAGGTCAACCCGAGGTTCTAAAAAAATTCTAGAGGTACATTTTTACCATATTAATGAATGTAGCTCTAGTGTTCTTGTCTTTTGTAAGAATCTGCTTATATTCTTCTACAGTTATGCTTATTATATTTACATACTTGCACGCTAACAGCCTCTTTTTAATTATAATCATATTTAAGTGGGGATTGCAAAACAAAAATAAATGTTAGGTGAGTATTCTAAAGAATATGTTTCATTTATATAAGAACTAAGTGAAATCGTAAATAATTTATCTCCTTTGAAATATAAATAATTCGTAAAAAGAAAACGCAAACCCATTTATAAATTTTTAGAAGTAAATAACCGACTCAAATATTATTGTATTTTTTCGATACCAACAATCTAGACAAAGTAACATTAAGCATTACATAATGTAAAACAAAGTCCCCTGCCACGTCTGTCTGTCTGTCTGTTCGCGATACATTCAAAAACTACTGAACGGATTTTCGTGAGGTTTTCACCAGTAGATAGTAATTCATTCACGAGGAAGGTTTACATGTATAATTTTTCAAGTTTCTTTTTACTATCAGAGCGGGACAATGTCCACCGGGCCCACTATTTAAGATTTATAACGAATAATTAATTCGATTATTTTCTTAGTAGTTCTTGCCGAAATGGACGCGAACTATTAGTTCTACCGCTGTGCCGGCGACATCGCCAAGCAAATACTAAAATCACGAAGATTCAACCGCAGCCCAGAATAAACATGCCTGTTAATGGCGCACTAGATGCTGGTTATTATTATTAAGCTTCTTTATGGTAATGACGTGCGTGCTAAATTTCCCTTCCTACCTCTTCCTCGCAAGGGGAAAAGTCAAACGAACTGCAATCTCCTGTACCCCTAGCCGGAACATTTTTGCACAATCGTATAGTCACACGTAACTATTCATTTTTGTATGAAAACTTAAAACAGCGCCACGTGAGCGTATTTAGAACTAACGTTCGGCAGCCTAAGCGTCTTGTAGTTAGCTTTCGTTAAAGTTAGGAGTAGATTACTTACTGTAAATGGCACAAATGTATAGAAGTCGGCAGCCCGAACATTTATTTGACATTACGTTGCAAGAAATACGTAAGTTTTCTCACGGGCATTTTGTCAGCGAGAGAGCTATCGTGAAGTTGTTTTATGATTTTTTTTATTAAATAAAGTGTACAATGTTTTTGTTAAGGACATATAGCGCACGTTTTATGACTTTTAATTATTTTGTGTTACGTTTGGCAGAAGGCAAAAGAGGAAGAATACGGGAATCAAGGTTTGTAATGTCTATTTTTTTAAATATTATATGTATCTTACGTTATTATCTACTTATATGTAAATAGGCAGAGACATAACAATTATGTACATCTTCTTCTTTTTTTTTGTAGCGATTTTGTTTATATATATTTCTTTTTAATCGACGAGCTTTAGTGTTTTGAGAAAACATTTGAAAATATTATTTCCTTCTTTATATCCGTATTCCACACACTTCACAATCAACAATATTTGATTTAATACGACTACTTGTCTATTTAAATCTAGCGGTAAATGTTGTTATTCAGGAAATTCAAATTATCTGTTATTAGTGAATAGTACGTTGTTATTCTTATTTTAGTATCATAGGCTACGAATGAATTTAAATATTTTATTTATGCTTGCAGTGGTTATTACTCAACGGGTCTTTCTTCGGAAAATAGAAGATCATTTTCAGAATCGGAATTTATAAAACAATACAGACTTAGCAAAAGAGCTTTCAGATATCTATGCCAAGAACTCTACTCTAAAACAAATTTGAGAGCAAGTAAAAGAATAAGTTTAGAGCTTAAGGTATATAAAAAAATAATAACTAGGCTCGGTATAAATAAGTATCTAATATATTGACACAATATTGAAATGTTTCAGGTTTTTTGTGCCTTCCCATTTTTTGCCACAGGATCTTATTAACGTTTAGTGGGAATGGGTAACCACTTAGGGCAAACAAGTGTGAGTTGATTTGTGATTCAAGTTATTGCAGCACTTAACAAATTAGCAAATGCATTTATTAAGTGCCCTACCTCAACAGATGAAAGAAACATCATAAAACAAAGGTGCATACAAATATTACAAATTATACTTATCTATATTAATTATTTCGTTTCGTCTTCCTGTTTTCTCTATACTGATTTCTTAATTTCTTTTTCAGATTTTTTAGAAAATATGGGATACCCGGTTTATGTGGATGTATGGATACGTTGATTAAAGAATAGGTGGAAGTGTTTAAATAAGCATGGCACTCTTTACTATAAACCTAATAATTATAGCATGTTGAGTTTTAAATAACATAGTTATTTAATATGTTGTATAGGAAGCAGATGAGTGTGATCTTATACATCAATAAGATCAACCTATACGAGTGGAAAATGAAAATAATAATAATAGTGATCTAATAATATAAATATATAAATCTTGATTTATAACCAAAGTCCTTTAATATTTTTTTTCTTTGTCCTTATTCATAAAATTACAGAAATACTATCAATAAATAATAGTTTAGTATTTATTTATAATAAGAAGGCGTGCAATAAGAAGATTACTTGCAGATGCGAGTTAATTCGCATAGTGTAGATTAGAAATAATACAAACATTTATACTAATTTTAGCTTTTATTGGTATTGTAATAGTTACATTTATTATTGTATTACTTATATATTGTATTTTAGATTATGTCACATAATTACATAATTATAATAAACACCCTAATCTTTCAAAATTGTTTTTTTCTTGTGTAGACTTAATTCTCTTGGTATAGCTTAGAAATAATATAAACCTTTGTAGTGATTAAATTTTTATTAATATTGTTATAATTACATTTTATTATTATTACTACTTAGATATTAGAGACTATTAGAGATTATACTTAGATATTATATTAATTGTAAATTACGGTACACTTACAATTAAATAAGTGTTAGCTACCCACTTCCGGTACCGCTCGTCATTCAAGACTAGATATTAGCGCTACATATTAGAGATACGCATTGATACTAGCGCCAAGCGCCAATATATAAGAGAGACACATTAACACTAACGCCATTTTATTACAGATACATAAATGAGAATTATTATAATTATATAGATTTCAATGAGTCATTTCAATAGGAATTGATATTGTTCATTTATTACTTGCACAACATTAGTTTTATGATAATAATAGTAATTGCTTTGACTTCAATAGTTTGACCTATAAAGGGCTAGATGTCTCTACTCTACACACATACACATATTTCAGATACATAAATAACAATGATTTTATATAGAAAATAATATTAATTTGTTCATTAATTATTATCTTTGTGGTACTTAAAACATATAGCAGAATTATAAGTAAATGGTAATTTGGTTTGAGTTATATAGTTCGTCTTATAAATTATATAGTTCGGCCTATAAAAGGCAAGATGTCAGTGTTATCTACGCATTCCATTGTAAATTGTACTGTAAGCCATAACTCTGGGCAAATAAAGAGTGAAAGTATTTACTTAGTGTTATTGGCATCCTGACTGCATCGACTATGTCGTATACAACCTGATAACATAAGTAATTTTAATAAATGTCATTTATTCTTTCAAAATCCCTTTTATTTTCTTTCTTTATTTCTCACTGAGACTTTCATTTAATTGTAAATTATGGTACCCTTACAATGAAAGAAGTAATTATAATAAATGTAATTTATTATTTGAGGAATCCTTTCATTCTTATTCTTTACTTTCCATTTAAATACTTGTTTAACACTTTTAAAGCTTCTTTCATAAACTCCAGCCACCTGTAGTGCTGGTATTGGTCCTGGGTTTTTACTGGAGCAAGGGGTGCAACAATCCTCATCACCTGTAAAAAGATATTTACAAAAAACATCAAGTAACATGATAATATACAAAATACATGCACCTAATATTTTAAAGTGATTAATCCTTTTTTTTATAATTATTTATATAATGATGCTATTCTATCATGATAGAGAAATTAAATAAACACACTTTTCTATTAACAATTTCAACTAAAAAACTTACCAAGAATGGGTGTTTCTGGTAATTGGACTATTATATTGTAGGTGTGAGGTTCACTAGCCACAGAGGTAGTTATGTCTGCTGAAGAGGATTCCTGCATCTGAAATTTTATAATTTTCAACATATATTTTCCATAATCAAGGTGTAAGTTTTAATGATATAATAAAATTAATTTTATGTATAAAAAACTTAACTTCTTTTGTTTTACTTTCAAAACCTCTTTAGTTCATAATAATATATCTAAATATTTCTATCTAGTATAATAAAAATAAAGGTAATATTGTAAGGCCAATAGTGGTAAACGTGAATACTAATTAATGACAATGAAATGAAATATATAATTGAAAAAGGATGTAAGCAAAATAACCACTATGAACCTAATAATAGATAAATAATATAATTTATTTAGTATGCTGTTTTATCATAAAATTACACTAACCAAGCTAAAGGCATTCCAATGGCTGCTTGGACACCTATCAATGTCATCACCTTATCTTCTACATCCGTCGGACACAACTTTATTGCTGATCTACCACCTGCTGCTTTTACTGACTTATTATTTGGCCCGCTTCCTCATTGTATTGTTTTTTAAATCACTCGGAACCTTAAACAAAGTAAATTAAATGGTTATGAAAATGACTCTAAAACACAGCATAAGTTATTTTGCAGATAGTTATGCAGTGAAAAATGCTAATGTTTTAGACATACTTTCAAGTTTTTAGAGTAAAATACGAAATTAGGACTTACTTTCCACAACTATTTTTCACTACAAGATTCTCCGGTGCGCTGACTGTAGAGCATTTTTGTCAACTGTTTCCATTAATGTAGACACTATTGACGACTTTGCGATAAACTTTGCGGTTTTGATAATTCGCCATATCTTTAAAAAAAAATATATACTCATGAGTACATAAAAGTTCAAAAACGCAAAATAATGCATTAAAACCCTGTTATTATGAATACTTAGACGTTCCACATACAAGTTCCAATTGTCACTTCCCACTTGAAACGGTCCAATTTTTCCAATAGACATCGTAATTATGTGTTTTGTTTACAATTCACACGCGTAAGTCCACAACTCGTCGCCAATTGACGTATTGCGAGATTTCTGATGGGTCTCTATTCTTATTAATAACTAAGATCCCAGATAAAAATAACGCAGCTTGTTGATACTCTGTTTTTCAACCGTTTATTTTACAACTGTCAAAATCACGCGTATCTATCACTACCTACATGTTTATACATTAGTTATGACATACCTTACAATGTCAAG